>JACEFZ010027184.1:0-24024 GCA_014155875.1 Cepaea nemoralis
GTAATTCATGCGCGTTCTTTCCACCGTCTCTGAACACAGCATTACAGTTGGTGCTTGGATTGTTGACAATATGATTATTCAACGAGAACCAAGTCACTGTTGCCTTTGTTGGGTTGACCATTGCCCCAGCTTCATCACACCAAGTACTTATGCGATTGAGTTCGGTTTGTAGTTCCACAGCAACCTCCTCTCTATCCTTACCCTGACGATACACTAAAAGATCATCGGCATACGACAATGTCTTGCCAGGTCCAGTGATCTGCTCACTTGTGATTCTCACTGTGTAGGCGTTGAACAGTACAGGAGATAATGGTGATCCCTGTGGTAGGCCAGGATATATTGTTGGTGGTTCTGAAGTCCAACTGCCACATCTAAAAACTACTTTCCGTTGGTAGAGGGCTGCAGCGATCCAACTAAGGAGGAATGGACTTCGTTTAGTTCAAGAAGCTGAAACATTAAAAAATCCAGTGGTACTCTGTTGTATGCGTCCTCAAGATCAATCGCTGCAGCAACGGTTTCAGTGCCTGAGTGGAAACCTTCATAGACATCATGGGCAAAGACTGCTGCATTGGTCCAGGTTTCTCTTTTTGGATGGTACCCACCCAGGGTAGGTGGTAAAACACCTTGCCTCTCTAGTTGGCTTGATATTTTCCTGGCAATTACCTTCTCCAGCAGCTTGCCTATTGTATTCTGCATGGTTATAATTCGATATCCCTGAATTTTTTTGTGGTCTTTGTCAGGCTTCGGCAAGGGAATCAGATAGCTGTGTAACCATTCCTCCTTGATGCTAGCACTCCCCTATACTGTTGTTGTACATGTACTGCTAGTTTCTCTAGCTCATTGTCGGTACACCTATTTATGTCGTCGTATCTTATGCCATCAGGACCTGGAGCACTGTTTTTTGATCGTCGAAGCACAGCCTTGATTTCTTTCACTGTCACTGTGTCTTCCTCCGAAGTGTTCTGGGCCTTGCATCTGTCTGAGGTGACCTCCTTGGCCAGATTTCGGCCTCCCATGTCTGTCTGGTTGCCCTGCTCAAGGTAGCGTTCAAAGAGGGCTTTGCCCTTGTCCTCGTCAGTCCTCTGCCAGGTGAGGTCAGCACCTTGGAAGTCTGAAATGCTCTTATTCTTGACTACACCACTCATGCTTTTATGTAGTCGCCTAGAACAATTTCAGTGACTTGTCTGTGCTTACTCTTTGACACACCTCTGCCCATTTTTCGCTTTTAACCACCTTGACCAGTTTTTTGAAATAGCTTACTTTTGTGTGCATCTCTCTTTCTAAGTGCAAGCAGGGACTAGGATGACCAGCTCTGTTCTTCTTGGCATTTTGCCATCTCCTTACAGCACTACGCTTATCCACCCAAGCCTTCTCCACCTCGAAACTCCACCACGGTGGCTGCTCCCAGCTTTTTTTCCTGCCCTGAAACGTTCTGCGCTTGTCACGTCTTATTTTACTCACCACATCTTGCCCTGTACTGTCATACTGGAACGTCTTTACCTTTAGCTTGTGCTGCCTGGTTCTGCCTTTCTCCACCAATATGCTGCACGGGTGGTGGTCGCTGCCATGGTGTCCTAGGACACCCCATCTACACACTGTAGTGAGTGAAGGTGAAACTAGCGCCAGATCAATAGCACTGTCCTCATCGCCTGGACGGCTTGCTGTCCTGGTGACACAGCCACTGTTAATACAAACCAGGTCGACGGTTTCCAGTGCAGTCTCGAGCTCCTCCCCTTGTGTATTGGAGGAAGTGTTTCCCCATGCTCTGCCTTTAGTGTTGAAGTCACCACAGAAAATAACATTTCTCTCGTGGCCTAATATGCCACTTAAGCACTGCCACTTCTGGGCGTCCATACTCGCATTGCGGGCATAAACATTAACCAACAGGAATGGTATACTGGAATGAACTCTCAACGCCTGTATTTGTATATCGTCACTGTCCCAACTGGACATGTCTAGCTCTGACGCCACCATGCTGTCGCGAACGAGAATCGCCGTTCCCAGATGTCGTCTGTTGTAGAAACATTTGAAGCCGGCAATTCGGAGTAGCTGATCGCCCAGTCTCGTCTCCTGGAGTGCTACAATGTCGTTCCTGTAAACTAGGGTTTCTAAAATAGAGCCCCGTTGTTTTACACTGGCACAGTTCCAATATAGAATACGGATGTTCCTGAGTCCTAGACGGTGACACTTGAGTCTAAAACGCCTCAAACCACCGCGCTTACATTGCTTCTTTGTCCCTGCGCGGCTACCACGCCGCTTCGTTATGTTGACTGCTGACCGCTCGGAAAAAATACGTTCTTCCGCCATGTTGAAAAAAACGTAAACACAGACTGCTGTTGAACCACACACGCTGCTGAAAATTCACTCAAGGATGGCTTCGCTCGATGCACGAACTCCGTAGCACCCGCGCAGATCTTGAGTAGAAACTCCTGGTTTTACATCCTGGCACACCAATTACACGCAAGAGATGAATAAATCCATCCCCTACGCGAAAAAGTTAACGAACACAAAACAACACGACCGTCCGTCGCCATCTTGAAACCCGGGACCTCCAGCACTTGAGGCGGACACCATACCTCGAGACTACGCAGCCCCCTCTTGACATATACAGACTTCAGGTTGTTTCTATCTTGACACTTGATGGTAGTTTATTCTCCATCTTATGTCTACAGTCAGTATTTGACATTTAGGTACATGTGGTCCTAATATTGTTTGCTTGTGCACTGAAGCTTGATGATCTGAATTTCGTTGATGACATTGCTCTCTTGTCCCACACACTTTTGCCGAAAAAAACAATTTAGATTTGTTTCCCCCCTTGTATGTTGCTAAATGTCACCTGAACTTTTTGACTTTTTATAGATTTAAAACACCCTGTTGGTCGCCTTGAGGCATATTAGGTATATGGTGCTAATTAAATTGAGACCATTGTCCACTTGGTGTCTGATGTGGTCAATACATCGCTTCTTGTCGCCTTTACTTAATTGGACATTCTCTGTTACCTATTGTAGACCAAGTCGATCTGGTAGATCAGGCAAATCTCTGTTACCCGTTGTAGACCAAGTCGATCCGGTAGATCAGGCAAATCTGTTACCCGTTGTAGATTGAGTCGCCCTGACAGCACAGGCCAATCAAAGAAAGACAGCCGAGCTATACGGATTCAAACACTCAACCATTGGCAGCAAGTGTTCTAGCTACTGTGTCACCGCGGTTTCCTGACTCTTTATAGACATCATCATCATCACGAGCCTGCCAACTGGTGCCGGAGTTCATGTCCCACAGATCTCAGCCCATGATGTCCGGATCAAGTCTGCTGAAGCGACTCCTCCACGCCACCGTCTCAGTTCATACAGCATCATTTCTCTGGGACGGCATCTGCCTCTACCCTTACCGATCTTTTCAATCGTGACCACGTTTTCCAGCTTCTCTTCTCATTACAAGTCCAAAGAACGCCTTTATCTCTTTCTTATCGTTGAAAATAATGTTATAGTTTCATCAGCCTTCTCTAGACAATCGCTGTTAGTGGATCTGGCAGTCCAAGATACTCGCAACATTCGTCTTAAGATCCACATCACTGCTGCCCTCAAGCTCTTCATCATTTGTTCTTTCACGTTCCATAATTAGCTACCACACAGTTGATATATAACATGAAAAAACTCTCTTTCCTGTATTATGTGAATCTAATCTTTTGACTTTAAGAGTTTTAAGCAAGAAAAGCGAGGCCGGTGTGTAAATTAATGTAAATTGCAGAACACATCCGTGTGACATGCTCATCATCGTGTGGCATGCCGATAACGAGGGCGGTCATGTTTTGCCATCTTACAAAGGGTTGCCAGATACGTGGGCACCCAAAAGGAGGACATAATAAGACAAACAAACAAATACAAAAGGACAAAGAGGCCATATTGAATGTTTCATTTGAATCATTCCAGATGAAATCCACAGTCAGTACAATTTTATTACAATAGCTGCCGATAAGTGTATCTTACTGTTAGTGGCCGGCTCTCTGGCTGTGGGGTTACAACACTTTCTCTCTGTAATCCCGTTTATCACGCAGAGTCTCGTATCGGAGCGAGAGCTGAGGCGGTTCGACCCCCGCTCGTGACTTGCGAGATACTGAGCCGGCCGCTCAGAAAGCAATGGCAAACTACTGAGCGTAATCTTGCCAAGAGATCAACATACAGCTGAAAGATGCTGGTGTTGACAGCTAAGTCCTGTAAAGGATATGCTAAAAAAAAAAAAAAACTGTTAGTGAATCGACCAAGAAACAATAATGTTAAAAAATAAATAGAAATTCAATGGAGGCCTTTTTCAAAATGCTGAAAAAAAAACATTATTTAAACAGCCGACTGTACAATTATTACCTTAAAATCTGTTGTAATTACTCATAAAATATTTGAAAGAAAAAAAAATAAAATATAAGAAAAGCTGGGACATGTTGAAGGTGTTTAGCTGCCTGCCAGACGGAGGATATTAGATTAAACAGGAGGACATGTCCTCCTTTTGTCGGACGTCTGGCAACCCTAATCTTACACGACCACACGAGTTGTGGATCAGCCACGTGTTTTTGTCTCAGCCACGCCACCGTGGCCAAACCATACAGATATTTACTCCTCTGTCTTCGATTTGTTCCCCCCCCCCCCCCTCCCACGCTTCCTCCCTATCTTGCCAATTATTACCAAGTTCTATAGAAATTACTTCTCATAACATACCCAAAACATTGTAACTGTATACGTTTAAGTGTGCTTTTGTGTTATTGAGCTGGTGCATAAATGTAAGAGTGTGTAAATGATGTAAGTTTATATGCAGGTATGTGTGTATATGTTTATGCATATGCGTGTGTATATGTGTCTGGCTGCCTGCCTGTCTCATAACATGGTAATTTGCATTGTTTATGTTCACAACTTTCATTTAGCAATGTTTGTTTTTCTATGTGAATGTAACATGCACACTTAATAATTGATGTACGAAAGATGAGTAATTGGAAGGGTAAAATGTAAGACGGATCTGCGTGCCTAATTTGTGACCCTTTGAAAATGAATTTCGTTCGGTCGGTCGTTCTCTAATCCGTTTATGGTTCTCATCTGCTTTTTCTAGGACCTGCTCATTAGTTTTTATATCTGTCCGTGGTTTTTCTGCCTGTCCATGCTTCGCATTTTCGTTAGAAACCACATCTCCACTGGCATTAGATGTTTTTTTCAGCTCTTCTGCTCATTGTCCACGTGTGACCTGATGGGTTTAGCAAATATAAAAGCGTTAATAGGTAAAGAACATATGACAGGTCTAGCAAACCGGTAGGGAATTTATTTGATCCTAGACAATACTGCTTACCAATCATGGAGGACATTTAAGAAAAGGTCCAAGTCACAAGCTCTGAAGCTTAAATTATTCTTCAATACGACGTGTAACGGCATAAGTCAGAGACAACAATGACAGCAGCAGCAGCAGCAGCAGCAGCAGCAGCAACAGCAGCAGCAGCAACAACAACAAAAACAACAACAGCAAAGTTATATTGGCCATATCATCTAATGAATGCACATTAGTCAATAAAACATGGGTTTATTCCCACATACTCACTACCCATCAAGATGTCTAATGTTGTGCTTCCATAGAGGTAAACATATATATATACATGTCTGTCAGTAGGCCTCTATCTCATTCATCATCATCGTCATCATCATCTTCCACTTCTGCCGTCAAGCGTCGTGGGGAGGAATAATTTGCGTTCCAGCGCCCGGTGGACGGCACTGGATAGTGTCATTCCGTGTGGTTGTACAATGTCTCTGATGTCGTCAATCCATTTTCTTCTTGGACGTCCTCGTGGTCTCGTCGCAGATGATCTTTGATGTAAGGCCAGTGATGGTAGTTGTTGATGTTGCATTCTAATGACATGGCCAAACCACTTGATCTTCTGTCTGTCAATAAATGTGGCACAAGGTGTTGATCCCACAGTCTGTCTGATAGTAACATTTCTTACTCGGTCTCGGATTGTTAAGTTGGCAGCTCTCCTCAGGCATCTCATTTCGCAGGTGTTGATTTTGCGAAGGTGTAATTTGGATAAAGTCCAGGTTTGAGATTGGTAGCATAGGGTTGGTGTGAATATGCTGTTTATTATCTGTCGTTTTGCGGACATGGGTATGTTTGGATGTTTCAGTAAGGGTGATAGTTGATATGTAAGTGCACTAGCTTTTTGACATCTGATTTCAATTTCTCTGTCCAATCTGCCATCTTCTGTGATCATACTTCCAAGGTATTTGAATTCTTTAACTTGTTTCAGAGGTGTGTTATTTATCTGTATATTTAGTGGGCCTGGCGATCTGCTAACTTGCATTACTTCGGTTTTGGCTGTGTTTATACTCATATTGTATCTCATTAACCGCCAATAATTTCAGATACTGATGTTCCTGCATGCCATGATATTAGACCGTCTAGCGAGAAGTCATCGTTTTATTCCATCTGACGGGTTGAGCACACTACCTCGGTGTCAGCACACCGGAAGTTTAAAAGCATACACTCTGATCCATTCGGCCGTGCTTACCTCCATTATTCTGAGATATCTTCCATCAGTTTAGCGGATTCAGTGCCGAAGGATAATATATCGCCACATGTGACCTCCCATTTAAAAAGAAGGACGAACGCCACCATAATAGGGTAATCATGTTATTTGTATTGTTTCGCGGTATCGTCCTCAATTTTAATACTCAGTGAACGGACATTTACATTATAATACTTGTTGATGCGAGTGTGTACCATGTTTGGTTCAAATTTACTTTTTGTTTGTTAGTTAGTCGACAGATCATCCTCATTGCACATCTAACCATTTAGTCCATAGGTGCTCGGATTCCCTCCTCAGGTATACCGCAGCGTGTAGCGGCTAACGACACCAGTTCTGTGTTGGCTTATTAATCTTCTTTGGCTTCTTGTATAGTGTTGTTGTTTGGCCACATATCTTTTAACTTGCTATTCTCGCAGTCTAACCATGATTGTAGATTTACAGTCATCACTTGGTTCTCGCCAACGACTTACTTCTCGTAGAGCATTCAGCATATCAGCCTGGTCCATGGCGCGTCCGCCCTTTACAGTAGACTTACCCGCAAGCCTGTCAGCTTGCTCATTTCCTTGTACACCCGCATGCCCTAGCACGAAAATGAAACTAATCTTTGACAGCTATGACCGCCCAGAGACAACAATCACTGTCTTCGGACCCACCCCATCTTTATCTTCATGAGCATACTCATTGAATTACTACAGGAAACATGCCCGAGTGAAGGTCCGTGTCTCGAGTCTTATTTTTGCTTTACTTACTGCTATGACTTCCCTAGTCAGATTACTTATGGTCAAGACAAAAGCACCAGCATCTTCCTTCCCAATTCTCCCTCCGGCCTGAGCCGTAAAGGCCCATGAACTTCTCACGCGTTGAACGACGGACCCATCTGTGTAAATAACAGCATCACCCTCTAAAGAATTCTCGAAGATCAAAGCCTGTACTTCCGCCTCCACATCAACCGTATTTTCTTGTCTGCATTTTCTGTCTAGTTGGATGCAAACTGAAAAAGACGTACATAACTTGGTTGGCACATTTTACTTGGCATTGAATCAGCTAAATATTTCGCCGACATGTTGATCATTTCATCGTGTTTCCGCTCATATTTATCAATTACCTTTGCGTAATCTTTAAAACACAAATGCTGTAAAGATAATTTTGCGTAATTATCAACAACCTTTGCGTAATCTTTAAAGCACAAATAATGTATAGATAATTTTGTGTCACAATTGATCTTTCGATTCGGAGTGCGTCATCACAATCAAGTTATCTACTAGGTGGCGGAAGCTTTCATGTCTCTCCACATATGCATTCTTTGGTGTTCTGGATCACGTCTGCTGATGATATTCTTCCACCGTCTCAGTCAATCCAGTTTCATTTCTCTTAGTCTGCCTCTGCATCTCTTCACCTTGATCTTACCAGTTGTCACGATTGCAAATTGTGTATTTTGCAGTATTTGTTCCTTTCCCTTCCACTATTTCATGCTGATCTGCACTACATTTCGTCTTGACGTTTCTTGTTAAAAAACAACCAACCCACCAAAGGGAAGGATCAACACACATGTCAGTCATTAACGATTTCTTTACATACACAGTAATTAGTTAATTCAGTCAATCTCCTGAAAATGTGGTCACTGTTATAATTTCTCAATTCTGTTATAACACCCTTCTGATGTTTTTCATTTTACAGACATATAATGAATACATTGATTTCAGTGCTCTCTCTCTCTCTCTCTCTCTCTCTCTCTCTCTCTCTCTCTCTCTCTCTCTCTCTCTCTCTCTCTCTCTCTATGTGTGTGTGTGTGTGTGTGTCACTCTCTCTGTCTCTCTCTCCCTCCTCTCTCTCTTTCTTTTGCAAACGGCTTCGTGCGGAGGAACGGAATTGGGAGGGTACAAGCCTTATTTATCCTAGTGCGAGGAAATGCAACCTAAAGACTAAATCTCATGGCATGACAGGCTAGGCTGTAAGCCTTGGTCGGCAACTGGTCTAGGATCGAAGCTCCGACAGGTGACAGTTTGAGCTTTGTTTTGTTGATTTGTCTTGTTCCAGGTGTATTAGTGTTACCTTTCCTCTGGAGTAAACTAGTAATTATCTTTTGCTGATGTTGGTGGCTTTCTGATTGATTTGATGATTCTTATCTGTCGGTGGTATGTGACAGGTACACCAGGCTGCTTTTCTCTTACTCTTCTCCTTAGGTAGTCGCCCAACGCTCTCTTTTCCAGAACTCCACTGTGAGATGGTAACCACATTGGGCTGCGTTGAGCTGAGTTGAGCTGAGCTGAGCTGAGCTGAGTTAAGCTGAGTTGAGTTGAGTTGAGTTGAGTTGAGTTGAGTTGAGCTGAGTTGAGTTGAGTTGAGCTGAACTGAGTTGAGTCAAGACTAGACATCACAGCACTCGGGACATTCCTATACGTGCGTCCCCATCTTCAACAGCCAGCGAAGAATCCTAGTACTAATTGTACATGTTGCAGCCTGATTATGTGTCCATCTGGCCTTTCCTCGGGGTCCTGAGTGTTGGCAGGATCCTTTGAGCACTACCTGCAGCACCATTCTCTCCAAGCCGTCATGATCTCTCTGTTCTTCTGTACTATACACACGATCACTAGAGCACCAGCCATGTCTGCCTTATCATGCACCAATACCCCACCGAGCGGTGCGGACACAGCCAATCTGTCCGACCATGTCTATCTTATACTGCACCAATACCCCACCGAGCGGTGAGGACACAGCCAATCTGTCCGACCATGTTATCTTATACTGCACCAATACCCCACCGAGCGGTGCGGACACAGCCAATCTGTCCGACCATGTCTATCTTATACTGCACCAATACCCCACCGAGCGGTGAGGACACAGCCAATCTGTCCGACCATGTTATCTTATACTGCACCAATACCCCACCGAGCGGTGCGGACACAGCCAATCTGTCCGACCATGTTATCTTATACTGCACCAATACCCCACCGAGCGGCGAGGACACAGCCAATCTGTCCGACCATGTCTATCTTATACTGTACCAATACCCCACCGAGCGGTACAGACCCAGCCAGTCTGTCCGACCATGTCTATCTTATACTGCACCAATACCCCACCGAGCGGTACAGACCCAGCCAGTCTGTCCGACCATGTCTATCTTATACTGCACCAATACCCCACCGAGCGGTACAGACCCAGCCAGTCTGTCCGACCATGTCTATCTTATTCTGTACCATACCCCACCGAGCGGTAACAGAGACCCAGCCAATCTGTCCGACCATGTCTATCTTATACTGTACCAATACCCCACCGAGCGGTACAGACCCAGCCAGTCTGTCCGACCATGTCTATCTTATACTGCACCAATACCCCACCGAGCGGTACAGACCCAGCCAGTCTGTCCAACCATGTCTATCTTATACTGTACCAATACCCCACCGAGCGGTACAGACCCAGCCAGTCTGTTCCAACCATGTCTATCTTATACTGTAGCCAATACCCCACCGAGCGGTACAGACCCAGCCAGTCTGTCCAACCATGTCTATCTTATACTGTACCAATACCCCACCGAGCGGTGCGGACACAGCCAGTCTGTCCAACCATGTCTATCTTATACTGTACCAATACCCCACCGAGCGGTGCGGACACAGCCAGTCTGTCCGACCATGTTATCTTATACTGTACCAATACCCCACCGAGCGGTGCGGACACAGCCAATGTGACCGCTTGTGCCTCTCCCATCACGCCATTATTTATTTATTTACGCTTTGTTTGTTCCTAGCAACACACGGCAGGTTTTGTTTGTTTGTTTATTTCTTTAGTATTCTGTGTATTTGTTTTCATGTAGTTATATTTTTCTTCCCTTTTTGTTTGTATCTTTCTTACATTTTTGTTGTCGGTTGTCTCCTCATACTTATTTTGATGATTCATTCTTACTTCTCTCTCTCTCTCTCTCTCTCTCTCTCTCTCTTCTCTCTCTCTCTCTCTCTCTCTCTCTCTCTTTCTCTCTCTCTCTTTATCTCTCTCTCGCTCTCCCCCCTCTCTCTCTTTCTCTCTCTCTTTCTCTCCCTCTCTCTCTCTCTCTCTCCCTCTCTCTCTCCCCCTCTCTCCCTCTCCGGCTATCTTTGTTAATTCATTAAGGATTTCATTGTTATTTTTCTGCGTTGTGTTTATTTTCCCTTTTGTCCGCTTTATCTCTATCTTTCTTCATCTTTTTCATCCATTCTATCTGTTCAATCTCTCTGTAAATGGGTCACTGGTTCACCTTTCTTCAGTTTTATTATACTATCGTTATATTTAACTTGTCCAGTGTATCTGTAGTTGTTTTGTTTTTCTATTGCCCCTACACTTACATTTTGCTCGTATCTTTCATTTCTTCGCCTTCTTTCTATATTGATTTCTGTATCTTATTTTTTAATCACTTTTTCTTTCTTTCTTTCTTTCTTTCTTTCTTTCTTTCTTTCTTTCTTTCTTTCTTTCTTTCTTTCTTTCTTCTGAATCCCTTGTTATTTATTCACTTAGAAGCAGATTCTTCTACAGGTTTATTCAGATTTCTCGTGTCAAGACCAAATTAACCAGCCTGCAGCAGTGTGCGTGTGCGTGTGTGTGGCTTTGTGTGTGTGCCTGTGCGGTAATGTGAGTACAATGATACCAAAACACGCAAGAGGATATCACAATTTGACAAACAAAAAGCATTCTGTGAGTTTGAAAATCAGCGTGAAAGTGAAATCAGATCTACGAAGAAAGTAAGTAAAAAAAAACACAGAAAAACAAGAGTATTCCATCACGCCTCGTGGCATCTGCAAAACCAGGCGGAACTTTTGATGTAAATGCACAAGTAAAGATATCGCTGTCGATTTAATCAACTGGATGAGAATTTACACAACACCGAATGTAAGGACGAAATTTCTCCACAGAGGATGCATGTCTTCAATCTGCTGTTGCTGCACATACAGTTTTTGTCCTCAAATTATTTCTTGAATTTAATTTTGTCTTAATGGAAAAGGGGAAAAGATGCCCCGCAGTGTTTCTTTATTGGCTGTTTGTCATGTTCGTGACTCAGATCTCTGACGTTATTGTAGTAAATGGTACAGATAATATCATGATAATGATGACGGGTGTGACATGTTAGAGTTTCACATATAATAGGGCATTAGCATAATCTTTCTGTCGTGTCCTCCTTTACAGTGTCGTCCCTGGAGTGAAGAGAGCCGACACCCACATTATAATATTTTTTCCCTCTCAATATTCTGGAGAATCCACCAGCTTCCGTCCAACACACTCCATCAGCCTATGGACACCTTTTCCTATCACTCTCTCACTGTCGTACTATGCCCCCTTCTCATACTTCCCCAACGCAACATACTCAACAACTCTTGCTTCTAAAAATTAATAAAGATAATTTATTAAAAGAAAAGTGTAACGTATATGAGACGTGTATGTGAAGCAAATGTGTGACGTGTTCTATAAAGTGTGTAGAATCGGACTCTCAGACCACAACCCAGTCAGCTGATCCCAGCAAGGATAGACCACAGCAACGTTACGTCAGAACATGTACATCTCACCCCGTGCCGAAACCATCTTGCCGGATACTGCTTTGCCTCTGTAGACCTCTGGTAATCCAATTTCATGATCATCCGAAATAGACACCGGTGGTATTAACAGTTAATCATGGACCGGTTGCACCCTACACAATGTCCGTTCCTATCATTCCTTAAAAAAAAACTGCACAAGGTCCTTTGTAGTGTGTACACCGTCATTAATGGTTAATTGTTAATGTGATTGATCCTCACTCGTGTCTATCTAGCCTCACGTATAATGTCTTGTGTTCTATTACACGAGATTATATAACACTAGGTAACTATTAGACTGTTCTCATTTAGTTACTACTGTCTGATGCTGTGTGGTGCATCAGTACGCATCACTCTCTTTGGTGAATCAACTTCCTTCTAGCTTTAGTTACGTTCTGTATGCAACTTTATTGATTGTTGAACTGGTGTTCTTCCGAATGGGATTGGATTTTTCCCCAAAAACTTGTTGAGTTTCCTTGGATCTGGTAGGGAACCTTAAATGGCACTACTGCAGTCCTATCATCATATCTACATCTGCCATTATAGGCACGTGTAAAATTAAGTCACTAATTAACACACGGTAGATATTATTTCCACTAAGCACTGCAGTGCCCCTGGCACTCCGACTAGAGCATTTTCAAGTCCCCCTAGTTGGTCCCAACTCGGGTTTATATGGCAAACTACCAAAGTTGGCCACGTGACGTTATCCTTTATTCCCCCACACAGGTGGCACATTGGCAGATCATCCCCTGTCAGGGATCCATCCTCCCTCGGGCTCCCTCCATGTTAGATTTGTCATCACTGGTTCTGACATCCAAAACAATCTAGAGAGTTACTGTCGAGTTCCAACAAAGAGTTTCGATACCAAGCTGCCAATCATGGTTTTCCAAACAAGCTTACATTGTGCACGTGACGTTGTTCATGTCCGGCAGGTGTTCCACTGTTTTCAATAACACCCTCAACTTTCTGTCATGTGCTGACAGTCGAAACCTCCATTCCGTCTGATGTCCGGAACCATAGATGACAAACGGAACCATTCCATATCCTGAGAGCCAATTATATGTGATTTTAACTGTTATGAACTGCCAACGCGTTTTATCCCTTCCTTCTCAATCACCGCCAAATGTGTATATGGGCTGACCCGATGTATCCCGTGCAGCTGTGTTTACTCTGTTAGTACGACTGTTGTGGCCTAGAAAATATACGCCAAGCAAACGTCGGTATTATTATAAAGAGAGTAGCCCATCTCACTCTTCTCCACCATGATTTTAAATCCAGATGATTCTTTCCCTCTTCTTCAGGAGCGGGGTGTCTTGACAAGAAGTCCGCTCCAACATTTTCCTTCCCAGGAATGTACTCTACTGTGAAATTATACGGTTGAAGTAACAACGCCCACCGCATCAAACGTGCGTTGAGCTTCTGAGAAGTAGCCGGGAACATCGGGGGCTGATGATCCGACTGGACCCGAAACTTAACTCCATACAATATGGCTAAAATTTTTTGCACTGCCCATACAAGGGACAAGCACTCTCTCTCGACGGTTGAATAATTCCTCTCCGCCTGTAGAAGTTTCTTACTTGCGTATGCTACGGGTTTCAAACCGAAGCATCGTCTTTTCCTTCCTGTAACAAAGCGGCTCCAATTCCAATCGCACTCGCTCTGTTCTCAACACAAAGGGTTTTGGGAAAGGTCAGGGAGCTGTAATACAGGTTTGCTGCCCAAAGGCCCTCCTTTAACTGACTATAGGCATTCTCACATTCTGGTGTCCAAATATTTGATCCGGGAACCCCTTTTTTTCAAGGTTTCCGTCAACGGAGCCCCCAAATTCCGTGAAATGTGGGATAAATTTGGGGTAGAACCCACACAACGAGAGAAAAGATCGCACATCCTTCTTCGTTTTGGCCTAGGTGCATTCTGATTTCTCCAGGTTCTTCTCTTCTGGAACAATGTGTCCTGGAGTGATGGTGTGACCTAGAAATTCCAGAGTCTGGTAACCATCATGCACTTGGTTGGACGAGCAGTAGCCCTGCTTCCTTGAGTCTATTAAACACTCTCTCCAAGGATTGTAAGTGGTCATCCAGGCTGTCACTGGAATCAGAATATCATCCATGAATGAGATGATGGACGGATCCTGTAAAGGATCAAGTAAAGTCCTCATCATGCGTGTAAACACACTAGGTGCATTGCTGAGTCCAAAGGGCATGACCTTGAATTCGTAGTGTCCACTGGGTGTACTGAAAGCTAACAGTGGTCGAATCTCCGGTTTGACTGGTATCTGATAGTACCACCCCGACTCAGATCCACCTTTGAAAAGTACCGAGCCTTATGGAGCCTAGCGAATAGCTGAGTTGGATTCGGCAAAGGTTCCACCTGAAATTGTGTGTGACTGTTCAGCAGTCGGTAGTCTATACACAACCTGTGTTCTCCACTTGGTTTGCGTAACAAAACTACCCCTGCATTGTATGGGGATGTGGATGGTGCAGATCACGTCATCCTCCAGCAGTTTCTGTATTTCCTCCTCCAGGGCCTTTTCTTTAGAGAATGGCACTGGGGTAAAACCTTTTGGCGAACAGGCTCCTGTGTGGTCAAAGTCATCTCGAACTCAACCAACCTCGTTCGTCCTGGTTTATCAGTCAGTATCTCCTTATGAGACTTGAGAACCTGGGTTATCCTTTCCTCTCCTGGGAGGGTCAGATCAGGGTTCACTTGCACATCCCTATAGGTTTCCTGGTGTTCCAAGGGATATTCCCTGCCCTCGCTGGTTCCCACTTCTGTCTCCACTGCAACTGCCATTGCCATGAGGTGAGCTGCCTTGTCTCCGGTCCTCTCTTCGTATTTCCGCAAGAGATTGATATGGAAGAATCTTCGACTTTCCCCGGATCCGGATTTGATAGTTGGTTCTGGATATCACCCTTTCCACGGGAAATGGTCCTTGCCAACCTATCTCCAGTTTGTTGTTTCCCGTTGGGAGTAGCAACAAGACTTTATCTCCCACCTCTAGAGATCTTTGCTTTAGACCTACGGTTGTAGTAAGCCGCATGTCTTTTCCTGGCCTTTTTCAAGTTTTGATTTGCCAGAGTCCATCCCTTATGGAGTTTTTCTTTCAGTTCCTCCACGTATTGATAGGATGAGATCACTTCTTCTGACGTCCCCTCTTCAGTCCACTCCTCAACATGGCTTCCAACGGTCCTTTGATTGGACGACCAAACAGCAACGTAGCGGGTGGTAGTCCTGTTGAGCCATGAGGAACTTGCCGATAGGCAAAGAGTGCTGCTGGGATATATTCATCCCACCTATCAGGTTTTTCCTGCGCTAATTTCCTGAGCATTGTCATCAACGTGCCGTTGAAACGCTCTACTTGTCCATTGGCTTGAGGGTGGTAAGGGCTGGTATGTATGTGGTTAGAGTGAGACACCCTAAATACCTCCTCCATGAGTTTTCCACAAAACTGAGATCCATTGTCCGTCAGAATTTGATTCCGAAAGCCTAATCTGGTAAGGCCTCCATCAGTGCGTCCGCCACTCTTTCGAGTCAATCGTGGTCAACGGTATAGCCTCACCCCACATTGTACAGCAATCCACCATTGTGAGTATATACATGTTCCTCTTCCTAGTCCTGGGAAGTGGACCCACGATATCGATGGCTACCCTCTCGAAAGGAGAGTTCATGATGGGCATCTCACCCAACACCACCGGTGCCTGTCCATTGTTTCGGTGCCACCCTCTGGCACTCAGGGGCATGACTTCACATACCGACGCACATCATCTGTCATTCCCGGCCAATAGTAGTGGCAGGAAATCCGCTGCATGGTGGCGGCAATACCCATGTGTCCGCTAAAGGAGATGGTATGCCCCATATGAAGAATCTGGGACCGGTGAGCTTTCGGGACGACCAACTGACCGTATAGGTTGTCTCCCCTTCCTGCTCTCCTGTAGAGTATCCTATTCTTCATGTAGTAGGCCTACTGCCCCCGTCCTGGTGGATCAGCACTTTTCTGCAGCTTTTTGTAGCAAGGACGTAAAGTATCATCCTCACTCTGGGCAGTTCGTAGCTCCCCCGGCATTGGGTTAGTCACAATTGCGTCTGTCTCTTCCGTTTTCGTCTGAGAGCGAGTCTGCATTGCTCCCATATGAATTGGCTCCCTGGGCATTCCCAGAAAGACATACCGGCAACCTAGGATGACTGGAAAAATGGGATCGGTCAATACAGCGGCCTTGATGGTGCCGGTGACGTACCTTGACCGAATCTTCACATTAGCAATGGGCAACTTCATGACTACAGCACTCTTCTGTGCAGGCTGTATATCCAAGGTTTCACCTGTGAATTGTTCTGGATGTACCAGATCCGCAGAAATCACGGCCTCCCCGTCCAGTCCTGTGTCGTATAAACACTCCACTTGACGACCGTTAACCTCTACCAATTCCACTACAGGTGGTTTTTCCTGGTCTGGAGTCTCTTCCTCGGCCTCGACCTGTTCGGTGAGCTCCACCTTAGGTTTTCCTGAGCACACGACGAATTGAGTGTGTCCTGACTTTCCCCTGCAGTCAATAGCATTGTGCGTGTTTGACTTGCATTGGTTGCACCATTTCCCTGTCCTAGATTTTCTATTGTCGGACTTGAGTGAGCTCTCCTGGTGGCGAGCTTCCTTGTTGACCTTGACATTTTCCGTGACAACCTCCTTGGAAGTCACTTGACATGCTGCAAAGTGAGGGTTCTTAGCCTTCGATTTGCAGTCCCTCGTATTGTGAGAGGGTGACTTACAAATTGAACACCACTTCTCCGAACACGGTCGTTTAGGTGTAGAGCTTGAAGTGCTCTTGCTTCCCTCCTTCTTCTTCTCTGAACTATCCTCTGATTTTTGCACATAAGGTTCCCACTTTTTTGTTCCTGAGTTTTTGGCTTTCTTCTTGTCATGTTTCTCTTGACTTTTGGAGTTGGTGGAAAGGTTTTCCCCTGCCTCCCCATGTACCTCGACGAACCGTTCTGCTAATTTAGTCACGAGGTCAATACGTTCCGCTCCTTGTTCTCCCAGGAACGTCCTGAGAGGTTTAGACATTTGCTTCTTCAGCTGGTCGACCACCATGAGCTCTTCCAGACTCTCATAGTCATGTGCGAACCCAGCCAAATCCATCCACTTATGGAGATAAGATTTAAGACGCAAACTGTAGGCGGCAAACAACTCTCCGGGTTCTCGTTTCGCTGCTCGAAATTTTTTTCCGGTAGGTATGTGACGTAACCTCGAATCGTTTCAGCAGAGCCGTCTTTAACTCGTCATAATTGTTCTCATGTCCTGGTGGCAGGCGAGTATAAACCTCGTATCCGGTCCCGCGTAATCCCTGGGATAGCTTAAGATTCCATTTGTTACGCTCCAGACCCATAGCAACTGACATAGCCTCGAAGCGTTGAAGGTACTGGTCAATCTTCTCTTTGTCCTCCTCGTAGACCGCTAAAGGAAACTTCATAGCATGGTACCCATGTCCACCTACTGGTGTTGATCCTGGGATGGAGGAACCTCCAACTGCTCCCTCAGTTTCTCCATTAGATTGACTCTTCAACTCGAGTTCCCTCATCCGGTACTCGTGCTCCCTTTTCTGTGCTTCCTGTTCAGCTTCTAATTTCCTAGCTGCTTGCTCAGCTTCAAATTTCCTAGCTGCTTGCTCAGCTTCCAATTCCATCCTTCTCAATTCCAACTCGGCCTTTCGATCTTCCCTTTCTGCTTGACGATACTCTCTCTCCACTTCCTGTATGTAATCCGTTAGAGCAGACCCCGCCAATCCCATTTCTTCCCCCTTTGCCTTTAATTCTGCTGTGCTAAGTTTAGGGGTGGCCATTATACAGAGAGGTAAGCTAGCAGGTCGAGTACAATATAACTGCAAATTACTATACAGATATATGAACAAGTACTATAAATCTAGATATACCACACACAGCACATTCACGCAGTGACAAGAGTAGAATCAGGACCACAGACCTATGCAGACGTGTGAAGTGTGAACAGGTAAGATATTAGTCCTAACCCCTATCCACATTCACTCTAGCTGGATTCTCCAAAATGATATCTCCCTCTTATAACTAAGGATCCCGTGTCAAAAGACCCCGTTGTCAGAGGATCCCACTGTCAAAGGTTCCTGCTTGCAGGAGATCTCGCTGTCCAAGGATTCCGTTTACGGGAGATCCCGCTGTCCAAGGATTCCGTTTACGAGAGATCCCGCTGTCCCAATATCACGTTTACGAGCCCCCAATAATGTCGTGTCCTCCTTTACAGTGTCGTCCCTGGAGTGAAGAGAGCCGACACCCACATTATAATATTTTTTCCCTCTCAATATTCTGGAGAATCCACCAGCTTCCGTCCAACACACTCCATCAGCCTATGGACACCTTTTCCTATCACTCTCTCACTGTCGTACCATGCCCCCTTCTCATACTTCCCCAACGCAACATACTCAACAACTCTTGCTTCTAAAAATTAATAAAGATAATTTATTAAAAGAAAAGTGTAACGTATATGAGACGTGTATGTGAAGCAAATGTGTGACGTGTTCTATAAAGTGTGTAGAATCGGACTCTCAGACCACAACCCAGTCAGCTGATCCCAGCAAGGATAGACCACAGCACGTTACGTCAGAACATGTACATCTCACCCCGTGCCGAAACCATCTTGCAGGATACTGCTTTGCCTCTGTAGACCTCTGATAATCCAATTTCATGATCATCCGAAATAGACACCGGTGGTATTAACAGTTAATCATGGACCGGTTGCACCCTACACAATGTCCGTTCCTATCGTTCCTTAAAAAAAACTGCACAAGTCCTTTGTAGTGTGTACACCGTCATTAATGTTAATTGTTAATGTGATTGATCCTCACTCGTGTCTATCTAGCCTCACGTATAATGTCTTGTGTTCTATTACACGAGATTATATAACACTAGGTAACTATTAGACTGTTCTCATTTAGTTACTACTGTCTGATGCTGTGTGGTGCATCAGTACGCATCACTCTCTTTGGTGAATCAACTTCCTTCTAGCTTTAGTTACGTTCTGTATGCAACTTTATTGATTGTTGAACTGGTGTTCTTCCGAATGGGATTGGATTTTTTCCCAAAAAACTTGTTGAGTTTCCTTGGATCTGGTAGGGAACCTTAAATGGCACTACTGCAGTCCTATCAATCATATATACATCTGCCATTATAGGCACGTGTAAAATTAAGTCACTAATTAACACACGGTAGATATTATTTCCACTAAGCACTGCAGTGCCCTGGCACTCCGACTAGAGCATTTTCAAGTCCCCCTAGTTGGTCCCAACTCGGGTTTATATGGCAAACTACCAAAGTTGGCCACGTGACGTTATCCTTTATGCCCCCACACAGGTGGCACATTGGCAGATCATCCCCTGTCAGGGATCCATCCTCCCTCGGGCTCCCTCCATGTTAGATTTGTCATCACTGGTTCTGACATCCAAAACAATCTAGAGAGTTACTGTCGAGTTCCAACAAAGAGTTTCGATACCAAGCTGCCAATCATGGTTTTCCAAACAAGCTTACATTGTGCACGTGACGTTGTTCATGTCCTGCAGGTGTTCCACTGTTTTCAATAACACCCTCAACTTTCTGTCATGTGCTGACAGTCAAAACCTCCATTCCGTCTGATGTCCGGAACCATAGATGACAAACGGAACCATTCCATATCCTGAGCGGCCAATTACATGTGATTTTAACTGTTATGAATACTACCAACGCGTTTTATCCCTTCCTTCTCACTCACCGCCAAATGTGTATATGGGGCTGACCCGATGTATCCCGTGCAGCTGTGTTTACTCTGTTAGTACGACTGTTGTGGCCTAGAAAATATACGCCAAGCAAACGTCGGTATTATTATCTGGTTAACTCATGGCGAGCTCGTGACACTTTCTTTCTTTCTTCTTTCTTTCTTTCTTTCTTTCTTTCTTTCTTTCTTTCTTTCTTTCTTTCTTTCTTTCTTCTTCCTTCCTTCCTTCCTTCCTTCCGTCCGTCCGTCCGTCCGTCTGTCTGTTTGTCTGTCTGTCTGTCTGTCTGTCTGTCTGTCTGTCTGTCTGTCTGTCTGTATTCTGAAGCTCTTGTTATTTATTCACTTTGAAGCAGATTCTTCTGCAGGTTTATTCAGATTTCTCGTGTCAAGACCAAATTAACCAGCCTGCAGCAGTGTGCGTGCGTGTGGCTTTGAGTGTGTGCCTGTGTGGTAATGTAAACACAATGATACAAAACCACGAATGAGGATGCCACAATTTGACAATTAAAAAGCATTCAGTGAGCTTGAAAATTAGCGTGAAAGTGAAATCAGATCTACGAAGAAAGTCTGTCTGTCTGTCTGTCTGTCTTTTTCTCTTGTTCGTTCCTTTCTTTCTTCGTTCGTTACAGTTTCCCAGTCTCAAATCCCTTGTTAACCATCTCTGGGAAGCGCATAAGCCTCTGGATGTATTACGATTCTCACATTAAGATCAAATTAATCACCTTATTGTAACATATGTATGTATATATATATATATGTCCTTTAGTAGGTTGTCTTTAGTTTGCCACTGCTTTCTAGAAGAGAAGTCAACATTTTAAGTCCACCTAAACGCCAATGTAAGTTCTGAACCGGAAGTTTAAGATCGAGAGCCCTTATCCTTTCAGCTACATCTGTCCGTCCGTCCGTCGGTCCGTCCGTCCGTCCGCCCGTCCGCCCTCACCGACCACCGGCCCTTCTGTGTGTCTATATATATTTCACCCATAACATGCTTCCATTTTCAGTTTTGAATTTCACTAGAATTTCAACACCCCACTCACAACCGCAGCGACTATTTTAAAGAGCAGCTCACTCACCTGGCCAACAGGTGTGTTGTGGTGAGCGAACTACCTGGCGAGGAGTGCCAGACGTGAGCGTGAGCAACAAACCCTGCCAGTGTTTAGACAGATCCAATCCAACATGCCAGGGCCTGGTTTTCTTTTAGACAAATGCCTGGATTTTCAAAAGTCGACCATAAGTTTCAGTGTTGATATTTGGAGAATGTCGAAGAGCGAAGGACGTAAACCGAAACGTTTCTCTCAGAAGGTGAGGTGTTTTTTTTTCAGAACTGTTTTTCTACGTGGCTTTGGGCACTGTATATGTGTGTTCAAATCCTCGTGGTGGCGCAGATATGGTAGCCTTTCTGTTAGCAGGCACAATACAAACACTGCCGCCCCCTAAACAAGAACACACACACAAACATCTCTCTCTCTCTCTCTCCCCCACACACACACACACACACACACACACACACACACACACACATATATATATATATATATATATATATATATATATATATATATATATATATATATATATATATATATATATATATATATATATATATATATATATATATATATATATATATATGCAGAATATTCCCTCTCTCGACCTTGCCTCGTTAACTCCAGAGGAAAGGATAACCAGTACGTCTGGAACAAAGTGGGCTTCAGATGCTGGCGGCTCAGCATCAAACCTCAAAGAGCAGGAGGTGAATCTCAACTCCATGAGCAGCATTTTGCTCGTCTGTCACGAACAAATCTCTCTGACTGAATAAGTAAAGAAACATGTAAAGAAACGATAAAACTATATATATATCTGATGGCTGTAGAAATGTGGTTTCTGAGGAAAATGCAAAGAATACCATGGACAGCCAAAAAGACCAATGAACAAGTCCATCAAGAAACAAATGAAGATCGTAAACTGATTAGAGACATTAGACGTAGACAGTCACAATTTTTTGGGCATGTTATGAGAAGAAATGAATTGGAGAACTTAGTGACAACTGGTAAGATCGAGGGGAACAGACCAAGAGGCAGACCTAGAAGTAAATACCTGGATGGCTTGGCCTCGTGGCATGGTCGAGACAGAAACACTGAGCTGATCCACGACTCTGGTGATCGAGTGAGATGGCAAAACATGACCGCCCACGCTTCCCGGCATGGCACATGATGGATGGATGGATGGATATATATATATATATATATATATTTGTGTGTGTGTGTGTGTGTGTGTGTGTGTGTGTGTGTGTGTGTGTGTGTGACTGGCTCTCTCATTCACATACAGGTGTCAACAACGTCTGTGTAAGTTACGCTTGAGTGAAGATAACACAAACATTTCTCAGTTATACTTCATACAAAACCTCCATTGACGTCTGTGCAGTGAGTCGCTCTGTGTGTGTGTGTGTGTGTGTGTGTGTGCGTGCGCGTGCGTCCGTATGTGTGCGTGCGTGGGAGCATGTGTGACTCGTTTTCTCACTCTGTGTAGTTGTGTGCAGGTGTGTGCGTCTATGTGTGTCTGCGTGCATGTGTGACTCGCTCTCTCACTCACATGTGTCAACAATTGCTGTTCACAGTTTGTCTGCGTAAAGATAACAAAAAACGATCTCATAGAAATGTAAAAGAAACACCTCAAGTGACGCACGTATGCTGTGAGAGCATTGCTATTTTGACGAAGAGACAGATTTGCGGTAGTGGGAAACAACAAAAACAAGTCTTTTCTTGAAAATAACTATTCATGTATTATTTTGGTTTTCATTCCGCGCGTTTACTAAAATAAATGTTTGCATATCCCATACAGGACATTGCTGTCAACATCAGCATCTTTCAGCTGATTGTTGATTTCATGGCAAGATTACGCTTTCTGAGCGGCCGGCTCACATACCCCGTAAGTTACCGACGCGATTCGAACCACTGCTGATTCTCACCGTCGTCACGTTACCTACGAGAGTATACGAAATTACGGAGAAAAGTCGCTAACCTCTAGGCCAGGAAGCCTACAGTTTGCTACTTTAAAGAAAATTCAGGATTTTTTGAAGCAACAAAACCAGTCATTTCTTGAAAATAACTATTCATATATTATTTTGTTATTCATTCTGCGCGTTTGCTACTTTAAAGAAAATTCGGGATCTTTTAGTCTCTTCTTAAGACGCAGATTCCCCAGAGAGACCTTTTCAGATTCAGTACCAAATAAACAGTAGGTGTTGACCAAACATAAATGGATGGCGGGAAATGTGAAGAAGGGGTGTGTCACAGTTAAGACCTAAACGTTCTTGTTGAGTTGAGTTGAGTTGAGTTAAGAACCGACATCACTGCACTCAGGACATTCCCATACGTGCTCAGTCCCATCGTTCTTAATATGGTATTATATATCAAATTAAAGAAGGCTGCGTAGGAAAAAACAACTACTGTACTGATATTTTAATTGAGAAAACATTTTGCAATGGCAACATGTCGGCTATAAATAGTCCCATGGGTGATATGAAAAGTAGCTTAAGACGATTAACAATCTATTGCACTTAATCATTTAATAAAAATCACGGACAGGCTGTTGGTGTATAACGTGCAAGGATTATTTCACATCGAAGGCCTGGTTACCAGGAGGGATAGGTGACCAGTCTTTCCGCCCCGTGGCGAAAGTCGAGCTTCTGTCACATAGAAAGATACTTATACGTTAAATTAGTTGCATTCCCTTTACTGGAAACGTCAACCCCCAAAGTTTTTTTTCTTTTTGATTTCTAAAGTTTTTTGTATTTGTTTAATTTTAACCCCAATCAAAATTTATAAAAAGCAATTTTACTTCTAAAGGAATTTTTAACCGGGATGTGGAAAAAATTGATTTTAAACTTTTTAAAACCAACTGAAAAAAGAATCCCAAAAAATTTTTTTTTTAAATTTTTAAAATGGGGCTTTCTCAATTAAGGTGGTTATCACCCAAAAGGGGCCTTAAAAATGCGGGGGAAAAATAAAAGGTTGACGGGAAAATTGAAACGACTGGTTGAACCCCCCTTATTATAAGAAAAAAATTAAATTTTGGGCCCCCCCAAAAAGGCCTTTTAAAAAACCCCAAAAGGGCCCCGCTAAGATATTTTTTTTTTTAAAAAAAAAAAAGGGAGTTTTCGAAAATTA
>JACEFZ010027185.1:0-15000 GCA_014155875.1 Cepaea nemoralis
ACCCCATTTGCCTGCCGATGGATGAAAAACTACATATCGGACAGCTTATGGGATAGGGACCAGACTAAGAGAGACACAACCTGCTGCTCTGCAGGTAAGACTGAGGATAGCAGTCAAAAATTTAAATCAGGTGCACGAAGGCAGAAGTTCTTGGTCCGGACAAAACTCTTAAGGCTCCCTGTCGAGGGCTGTGGCTGAACGCCACTAAGCCACAAACCCTCGGATCTGAGAGCCAGGGCCGATACCCACCTACCGAAAAATAGAGGCGTGATTCTGAGCAAGCTACATGCTCAGGTCTGATACATGTTCGAAGGCTCTCAGCTGGGGGATATGAGAGATTCCCGGATGAGAGGGCCAGGCCTTTCTCGTTCACTGCTGCACGAAGGTAAGGTGCTGAGCCGGCAGCACATGTAGCCTACCTCGTGAGCGAGTACAAAAAGTCAGAAAAATGCTCCAGTCAAAGGAAATGGTTACGAAAACTGTCTGTATCTAACTCATAGAGAGTGTAGACAAAAGTGGAAGAACGTCTCAATGACGCGAAATGGAACGCACGGCGAGCGAACCTATTGCGTGGTCTGAAGTCAAAAGCAAAAGCGTACCGAGTGGATGTCGCATCGCAGTCTGACCGCTCCTGGTGTGTGCTTGAGCGATCGGTGGCAAGCGAGATGCCCAACACAGGGAAGGAGGAACTAAAGCAGCCATGAGCAGGACGTGGCAACTCCTCGGGTGAGCCCAGTCTTAGAGCAATATGTGCCGGCTCTGCAATTATGGAAGCCTCCTTGGATAGCGAGGGAATGCCCATGGTCTGCCCCTGCCTTCTCTTGAGGGCCGACCGCGATGTCGTTGATCGTTCTATCTTGACCAGCTGAGATGTCGACGACATCACAACAGTCTAACGTGCCTCGAATCCAGAGGAAGGCTAATCTCATTTTAAAAAATGCCCGCCGGAAGTCGGAAGTGTCGTCCTACGGGTGGCAAACTAAAAATTGACACTACGCAATTACGTCCGAGTGAAATGTCTCGTCCGAATGTCTCTCGTGCTAGGAACAGCTCTGACTACCTAGTTTCCGAATGCCGCTTTTGTTCGGAACAGCTCTAACTAGGTAGTTCTCCGAATTTCTGTCGTGCCTGGAACAGCTCTGACGGGCGCAACGACAAGCACATGTCCGAAAACTCGCTGAGTGGATGCCGTCTGCAAACATGTCTGGTTTGTGCGGGAATGGCCCGGGGCAAACGAAACGACCAATATATTGAAGTGAGGATTTAAAGCAGCCATGAGCAGGACGTGACGATTTCCCTCGGTGAGCCAAGAACCATGGCGCTATGTGTCGGCCCTGCAACTATGGAAGCAACCTTGGATGGCGGAAAATGCTATGGACTGTCCCTGCCTTCCTTGAGGGATGACCAGTTGTCTTCGGACCGTTCAACCTTGGCCAGCAGGGTTGTAGATGGCACCACAAAAGTGAGAGTCTCCCAGGAATGCTACCTGGTCAAAAAAGCACGCTATTGTCGGATGTGTTGGCCTACGGGTTTCGGCCCAAGGGCGCATAACAGACACACCGCAATCACATCTGAAAAAACACTCCGGATGAACGAAAAGAAGATCTCGCCAAATTGACGGAGTGGCCATGGGGAGCCCACTTGGACCTATTCTAGTGGACATCTTCATGGCACACTTAGAAGAAAAGAGATCGTCATAAATCAATAACTTGGCCTTTTACCGTCGTTACGTGGACGATATACTAATTATCACCACAGACGAGCTACAAGCAACTTCGTTCCAGGCCACAATGAACGAGACACATAAAAACATCTCTTTATCTATGGAACACGAACACAACGAAGTGTTGCCGTTTCTAGATATCCTAATGAGACGTAGAGCAGACGGCACAATTCAAAGATCGGTGTACCGCAAAGAAACATGGACTGGACAATACTTAAATTTTCAGAGCTTCGCACCTGTCCAGTACAAACGGGGCTTAGTACGGACCCTGTTTGACCATGCTAGGAAGATATGCACCCAGGACACTCTGACAGAGGAATTTGAAACTCTGAATAATGCCTTAAACCTGAATGGGTACTCCACAGGATTTATAAAGCGCCATTGCCAACAGCCCAAACCGAAATCAGAAGTAACTACAGTCCCTAAACTCAAGGTATTCATCCAGCTAACCTTCCGAGGAGATGACGTAATGCAACGTTTGCGGGACCGGCTCACCACAGCAGTCGAGCGAACATTCTGTGCTGCAACTCTAGTCATCAGGTACAGAAACACACCGATCCCTGTCCCAGCAGTAAAAGAACCTGTAGCTTTGCACGCCAAACCAAATTGTATTTACCAATTTACATGCAGATGCGAGGCCATCTACATAGGCAGAACTGAGCGACAGTTACATTGCAGGGTTTCGGAACACATTCTGAATTGGGTGGACAAGATACTACACACAGAAGATGGTAGCCTAGGCAGGCCGACACACCGGAACAGTCCGGCTTCATCGGTCGGGAGACATGTGCTCGAGAGCGGTCACGTGGTTGAAAGAGACAGTGCCTTCCGTGTGTTGTTCAACACACAAAGTAGTCGATTGTTAAAGTTTGCTGAAGCTATAATAATCAACCTTCGTAAGCCGTCCTTGTGCAAGCAGAAAGACATGTTAGTCAGTTTAAAATTACCGTGGTAGACAATCGACATTACTGTGCGAACATGTGTATATTTCAGTTTGAAGGATTTATCTAATTAATTCACGTAAGTTTTGTGATTTCTGCAGTATGTACCTGACGAGATGCAGCGAAATATGCCAGGCAATAAATCGTGCAATCTATTGGTGTCTTCGTTATTCAAATACCGCATATAAACAAACATTTAAATCTGCTGTACAATCTCCAGAACAAAATTATTTTTTTTGGGTGGACATAATGATAAGGTTATATGCTAAATCTCATCATTTTCCTTCAGTTGGTTACTGAGATATTGAATTTTATATTGGGGCCAAAACAAAAATTAAACACACTATAGTTCAGTATTGCTTGGGGTGGAAAGAGGTTTAATTAATTCCAGGCGCGGGATGACAGAAGTAACCTTGACCGGGCAGTGATGGCCAGGTAAAAAAAAAATGTAGGCCAAACGTTTTTAGTTTGGCAGGGATTTTGTGGCCTTATTTCAATGCAGCTCACATTGGGGGGATTTCAAGTGTTGGCTAGCAGCGGCAAGGAGGTGATGTTTGATTGGATCATCCAGGGGTTATCTAGGTCAAGTCTGCCTGGCAGATCACGTCCTTTATCGATAGAGAGGGGGGGGGGGGGGGGGGAATAAATTGATAGCCACTCGTGCGGTCCTCTAAATGTACTGGAGAATATTAGAACGGCCATCAAGGTCTTATACACATTGACGAGAAAATTTCAAATGCACTACAAAGGTATGGAGAACCGGTAAGGCACAGCTATGCGGTAAGAACATCTCCGGGGTTTGAGTATCCATTGGTATAAGTGGACAACTTTACACTGATCTGAGTAAGCTCACACTTGACCTGGAAGCCTGAAATTGCTGTCAAAGGCAGGGGTAACATATTACTCTTCTGTGGTTATTGTGGAATGTAAGTGGAAACCACCACATTATATTTTTCAGACATTCACTAGGGCTTGTTTCCTTAGCGACTCAATGAACATGATCAAGAGGATAGAGGAGGGGTCGATCCGAAGAGAATGGTTGCTGCCTCTGAAGCGGTCTCGGCTGGCAAAGATTAGTTTCATCTTCGTGCCAGGTCATGCGGGAGTACAAGGAAATGAGCGGGCTGACAAGCTCGCAGGTGAGGCTACTGTGGAGGGCGGACGTGCCATGGACCAGGCTGACATTCTGAATACTCTACGAGAAGTGAGACTTTTGCGAGAACCAAGTGATGACTGTGAATCTACAACAATGGCCAGACTGCGGGAGCAGCAAATTAAAAGAGGGGTGGCCAAACAAGAACACTACGCAGGAAGCCAAAGAAGATTGATAAACCAACACAGAACTGGCGTCGTTAGCCGCTACACGCTGCGGGATTTGCTGAGGAGGGGATCCGAGCACTTATGGACTGAATGGTTCGATGTGCAACGAGGATGATCTGTCGACTAACTAACTAACTAACTATATTTTTATTTTTCGTTGTCATCTTCTTCTTCATCGTTTTGGCCATTGCTTTCTTCTCCTCCTTCTCTTCTTCTTCTTCTTCTTCTTCTTCTTCTTCTTCTTCTTCTTCTTCTTCTTCTTCTTCTTCTTCTTCTTCTTCTTCTTCTTCTTCTTCTTCTTCCTCCTCCTTCTCCTCCTCCTCTTCTGTTTCTTCCTCCTCCTCCTCCTCCTTCTCTTCTTCTTCTTCATCTTCTTCTTCTTCTTCTTCTTCTTCATCTTCTTCTTCTTCTTCGCCGCCCTCGCCACTGCCGCAACCGCCGCCTCCGCCGCCGCCGACTTCGTCGTCGTCGTCTGCTTCTTCTTTTGTCCTAGTGCTTGTGCCGTGAAGCGTGGCGCAGATGTCCGAACCTAATCAGCGGGATATGAAGGAACAATATATCCATCAAACAGGCAAGGCGTTATTACCAGAAAGGAAACAAAATGCTCAGAAGATATAAAGAGAACGCGGGCATATGAAAACACTGTGATGACTTGAAACATCAGCGATAGAAGCACAACAAGCATACCAAGAGAAGCGATGCTTGACGGTCTAAGACGATGGCATGCAGGACAGACAGGCTGACAGGTAAGCAGACAGACAGGTAGACAGACAGACACAGATTTAGCCATATTACTTTCAGTTTACATCTATTTTTAGCAACCTTATCAAACAATGGAATGCCAGTAGTTAACAAGTAACTTACATTTAAAAGATAACAACCATGACGTTATAAGGGCAATCCTCGATAACACGAAGCTGTTATCTCTGTCATTGGTTAACCGCTAACCAATGATAATCGTCCATATACTTCGTTCAGACTTTAGTGACGCACAGATAGGACATCCGTTGGCGAGAAGTGGGGAGCCTGTTAATAATATCCTAGGGACAAGAACAGATTGGTGACCAACTGCTACGATTGGTCATGGATTATCCTGATGTTTGTATTAAATGCCCTGTTGGCCTGACGACCCATTTCCTGCAAGCTTAAATTCCCGGTTTTTTAACTAATTCAGTGACAAAGGATAATATATTGCAAATATGACTTCCCATCTGGGCAGAAGGGCGATATATCACCATTCTAGGGTCATCGTGTTATGTGATGTTTCTTGGTATCTTCCGCAATTTCAATTCTCAATTAATGAAACTTTATATGTTAATACTTACATGTATTCATTTAATTGCGTACCATATTTGTCTCAAACATTACTTTCTGTTTGGACTGAATCAGTAAAATTCTTAGCGTAGTGCTCACACAAGTGTTATGTTTTACCAGATCGTCTTTAAAGTCCATTATTGTCATTTCCCGGTGGCGCCGTGGCTGGAACTTTTGCCTGTCGGTATGTGTGTCTTGTGGTGGAATCTCCATAGAGAAGACGGCAAGATTGAACTGGGTTCGAAGAGCGACCCACTTATATGTGTGTGTTTGTTTGTGTGTGTGTGTGTGTGTGATGTGCGTCTGTGTGAAGGTACACCTCTTGTTATCTGTGTGTAAATTTGTGCCTCCGTCCGTGTATATACATACGTATGTGGAATGTATGTACTATGTATGTACTATGTATGTGATATGTATGTGCTATGTTGTACTATGTTTATGGTGTATTTTTAATGACTCTCGGAACTTCCGGTCCCCAATATGGTGGAAAGGCATTTGACCGGTAAGGCCTCTGGAGGGTTTACGCTTGTGGCTACGGTTTGCATTCGCATTTTCCTCATGGTGGACTGGTAGTGCATGGTCCAGTCGCCCTGCTACTGAGTGAGTGCGTGGCGCGACACTATGAGCTGTGAATTTCGTGTAGAATGCTTTTACATCTGTCCACGGTTGTTTTTAGCGTGAACTGCATGTTCAGAACGATGGCGGCCGGCTGTTGCTGAATTGGCCGGTTTGCCTTTTCGGTTCACGAGTGCATTTTTCAGGAGAGTCCTGGGTGTCGTCGCTGGAGCTACGAAGTTCGTGCTTTATGCGGCGCTTTCGGCGGGTCGACCTGCGGAAAGAAACAAAGCCATGTGGGCTAAAACCAGGGTCAATGAAGTCTTTCTGGTGACTGCCGATTCCATCGGCGATGAATTGCATTTTTCGTGGAGGACTTTTGTGTTGGCATTCTTACGGCGGCCATATCCACAGTGTACCTGTGCGGGCTGTTATCTTGCCGAGACTCCTGTCTTTTCTATTTTTCACATTGGGCTGTGAGGAGCATTTCGTGTGATATTCTCTGGCACAGGAACGGAGCATAATGGGGACAATCCGTTGCCATGAAGTTGGAACCGCGACTAACTAACTAACTATAATGACTCTGGGGTATTTGAACATATTGCCGTTTCAAGTTTTGTAGTTACCCTCTGTGAACTCATGCAACATAAAAGGTAAATACAAAACTTGGAACGGCAATATTTTCAAAAACCCCATAGTCATTAACAATACACCCTGTATGTACTATGTTGTACTATGTTTGTGCTATGTGTCAGAGAGCTCCTATTTGCTGAAGATTGCGCTCTATATTCCAACTCAGAGGCGGACATGCAACACAATGTTTCATCTTTCTCATATGCCTGTTCCAACTTTGGGCTCAATATCAACTTGGAGAAGACTGTAGTTATGTACCAGCCAGCTCCAGGGAATAATTACACCGTGCCTAGTGGGACGGTGGGGGTGGGTGGGGTGGGTGAGTGAGTGAGTGAGTGTGTGAGTGAGTGAGTGAGTGAGTGAGTGAGCGAGCGAGCGAGCGAGTGAGTGAGTGAGTGAGTGAGTGAGTGAGTGAGTGAGTGAGTGAGTGAGTGAGTGAGAAGAGATCTGATGATAAAACACATCCTTGTCACCGCCTCACATTTATAGATATTAATTAAAGGGCTGCAACTCCCGCCCAAGGGATAGAAGTGAGTCACTCGAGGCCAGAGTAATCTAGAGCCTTCTCGAAGGACTGGTCATTGAGTCCAGGGTCCCGTGGACACTGATGTGGTCCGCCTATTGCGGGGTCCACGAGGAACTCGGACAGAGTTACCACCCGTGTCGGATTGGGACACGTGTGGACCGGCAGAGGACAGACGGACTTCAGAGAGACAACAGGGCCTGCCTTAGAGGGACTCAATAGATATCAATAGATATATAGACATAGGCTAGATAGTTTGCTAGAATGTTTATGATAACCATGTGTGACGATGTTAACTATCTGTGATATGTAACATAGCGCGGGATTGTTAACCCACTGCGCCAACGCACTGTATATTGAAATACAATAAATGTTCGATATCATATTGAACGGAGTTATTGTTGCCTGTGTGAACCCGAGCTCAGATTCCTAGACATGAGCAAGACGATGACAGGCTTTTTGGGGGCTTATTCTCCGGTTTTGGCATAAGATCTAATGTTACAGAGCTATTTATTGCCAAGTAAAAACTATAAATTAATTATATCAAATTGATTTATGTATAACAAATTGATTTTTGTACAACAAATTGATAACTTTACAAGTTTAAAATAGTGGCAGCTATCTAGCAATGAAATAGTATTAATTTGAGTCCCTCAGCAGTGTGTCTCTCATTATTGTGATTACTATAAACTATTTTTGACATGACTGTGACATTTTTTGACTGTTACTAATGTTTTCTCGTTCTACGAGCAGATTGTTCCGCGAGTTGTGTGGTGTGTAACCTATGTAAACTATCCAACAGTGGCGAGAGTACAAGACAACATCCGCAAGTTCTGGGATTAAAAGCTAAGTTTCATATCATACTCATTGCAACCCTAAGCGGTACTTCTCACCATCCATCAATGTATCATTTTGCTTTGCATTGATATGTTTGTATATTCATGACCTTGTAACCAACATAACCTTGCATTGGAATTTGCATATATAATAATTAAGGGAGATAACAAAATTTTCTACTCCCCAACATTTTTCTAAGGGATTTAACTTCATTAAAATTACCTACAAGTAAAAAAAAAAAAAAAAATGTCTACCTTAGATAAATGCATTGAGCAAGGAATAAAATTAGGTTATAAAGAAGAGGAACTGTCAGAATGGGCACAGAAAACGCACGCAGAAAACATTGCCCGTGAAGAAAGAGCGATAGAACGAGAAGAAAAACAAAAGAAAATGCTAATTGAGGCAGAAGAGAAAAAGATGCAAATGCAAATTGAAGAGAAGAAAATGCAATTGCAGGCTCAAGAGAAACAGATGGAACTTGAGGCGGCGGCCAAACAAGCCCAATTGAATGCCGAAACACAAATAAAACTAAAACAGATGGAGATTGAGTCCAACGTAGAGATATCTGTTAATAAACTAAGAAGCAAAGAGGAGGAACAAAAATATAACAAGTATAAAGGCCTCGTGAAGGCATTCTGCTCTGGGGATTCCATCAGTGCATACTTGGAAAATTTTGAGTGTCTAATGTCCTACCATAAGATCATAAAATCAGATTGGGCATTTATTTTAATGGGAAACTTAGCTCTTGAACCTCTAAAAGTAATAGAGACAGTGCCACAGGAAATGCGAAAAGACTATGACTATTTAAAGCAACGCATTCTCCAACATTTTTCTTTAGATACTGCAGGTTACCAACAACAGTTTGCCAAATTATCTCCACAACCAAATCAAACCTTTATAGATTATGTCAGTACAGTACAAGATGTGTGCACAAAGTGGATTAACTCGGCTAAAACGAACAACAGCCATGACAAACTTAAAGAACTTATTATTATTGACAAGATAGTGAGTACCATCCCTACACCTTTTGCTAAGTTCTTAAAACAAATGGACTGTAAAAGTATTCAGGAAATCGAGTCCAAGGGAAATGCATTTTTTACAGCAAACAGAGACATTTTTCATCTAAACATTAGTCAAAACGATGCAGCAGCAGCAGTAGTGAACACCAAATACTCGAAACAAACGGAAAGTAAATTTAAACCGCGCTCAAATGTCAGTAAACTAGTTAAATGCCAATATTGCAGTTTGAATCACGACCAATACGCGATGTGCGATAAATCGCCTAACTATCCTTACCACCTCAAAATGATGGTGGAGAAGCAGAAGAATAAACGTAATGCTTACCAGAGAGCGGTCAAATGTTTTTTTTGCGGGAGCTTTGGTCACTATAGTCGCTTCTGTGAGGGCCGAAAGTTATTGAAACAGGCCAATGCTGCACTAGTGGAAACGTCATCAGACGAAGAGATTGAATCACTGAATGATTGTAACAATCAAAACGACAATGTAAGTGAGCTTGGAAATGCTGTACAAATTATTGACACCATTACAGACAGTAAGTGTAACACCTGTACGAAGTTCCAACTTGACACAACATTACTATGTGGCCACACTATCCCTATTTCAAATGAAACAGCCAACGCTGCCTTGTCATCTACAGGCAAGCTAGTTTTTTCAACAGGGTTTGTAAATAACAAAAAGTGCACATTAATTCGGGATTCCGGCGCAACGCTCTGTGGGATTAAGAAAACATTAATAGACACTAAAGACTACACAGACAAACATGTGACTTGTCGCACATTCTCAGGCACTATAGAGAAATATCCCCTTGCTCTTGTCGAAATTCGAACACCGTTCATATCAGGACAAGTATTGTGCGCTGTCCTTGAAAATCCAGTCGCTGATATTATACTTGGGAACCTGCCCAACATGCAACCGTGCTCTGAAAAGGAAATCAGAGATTGGGAGCATAAAAACGGTATCCACCACCCAAACAGCGATTCTAAGGAGAAACACCATTCATGCTTGTCTCAATCTGCCAAAAGACCAAGGGAGACAACCACCGAAGTAATTCAGAAAGAATTCACCGAGGTGTACAATGCAGGGGCGGTCGAATCTGTCAGTGATACGACCAAATTAAAACCTCGAATTGAGGATGCTACCGATCTACCAAGTACCAAGCCTGTAGATGTGCAACAAAACACACAACACACAAATGCAATAACACGACAGACAACCCATAAAACCAACACCGACCAACTGCAGGAGTCACTAGAAATTATAGCACCAAATTCTACCAACACTAATTTTGGAAATGAACAGAAAGCAGATCCTACACTTTTACCATATTTTAAGTTAGTAGGACTTAAACCAAAATTATCTAAGAACGCATCGTGGACATTTAGGCTACAGAACAATATCTTAACTAGATTTTACACAACAAAGCAGACCACGATACAGCAAGTAGTGTTACCACAAGCACATCGAGACAAAGTTCTAAAGATAGCCCATGACTCACCTTTTGGAGGTCATATGGGGTACGAAAAGACCAGGGCTAGGGTCCTGACCCAGTTTTATTGGCCAAAATTTTGCCAAGATATAAAAACCTTTTGTAGATCTTGTGATATATGTCAGAAACTGGCGAAAAAGGGGAAAAACCCTACGGCAGAAGTCCAATCAACTACAACTGCCTCGAGGCCATTCCATGTAAATATGTTGAAACCATACTATGCTAGACAGGACATTGAGACAAGTGAGCAGACGCAGCTAACTGGTGACAGAAACGAAACGACAATTTCCCAACTGAATGACACCTTGACAAACGAAGCATCGTTAACGACAGACTCTTGCGACGACAAAAACGACGAAGACATATGGACATTACCGACAATCTGTGATATCGACAACAACGACAAATTTGACGACATATTGACAACGATTGATCTGGACGACGACAACAATGACATTGAAGACAATTTACAAACAGTAGCATCTGTGATAAATCAGACAGACGTAGACAATACTGAAATCCCAGTACCTATTATGACTGACGACGGGAGTATAAATGACATACATATCTCTGACACTTTGACACAACAACAGCGACAAGACATTTTGACTCTCCTTGACGAGTATAAATCTATCTTTTCTAACAAACCTGGACGCACTGACAAAATAACACATTCTATTGTGCTGACAGATCTGACACCGGTCAAATGTAGACCATATTCTATTCCTCTCCATTACAGAGCAAATTTAGACAAAGAAATTTTAGATTTAGAGAAAAATGGAATAATTCAAAAATCGATGTCTCAATATTCTTCACCGATTGTCCTGGTGAAAAAGAAGGACCAGACAATCCGTTTGTGCATCGACTATAGGGTATTAAATACAAGAACCACAACGGATGCAGAGCCAATGAACAGTTGTGAAGATCTCATTTTAAATATGGCTCAATCATCCTTATTTTCCAAGACTGATTTAGCGAAAGGATATTGGCAAGTGCCACTACACCCTACTTCTAGACATATAACAGCATTCGCAACACCCCTTGGTTTGTACGAATGGCTATATCTTCCATTTGGTCTCAAAAACGCGCTAGCCACATTTCTTAGATTAACTAGATTGTTATTACACGGAATTAAAGATGTTGAAGCCTATATTGATGATATATGCATCCATTCTTCTAATATGACTTCTCACTTACTTACCCTCAAACAAGTCTTCAACCAAATCTCTCTTTTTGGACTTACTATCAAACCTTCCAAGGTTGAATTAGGCTATAGACAAATAGACTTCCTTGGTCATATAATTTCTGAAGGCAAATTGTTGACAGATGATAAAATTGTTTCCAAGATTCTTGATCTAGAAGTGCCTACCACAAAGAAACAAATTAGAAGTTTACTAGGTCTTATTAACTATTATTCTAAATTTATCCCACATTGGGCAGAACTTACCTCAGTCTTTTCTGATATGTTAACTAAAGATCATCCATCAAAAATTTGTAAAAGTACCAGCTTAGACGATGCAATGTGTAGATTGAAACGTATTTTTTCTAAGCCACCAGTCTTACGATTACCCAACATAAATTTACCCTTTATTTTGACCACAGATGCGAGTGCTATCGCAATAGGAGGATGTTTAATGCAAGAAGTGGATGGAGTGAGACACCCGATTCTCTACGTAAGCCGTAAACTAAAGAAGGCAGAGATCCGGTATGCTACAGTGGAATTGGAGGCGTTAAGCCTACTGTTTTGTGTATTGAGATTATCTAAGTTCCTCTTAGGTAGTCACTTTGTTGTGCTCACTGACAATTCGCCATTGTTGGTCCTTAACCAAGGGTCACCTAAAAACCATCGTTTAAAAAGATGGTGTCTTCTTCTTCAAGATTTCGACTTCGAAATCCGCCATATCAGAGGCACGGACAACATTATTGCTGACCTATTATCACGGCAAACGAATGCGCCAGTAGAATGACATTTAGCACATCGACCATTCGCCATACTAGAAACTGTGATACTTTTAGTCTGTGGCATATAACAGTGTAACTCTACACCTGCTAGAGAACTCCCAGTGAATAGTAATAACACCTCATTAAATAAGTTACTTGTGACACCCAAGAACATGAAACTTTAAGAGTCACACTTTATGAACTATACGTGAAGAGCTATACTATCAATTGCCCAAGCTCTAGAACGATCCGAGCGAGAGACATTAACAGTGCAATGATTTCAACCTGTGAATTCGCTTTGGAAATTAGAAGAACACTTTATACGCAACATTGAGACATTCCATACTTGCTGTTGCGACGAGACTTTGCAAACAGCCGAAACAAAACTACTTCGACTACAACACTCAAGAGACAGCCATACTAACTTTAACATTCATGGCACTACACGCTAACAACAGGAGGACAACGCGCACATCATCGTTGGATTTAGTTACTTAATTAATTAATTACTTTAGTATTAAATATGTATTATATTTGCATTAATTTTGTATATAAAATGTGTTAACCTGTAATATGTACATATTCTACCATAACATTACAGGTAGTTCCATTAATAGGATAAATCACCGTCCTATACAATTGTCTCTGTGTAAATTATAACCCATTTTTGAGTCATCGTACAAAAAGTACGTATTTTCTTAAAGGGCAAATATCGCCTATTCCATTTGTTCTAAGGGCAATAACACTTACCTCAACTTTAATTATATATTTTAACCAAATACTATTTGAATGAAAGGTGAGTGAATGACAGCGTGAATGAATTAAATGAGAGAACGATATACTGAGCGGACAAATTGTACGCAAAACGTATTTATTTTAATTTGTCTGCGTCTTTCATGTAAACTGCATGACTTGTCTAAATTGTTGATACATGTTTAGTAGTTAGTTTAATATACTTAGTTTAGGAGTTAGTTTAAGATACTTAATTTAGTAGGTAGGATACATCTAAGCACCACTACTTGGAATGCCTGATCATGTATTGCACACAGTGGAGTAATTCATGATTGAGGTTATCCCAACTCGTGACGCTTGGAAATAAGCCACACATTCAGCACACACTTTACACAAAACTTAAAACTGAACACTATCAATTTAAAATGCAATCACTTTATTAGAAACAGCAACTTATTAGTCAACACACTAACAAGCCAACAGGGACACATGTAGTCTGAGGGGATAAAATAACAACGTAACTACATATTTAGCATTATACAACATACGAGAGTAAAAGTGTATTGAAATGCACACACAGATCAAGATTTGAAGGTGTACTTAATTAGCCAGGACTTCGGTCTTGTTAATCCTCTTTAATACAGAGGTTAATTGTCTTGGTATCAGTGGGGTACTATGAGAAGGACGGGTTGTAAAAACAACTACTAAACGTCACGTAACTTCGGTCAGATAAGCATTTTTAAGGACACGGGAGAGAGAGTGATCTCTTCACCAAATCAGAGAAGTGGTGTATGGGAGAATACATGAGTTTTGATGCCAGTATGTAGGTTACCAGGTTACTGTCCACCAAACTACAAACACCGACTTTATGTGATTCGGTGACAGAATTAGAACAGATCTAATTACCCTATAACAAACCATCATATCAGGGGAGAGGGGGGAATCCTGTCACCGCCTCACATTTATAGATATTAATTAAAGGGCTGCAACTCCCGCCCAAGGGATAGAAGTGAGTCACTCGAGGCCAGAGTAATCTAGAGCCTTCTCGAAGGACTGGTCATTGAGTCCAGGGTCCCGTGGACACTGATGTGGTCCGCCTATTGCGGGGTCCACGAGGAACTCGGACAGAGTTACCACCCGTGTCGGATTGGGACACGTGTGGACCGGCAGAGGACAGACGGACTTCAGAGAGACAACAGGGCCTGCCTTAGAGGGACTCAATAGATATCAATAGATATATAGACATAGGCTAGATAGTTTGCTAGAATGTTTATGATAACCATGTGTGACGATGTTAACTATCTGTGATATGTAACATAGCGCGGGATTGTTAACCCACTGCGCCAACGCACTGTATATTGAAATACAATAAATGTTCGATATCATATTGAACGGAGTTATTGTTGCCTGTGTGAACCCGAGCTCAGATTCCTAGACATGAGCAAGACGATGACAATCCTTATGAGAAGAAATAAACTGGAGAACTTGGTGACAACTGACAAGATTGAGGGGAGAAAAGAACAAGTGGAAGGCAAAGATGTAAATATCTGGATGGCTTGGCCATATAGCTAAACCACGACTTTGGTGATCGTGTGAGATGGCGAAACATGCCCGCCCACTCTTATCGGCACGGCACATGATGATGATGATTGTTATCTTGTATTGGGAGTTATGCAGATTTTGTGCACTTTTTCATCACGCAGCTGAAATTTATTGCGTTGTAAAGTTTACGACCTGCTAGGCAAGAATGGCGTCCTGGTCGCTACATGGTTCAGTTTGTGTTGATAAAGTAACAGTTACTGGTTTCAATTCAGGTCATAACACTGCTTCAACCATCCAAGTCGTAAATAAGAAAGTCCAACTTTGGTTTGTGTCTGGTAGAGAAAACAAACAAACAACTGTCTTATGTCATCTGCTGCCCATAGTACAATCCGGTGTAGGAAACAGGGGTTTTGAGCCTGGGGAATTAAGGCTG
>JACEFZ010027185.1:20000-55629 GCA_014155875.1 Cepaea nemoralis
CAGCCCAGCTAATCTGATTCTTCATTTGTAGTGTGTGGATACTGGGCATGGATGCTCTTTCTAGGACATCGGAGTCTGGGATCTTGTCTTGCCATTTAATCTTCAATAGCTTCGTAAAGCAGACTGCGTGGAAGTGGTTTAATTACAAGTACCTCTGAAGTCGGAGTGGGTTTGCTATATGACGAGGAACATTAGGAATAGGAAAAGCTAACTCACACGCAAAATTCAATCCAGTGCACTTACTTGTAGCAGTAACAACTATAGGGGGTATTTTTAATGACAAGTGTGGTGTTTGAAAATATTGCCGTTCCAAGTTTCGTATTCGCCCTCTGTGGAGTTCATGCAACATAAATGGTAAATACAAAACTTGGAACGGCAATATTTTCAAAATTCTCGCAGTCATTAAAAATATACCCTGGACAAGTAGTAGTAACAAGTGTGCAGACTACGATCGAGTTCATAGCGAGTGAAGGAAAAAACAAATTCATCCTACAGACAAACACTCTAATTAGCAGATGAACACAGTTTGATTCCAAATAATTGCCACAAACGCTATCTTACCATCAGAAAATAATCAATTAAATATTTGCATTAATCATCAAAAAACATCTTGTTTTCTAAAAACATTTCGTGATCCTAGTTTTATCATTACTGATTTATTTATAGCGATGTTGTAGTCTCAAAAAGTGGAATTTTTTTGTTGGATTAGCAGTTTTATTTGTATTTCGATTTCGTGATTCTGTTGTTTGTCGCATCTCCAGGCCATTTCTTATCTATGACTAATTCCTTTTAATGGGATAAGTATACGGCGTGTATTGTTGTGGGCCGGGGTTTGTTCAAAGCAAAAGCTGTTAATGGATCGTTTAAAAATAGAACCGTATGTAGTGAACAATCAGAGAGATTGCTTTGTACTTTCTAGACAGTTATTTAGATAAATGTTTGATCATCCCCCCCCCCCCAAAAAAAAAATATTACCTCGGAAAAGGGGGTCTGTGTGGCAGTGGCGATTAATGCACCTACGCTTAAACTCTAGGTGCGCTAACGACGTGGTAGGGGTTCAACTTTTACACGGGTCAGTTGGATTTCAACTTTGACTGCTCATTCAGAAAGCAATGGCAAACAACTGAACTTAAAATTGTCTAGCAAATCAATTTGGCGTTGGGGTTCATTGCAACGTCCTGCAAATACATAATCATCATCCAGTGCCTTGCCGACAGGTGTGGGCGGTCATGCCTCTCCACAAATTGCGATCTCGGATGGCTTTGATCAATTCGTGTGTTGACTCCCTTCCGTGCCATGACACAAGACTGGCAAGAATCTTCTCTCGCTTTCTTCTTCCATATTTCTTTCTGCAAATCCTCCCGGTTGTCACATGTTCCAGTTTTTATCTTCTCAAACGTGGCCAAAAGACGATGACTGCCTATTTCTGATGTTTGTGATAGTTTTGCTTTGCGACACAACTTCCCTTGAAACGTCCTAATTGCTCTGTTTGGCTGTCCAAATAATTTTTAGCACTCTTCTATAAAACCACATCGCCAAGGCTTCCGTGGATTATTTTGCCTTTTTACTAATTGTCCTTGATTCGCAGCCGTATGTTAAAATTGGTTCTTTGAAACATGCAAGATCTCTTTTTCAATTTTCAAGGGCAGTCACTTATTGCACAAAATGTTCTTCATTTTATTTGCTTATCCTATTCTGTTTTTTTGTATCTCAGTGATGCATTGTCCATCTGATGTTACCCATGTGCCTAGATATCTGAATTTCTGCACTAGCCCCAAAATAACGTCCTGTACTTCAGTTGCACATTTAGGCATAATCTGTTTCGTTGACATCGCCATGACTTCTGTCTTTCCATTATTCAAACTTAGGACCATACTTTTCACCTTCTATAATTTTGAAATTTTGTTATTTAAAACAGCCCTGCATGTGTTTTTGTCACGTGACATATTCGACTAGTTATTACATTCTCACTAAAACGTTAATATTGGTCGCGGTAGTGGTGATGCTGATGATGATGATGATGATGACGACGACGACGACGAAGACGATGACGATGACGATGATGATGATGATGATGATGATGATGATGATGATGATGATGATGATGATGATGATGATGATGATGATGACGACGACGACGAAGACGATGATGATGATGATGATGATGATGATGATGATGATGATGATGATGATGATGATGATGATGATGATGACGACGACGAAGACGATGATGATGATGATGATGATGATGATGATGATGATGATGATGATGATGACGACGACGAAGACGATGATGATGATGATGATGATGATGATGATGATGATGATGATGATGATGATGATGATGATGACGACGAAGACGATGACGAAGACGATGATGATGATGACGATGATGATGATGATGATGACGATGATGATGATGATGATGATCATGATGATGATGATGATGACGATGATGATGATGATGACGATGATGATGATGATGATGATGATGATGATGACGATGATGATGATGATGACGATGATGATGATGATGATGATGATGATGATGATGATGATGATGACGACGACGATGATGATGATGATGATGATGATGATGATGATGATGATGATGATGATGATGATGATGATGATGACGAAGATGATGATGATGATGATGATGATGATGATGATGATGATGATGATGATGAGGAGGAGGAGGAGGAGGAGGAGGATTATGATGATGATGACGTGTCCATTGTCTCTTACGCACACTAGAATAATCGTTTAACCGATTCAGTGTCAAACAAATACCTTAGGTTTGGACCAAACATGGTACACAGTCAACTGGACAAGTATTATAATGTAATTCAAAACAATGTTTTCCCGTAGTGAATTTGAATAACGAAGACATAAACCATAGATTCTTCGATTCATTATCTGGCATATTTCGTTGCATCTCGTCAGGTACATACTGCAGAAATCACACAACATAAACTTAAATAATTAGATAAATCTTTCAAGCTGAAATATACACATATCCACCGCGTAATGTTAATTGTTTACCACTGTAATTTTAAACTGACTATCATATCTTTCTGTTTGCACAAAACTGGCTTCGGAAGATTAGTGGTGATCGCTTCTGCCACCTTTAACATGCGACTATTTTGTGTGTTAAACAACACGCGAAACACCTTGTCCATATCAATTACGTGACCGGTTTCCAGAATGTGCCATCCAATCGATGACATAGGAGGTTTGTGGTGTGTCGGCTTGACCAGGTTCCCATGGTCTTTGGGTATTATTCTGTCAACCCAATTGGCTATGTGTTCCTAATTTCTACTCCGTTGCTAAACGCCTCTTTGTTATTCCAATGTATGTAGGCTGGCACCTGCATGTATAATGTACGAATTTTTTTCGTAACCCCTTGAACACAATGCCGGCTGACTGTTAAACTGAAATTAAAACAAAGGATCTAACCCTCTCCCCCGCCCTAGTGCTTCAAATTGACGTGGACAAGGCCTTAGGTTCGTATCGGAATACGATCAGCGTTGCCATTAGTGGGTTGTGCTCAATGTTTAAATCTCAAATCCCGGGGGGGGAAAAAACACACACACACACACAAATAAATCAATGTGATTATTACTCGCTGGACTTTAGGCGGCCTGGTGTGCCTTGTCAGTCGAGAAGATCTGATCATTCGGGGCCACAAGTAGTAATGTATGTTGTAAATCCCTCGTAATGAGACATAAAATACCTCATATTGAGACATGCGGTATGAGCCATGTCTCATTCTCGTCTCATGTCTCGTCTATGCCTCATGTCTCGTGGTGGGTGGGTTGTGGCCTGCCTCATGCCTTCCAGCTCCTGCTCGTTTTTTAAGTGTCAGCTGTCGTTTTTTAATCAGAGCATCGGGGTTAACAAGATCAATTGAACTCTGGCGCCAGGTTTGCTAATTGATTCAGAATATGTCAGCCGGTGTAATGCATTAATTATCTTCCCGTTTGTGTAGACGATTGCATAATCGATTGGTGTGCTCAGGCTGATACGGGTTGATGTATTTGTATCTTTGGTAAGATCGGCGAACATCTGTGAGCAAAAAGTCGATATTGCCGGCAGTTGAATATCAGTGTCGGGGTCGAGGGAGGTCGCTGGTGCCATCTGTTTTTAATCAAGGGCGATGTCGGAATAAAATAATAAGCGCAAAGAACGATGTGTGGGGTGGGTTGGTAAGTGGCGAAAGATGGCGGGGGTGCGTAGTTGGTCATAGTGGGATATCACCAATGTGTAACTGGGGGTTCTAGTTACTGCCATTGCGCTTGACAGGTTCGAATCTCACTGTGTGGTTGGTATGTGCGGGGTGGTGGTCGAGTATGTAACGGAGCTAGGTTATATCATTGGTGGTTCGAATCACGCTGCGGGGCGATAAGGGTGTCCACCCTAGGCGGAGTTTTCTAAGAGTATATTAAGACGTAAATGTATAACAAGGATGTCTAGTTGCCGCCATAGCGCTAGACAGGTTCGAGTCCTACTGTTTGGTGGGATAGTGTGGCAGTGGCCGAGTATTTAACTGAGCTAGGTGGTGTCACTGACGGTTCGAATAACGCCCCTGGTCGCTAACTATACCCAACATAGGCGCCAGAGAAGCGAATCACGATGTGTCGCTTTGCATTCTCCTCAGAAACGTCAGTTCCACAGCCAGCAGATTCAGCGGGACTGCTCATTGTCTTCACATTCATACAAAAGTACAGGTTCAACACTCTTTTTCTCGTAGCAATTGCCATCTTTTTACTGGTCAATACGTTTTTCAGCTTGCAAAAGGTTATCTTCGCCACGGCGATTCTTGTGCTAATCTCTTCAAGGCATCTCCCATCAGTTGTTATGACTGTTCCGAGATACTTGTATCTACTCACTTGTTTCAGAATATTCCCATTTACATGTATATTACATAGTGGTATTTCGTTCTTCATAGTGACAATCATAACCCGTGTCGTTTTATAATTTAATTCTAACCCTAGTTGTTCACCGGGTGCAACAACCGCCTCTACTAAATATTGCAGATCCTGCGCAGTGTCTGTTGATTACATAAATTATATGAAGGCAGTTCACAAGTTAAATTAGATGAAGACATTTTATTACAGAAATTAAATGAAGACATTTGACTAGAAATATTTAATAAAACGACGAAAAAACGGAGATCTACCGGCGTGAGAAAAGCTTATAAGTATGGTAATGTCAGTTCCTGTGAACATATTTAGCAGAAGCATTCTGCATAGTATATGCATATTTAGCTTTAAGGTGAAATCAATACTGCTGTACCGATCGGAAACAAGAAAAACGAATAAAACAACTACTAATAAACAACAAACATTCATTAACGGGTGCCCACGTAGTTCATCCTTGGCGTTCATGTCTCATTCAACAATTAGTATAATGCCTGAAGTCAAATTTGCGGCTTCAAAATATGTGTTCATAGCATATTTATATATGAAGATATATATTCAAGGTGATTTTAAAGGACAAATTTCTTCATGTCACACGCTGCAAAAGACATATTTCACTCAAACTTAAACATTAAGAGTGGAAAAGAGTATGTTGTAGATACTGTTTTTTTTTTTCCTTTGTTTCTAGTGGGACCTGGTAATTTGTTGTTCTATCTGGGCATGGTATGTATATTTTCACCACATCTTCACTGATGTTTTTCATTTTGTCTGCTCATTGCCCACGCTTCACAGTCATACAAAAGTACATATTCTATGAAAGACAGAGACAATTTGCAGATATTATTAAACAAAATGACAAATCGGAGGTCAGCTAACATGTACGTATTTGTAAATAAGGATACACAGCGATGTCTATTATATAACGATAACAAAGGTATTTAGTTGTAGAAAACTACCGTGCCTCCCAGGCAAACGGCGGTAGGCTAGTGACTATGTTTAGATTAGCTGTGATGGCACCAGCTGGAGATATTAATCAGCTACCTGGTACCCAGTGAAGATGACACGATAAACGAGGCGGTATAGGCCGCGTGGCCCTGAACAAAACCAACAATGAAACAAAAATGGTAATGAAACGTTGCGTCGCCGCGAAGAATTATTTTATAAACCAAAGATTACAATCGATCTGAGAGGGTAATAATAGACAGTCTAAGCCTACCAGAAAGAGGTGTCTAATACACTGGGTACCAACGACAGACAGCTGGTCAAGAAGAAGCAATACACAGTATATAAAGTTAGGACTAAATAAACCGTAGTTTAAAGAATTCAAGTACATTATTACAAGTTAAATTACATAATAAAATAAATACAGTGATATGTATAAAATTATAAAAAACAAAAAAGAAGAAAACACCAGTGTTACATTAGCAAATAAGTGAAAAACACAACGGTATGAATACGTTGGTGTATTAGATACATACAAATGGTACACACAACATGCCATTATGTCAGCGTGACCGCTATCTGTTATATATTGCGACCAAATTACACCGATCGCCCCTCACGTCAGCGTAACAGACTAACACTTAAACCAAGCGCCCACTATCTATTCTATATTGTTGCCAACAATTTTGTGCATGCCGCCATCCTTTGATGGGAGTCTGATTGATGAAGCCTGTCAGGAAACAACCATAGATACATAGTAAAAGTGATGTGAGAATACAAATCCAAGCGTATTGACTCTCGGTGTATCGTTATTCGCGTAACGTTTCCTGTTTCCTGCTCCAGTCTATTGTTGTAAAATCTTACCAAAGTGGACACTGTGGACCAAATCTACATGAATGAAGTAGGATAGATGCGGTTGTCATATGTGTCTTATAGGGATTGGTCATTGGTTTTTTAAAACTTATCGATGGAAGAGAAGGACCCTTACACTACAAACAGAATAAACATTTACATTAATAATACCCATAACAAACACATGACCATCTACACTGGCTGTGACAAAAGTGACAGTCTGCTTAGAGAAAACAGCGAATTTTCAACGAAAACATAGTCTGTGTGTTATCTCCTTGGAAACGTAAATCTGGTTATATTTAAATCACCCTATGCATTCATGTCCCCCATGAAAACTAATGTAATGTCTGAAGAAGTCAAATTTTGAGGCTTCAAAATATGTTTTCGTAGTATATGTATATATGAATATATATACATGTGTTTTCTAACAACAAATGTCCGCATGTCGCGCTTTACATCCATACACAAGTATAGGTTCTATGAACGACACAACACCTACAAGTTACTAAGATTGGCACTGGGTTACCAACAACATTTGCGTCTAGAGTCAATACAACAGGACAAGACAATGCTTTTTTCGGCCTCTGATTGAGAACAACAGATATAAACGTAATTATGCAATTACCTCTTTACCACAGTACCGAGAAAGTTAAAAATATCATTTTAAATACGCTGACGACCATAGTAACACAACCAGTTAATTCTGCTTGCTCACTTTGTGTATTACCCGCACCTACTATAGATTGCAGAAAATACTCATTGTCTACAACCAAGCTGAAAAATATCGGTAAAAATTATAAATGCCTCGTCCGATTTCATAAAAAGAAGGAAATAATGTTAGCCAAATGTGAAAATATCGGTCAAACTTCTAAATGGCTCATCAAAACTTATAAAAAATAGGAAAATTTGTTAACCTAATGAGAAAAATATTGACCCTGTAAAGAAATATTTACAACAAAATTATAAAAATTAGGAACATTTGTTAACCTAATGAGAAAAAATATCGACCAAAGAGAGCAATATTTCATCTAATCTTATAAAAAGTAGGAACATTTGTCAGCCGAAATGGGGAAAAGGTCGGTCAAATACATAAATATCTCAACAAATTATAAAACGTAGGAAAAAATAGTGGTCAAAGACAGAAATATCTCATCCGAACTTATAACAAGTAAGAAAATATACTAGTAAAATCAAGAAACATGTCGGCCGAAGTAATACAATAGGCAGAACGAGGGACAAACTTATAAATATTTCATTCAAACTTATAAAGACTATGATAAAATGTTATCCAAATCAAATAACAGGCTGACCAAACTTAATTAGCTCATCCAACCTTATAAATAGTAGGACAATTTGTTAGCCAAATAGGCAAAATATTGGTCAGATACACAAATATCTCAATCAATTTTATAAAAAGTAGGAGAAAAGGCTAGTCAAACTAATAAAAATGGTGGCCAAATACATAAATATCTCAACGAAAATTATAAAAAGTAGGAAAATTGTAAGTCAAATGTAAAAAATATGGGGCAAATAGGAAATCATATTAACCAAATGGGAAAAATATCGCTCAAACTTATAAATAACGCGTCCAAACTTATAAAAAGTAGGAAAATGTGTTAGCCGAATGGTGAAAATATTGCTCAAATTAAGAATCATGTCGACCGAAGTAGGAAAATACGTGATTCAATGTATAAAAACGTTGGGTAAATACAGAAATATGTCGACCAAACTGATAAAAATCTCCGCCAAACTTATGAAATGTAGGAACATTTGTTAACCAAAAGGGGAAAATGTCGGCCAAATACAGAAATAGCTCCACCAAGCTTATGAAAAGTAGGAACATTTGTTAACCAAATGGAAAAAATAAAAAAAATATTGGCCATGTAAAGAAATAGCGCATCCAAATTGACAAAATATAGGAAACTTTATTAGCCAAAGGTGAAATCTATTGACCAAGTAAATAAATTCCTCGTCCAACCCCATAAAAGGTAGGAAAATTTCTTACCCAAATGTGAAAAAGATCCGCCAAACTTATAAATGTCTCATCCAAACTTATAAAAAGTAGGAAAACAATACTAGCCAAATCAACTAAAAGGCTGACCAAACTTATAAATATATCATCTAAACTGACCAAAGTAATAAAAATATTGGGTAAATATAGAAATATGTCGACCAAACTTTTACAAATCTCCGGTAAATTTATGAAAAATAGGAAATTTTGTTAACTAAATGTGAAAAAATATCGACCAAACTTATAAAAAGCTCTGCCAAACTTATGAAAAGTAGGAAACTTTGTTAACCCACACGAAGACAATTATTAACCAAAGATAGAAAAATATCGACCTACATAGGAAAATTTGTTAGCCATATGCGAAAAATATTGGCCAAGTAAACACATATTTCAACCAAACTTATAAATATGTCATCCAAATTTACAACAACAACAACAACAACAACAACAAAAAATAGGAAAATTTGTCGACCAAGTAAGAAAATATATTACCAAAACTGGAAAAGATACTAATCAAAGTGAGAAAAATACCAACCAAACTACTGGAGATAAAACGGTTGTCACCGAAACCACTAGACGCGTGTTTTAGACAAGGGATGTTCTTGTCGAACTTTACTTTTTAAATTTTAATTACCAGTGACCATACTTATCGATAATCACATCCCTTGTCTAAAACACGCGTCTAGTGGTTTCGGTGACAACCGTTTTATCTCCAGTAGGTTGGGTAATTTGACCAACCAAAAGAGACGATTCCATCTCTTTATACAAATATTATGTTATTATCCATTTTGACCACTTTGCACCGTTTCACAATAATGGATCAGCAGTTTGACTGCTAGACATCTTTTGATGAACATTAGCTATCAGTATAATAATGACACAAGCAACGATTGACTTGAAACAAGTTCATAGCGAGATAGTGAATATGGCGCTGACTATTATTAGTTCCTACAATTCCAAAAAGGCAAATAACTCGACGTTGTCTGGTTTAGTCGGTCAAATAGCCAAACAACAATCTGTGTTGTTCACGAGACTAGAAGACAGTATCAAGCCCGAACATGTTTTCCAAGTCTTTGTTTTAGTCAGTGATGAATTCTTTGGTGATAACGTCATCAACTATGGGAGAATAATTATGCTTTTTACCTTTGGCATGCGTCTGGGTAAGCATCTGGTTGATAATTCTTACAACGCCGATGTGAATGTCCAAGACCTGGAAGAGGACTTCGCTAAATCTGTAGGCGAATACATGGCTGATAAACTAAGTCCTTGGATATTTCAACACCAAGGTGGTTGGCGGAATTTCTATGCTTTGACTGCAAACAAAGAAATTGATTAAAAACAGGCATAAATCCCAGTATTTCGTTATTCTTGTGAGTGTGAGAGCGCTTGATTGTGGATATATAATACCTATAGTAAACCCCTTTGGGTAAATTGTGAGCGGGAGTCGACACGTTGTAATGGCAAGTGGTAAAATTGTGAGAGTCAGTGGGGAATTTGTGTGGTTAATTGGTCAATTTGATAAGTTGTGAAAGCAAACGGGGTAGTTGGTAGGGCAATTCGACAAGTTGTGAAAGCAAATTTCTTAGTTTGCTATAATTTTTTCTCCTTATGGTTAATATTTTTTTCCTTTGGCTAGCGTATTTATTACTTTGGCCAACTTTTTTCTTACCTTACCATACATATTTCTTAGTTTGGTTGGTATTTTTCTCACTTTGATTAGTATCTTTTCCAGTTTTGGTAATATATTTTCTTACTTGGTCGACAAATTTTCCTATTTTTTTTTTTGTTGTTGTTGTAAATTTGGATGACATATTTATAAGTTTGGTTGAAATATGTGTTTACTTGGCCAATATTTTTCCCATTTGGCTAACAAATTTTCCTATTTAGGTCGATATTTTTCTATCTTTGGTTAATAATTGTCTTCGTGTGGGTTAACAAAGTTTCCTACTTTTCATAAGTTTGGCAGAGCTTTTTATAAGTTTGGTCGATATTTTTTCACATTTAGTTAACAAAATTTCCTATTTTTCATAAATTTACCGGAGATTTGTAAAAGTTTGGTCGACATATTTCTATATTTACCCAATATTTTTATTACTTTGGTCAGTTTAGATGATATATTTATAAGTTTGGTCAGCCTTTTAGTTGATTTGGCTAGTATTGTTTTCCTACTTTTTATAAGTTTGGATGAGACATTTATAAGTTTGGCGGATCTTTTTCACATTTGGGTAAGAAATTTTCCTACCTTTTATGGGGTTGGACGAGGAATTTATTTACTTGGTCAATAGATTTCACCTTTGGCTAATAAAGTTTCCTATATTTTGTCAATTTGGATGCGCTATTTCTTTACATGGCCAATATTTTTTTATTTTTTCCATTTGGTTAACAAATGTTCCTACTTTTCATAAGCTTGGTGGAGCTATTTCTGTATTTGGCCGACATTTTCCCCTTTTGGTTAACAAATGTTCCTACATTTCATAAGTTTGGCGGAGATTTTTATCAGTTTGGTCGACATATTTCTGTATTTACCCAACGTTTTTATACATTGAATCACGTATTTTCCTACTTCGGTCGACATGATTCTTAATTTGAGCAATATTTTCACCATTCGGCTAACACATTTTCCTACTTTTTATAAGTTTGGACGCGTTATTTATAAGTTTGAGCGATATTTTTCCCATTTGGTTAATATGATTTCCTATTTGCCCCATATTTTTTACATTTGACTTACAATTTTCCTACTTTTTATAATTTTCGTTGAGATATTTATGTATTTGGCCACCATTTTTATTAGTTTGACTAGCCTTTTCTCCTACTTTTTATAAAATTGATTGAGATATTTGTGTATCTGACCAATATTTTGCCTATTTGGCTAACAAATTGTCCTACTATTTATAAGGTTGGATGAGCTAATTAAGTTTGGTCAGCCTGTTATTTGATTTGGATAACATTTTATCATAGTCTTTATAAGTTTGAATGAAATATTTATAAGTTTGTCCCTCGTTCTGCCTATTGTATTACTTCGGCCGACATGTTTCTTGATTTTACTAGTATATTTTCTTACTTGTTATAAGTTCGGATGAGATATTTCTGTCTTTGACCACTATTTTTTCCTACGTTTTATAATTTGTTGAGATATTTATGTATTTGATCGACCTTTTCCCCATTTCGGCTGACAAATGTTCCTACTTTTTATAAGATTAAATGAAATATTGCTCTCTTTGGTCGATATTTTTTCTCATTAGGTTAACAAATGTTCCTAATTTTTATAATTTTATTTAAATATTTCTTTACAGGGTCAATATTTTTCTCATTAGGTTAACAAATTTTCCTATTTTTTATAAGTTTTGATGAGCCATTTAGAAGTTTGACCGATATTTTCACATTTGGCTAACATTATTTCCTTCTTTTTATGAAATCGGACGAGGCATTTATAATTTTTACCGATATTTTTCAGCTTGGTTGTAGACAATGAGTATTTTCTGCAATCTATAGTAGGTGTGGGTAATACACAAAGTGAGCAAGCAGAATTAACTGGTTGTGTTACTATGGTCGTCAGCGTATTTAAAATGATATTTTTAACTTTCTCGGTACTGTGGTAAAGAGGTAATTGCATAATTACGTTTATATCTGTTGTTCTCAATCAGAGGCCGAAAAAAGCATTGTCTTGTCCTGTTGTATTGACTCTAGACGCAAATGTTGTTGGTAACCCAGTGCCAATCTTAGTAACTTGTAGGTGTTGTGTCGTTCATAGAACCTATACTTGTGTATGGATGTAAAGCGCGACATGCGGACATTTGTTGTTAGAAAACACATGTATATATATTCATATATACATATACTACGAAAACATATTTTGAAGCCTCAAAATTTGACTTCTTCAGACATTACATTAGTTTTCATGGGGGACATGAATGCATAGGGTGATTTAAATATAACCAGATTTACGTTTCCAAGGAGATAACACACAGACTATGTTTTCGTTGAAAATTCGCTGTTTTCTCTAAGCAGACTGTCACTTTTGTCACAGCCAGTGTAGATGGTCATGTGTTTGTTATGGGTATTATTAATGTAAATGTTTATTCTGTTTGTAGTGTAAGGGTCCTTCTCTTCCATCGATAAGTTTTAAAAAACCAATGACCAAGCCCTATAAGACACATATGACAACCGCATCTATCCTACTTCATTCATGTAGATTTGGTCCACAGTGTCCACTTTGGTAAGATTTTACAACAATAGACTGGAGCAGGAAACAGGAAACGTTACGTGAATAACGATACACCGAGAGTCAATACGCTTGGATTTGTATTCTCACGTCACTTTTACTATGTATCTATGGTTGTTTCCTGACAGGCTTCATCAATCAGACTCCCATCAAAGGATGGCGGCATGCACAAAATTGTTGGCAACAATATAGAATAGATAGTGGGCGCTTGGTTTAAGTGTTAGTCTGTTACGCTGACGTGAGGGGCGATCGGTGTAATTTGGTCGCAATATATAACAGATAGCGGTCACGCTGACATAATGGCATGTTGTGTGTACCATTTGTATGTATCTAATACACCAACGTATTCATACCGTTGTGTTTTTCACTTATTTGCTAATGTAACACTGGTGTTTTCTTCTTTTTTGTTTTTTATAATTTTATACATATCACTGTATTTATTTTATTATGTAATTTAACTTGTAATAATGTACTTGAATTCTTTAAACTACGGTTTATTTAGTCCTAACTTTATATACTGTGTATTGCTTCTTCTTGACCAGCTGTCTGTCGTTGGTACCCAGTGTATTAGACACCTCTTTCTGGTAGGCTTAGACTGTCTATTATTACCCTCTCAGATCGATTGTAATCTTTGGTTTATAAAATAATGCTTCGCGGCGACGCAACGTTTCATTACCATTTTTGTTTCATTGTTGGTTTTGTTCAGGGCCACGCGGCCTATACCGCCTCGTTTATCGTGTCATCTTCACTGGGTACCAGGTAGCTGATTAATATCTCCAGCTGGTGCCATCACAGCTAATCTAAACATAGTCACTAGCCTACCGCCGTTTGCCTGGGAGGCACGGTAGTTTTCTACAACTAAATAGCTTTGTTATCGTTATATAATAGACATCGTTGTGTATCCTTATTTACAAATACGTACATGTTAGCTGACCTCCGATTTGTCATTTTGTTTAATAATATCTGCAAATTGTCTCTGTCTTTCATAGAATATGTACTTTTGTATGACTGTGAAGCGTGGGCAATGAGCAGACAAAATGAAAAACATCAGTGAAGATGTGGTGAAAATATACATACCATGCCCAGATAGAACAACAAATTACCAGGTCCCACTAGAAACAAAGGAAAAAAAAACAGTATCTACAACATACTCTTTTCCACTCTTAATGTTTAAGTTTGAGTGAAATATGTCTTTTGCAGCGTGTGACATGAAGAAATTTGTCCTTTAAAATCACCTTGAATATATATCTTCATATATAAATATGCTATGAACACATATTTTGAAGCCGCAAATTTGACTTCAGGCATTCATACTAATTGTTGAATGAGACATGAACGCCAAGGATGAACTACGTGGGCACCCGTTAATGAATGTTTGTTGTTTATTAGTAGTTGTTTTATTCGTTTTTCTTGTTTCCGATCGGTACAGCAGTATTGATTTCACCTTAAAGCTAAATATGCATATACTATGCAGAATGCTTCTGCTAAATATGTTCACAGGAACTGACATTACCATACTTATAAGCTTTTCTCACGCCGGTAGATCTCCGTTTTTTCGTCGTTTTATTAAATATTTCTAGTCAAATGTCTTCATTTAATTTCTGTAATAAAATGTCTTCATCTAATTTAACTTGTGAACTGCCTTCATATAATTTATGTAATCAACAGACACTGCGCAGGATCTGCAATATTTAGTAGAGGCGGTTGTTGCACCCGGTGAACAACTAGGGTTAGAATTAAATTATAAAACGACACGGGTTATGATTGTCACTATGAAGAACGAAATACCACTATGTAATATACATGTAAATGGGAATATTCTGAAACAAGTGAGTAGATACAAGTATCTCGGAACAGTCATAACAACTGATGGGAGATGCCTTGAAGAGATTAGCACAAGAATCGCCGTGGCGAAGATAACCTTTTGCAAGCTGAAAAACGTATTGACCAGTAAAAAGATGGCAATTGCTACGAGAAAAAGAGTGTTGAACCTGTACTTTTGTATGAATGTGAAGACAATGAGCAGTCCCGCTGAATCTGCTGGCTGTGGAACTGACGTTTCTGAGGAGAATGCAAAGCGACACATCGTGATTCGCTTCTCTGGCGCCTATGTTGGGTATAGTTAGCGACCAGGGGCGTTATTCGAACCGTCAGTGACACCACCTAGCTCAGTTAAATACTCGGCCACTGCCACACTATCCCACCAAACAGTAGGACTCGAACCTGTCTAGCGCTATGGCGGCAACTAGACATCCTTGTTATACATTTACGTCTTAATATACTCTTAGAAAACTCCGCCTAGGGTGGACACCCTTATCGCCCCGCAGCGTGATTCGAACCACCAATGATATAACCTAGCTCCGTTACATACTCGACCACCACCCCGCACATACCAACCACACAGTGAGATTCGAACCTGTCAAGCGCAATGGCAGTAACTAGAACCCCCAGTTACACATTGGTGATATCCCACTATGACCAACTACGCACCCCCGCCATCTTTCGCCACTTACCAACCCACCCCACACATCGTTCTTTGCGCTTATTATTTTATTCCGACATCGCCCTTGATTAAAAACAGATGGCACCAGCGACCTCCCTCGACCCCGACACTGATATTCAACTGCCGGCAATATCGACTTTTTGCTCACAGATGTTCGCCGATCTTACCAAAGATACAAATACATCAACCCGTATCAGCCTGAGCACACCAATCGATTATGCAATCGTCTACACAAACGGGAAGATAATTAATGCATTACACCGGCTGACATATTCTGAATCAATTAGCAAACCTGGCGCCAGAGTTCAATTGATCTTGTTAACCCCGATGCTCTGATTAAAAAACGACAGCTGACACTTAAAAAAACGAGGCAGGAGCTGGAAGGCATGAGGCAGGCCACAACCCACCCACCACGAGACATGAGGCATGAGACATGAGACGAGAATGAGACATGGCTCATACCGCATGTCTCAATATGAGGTATTTTATGTCTCATTACGAGGGATTTACAACATACATTACTACTGCCACATCGATTGACGGGTGTTAGTCGCGGCGATCGGGCAAAATTTGAGCTATATCCTACAATGGGTGACGTTGTAATATTCTAGTGTGATAATTTGGTTGCGTCTAGCGTGTACCGCGTGGTCTAGTGGTTACACACTCGGCCCACACGCCAGTGATCAGGGTTTGATCCCGGGTCCAGTCAAGGATATGCACTACTGACGAGCTCAAACGAGAGCGAAACTCGAGTCTAGTGCTTCCAGATTGACGTGGACGGTAGGTTCGTACCGGAATACAATCAGCGTTGCCGGTAGTGGGTTGTGCTCAATGTTTAAATCTCAAATCCCGAAAAAAAAAAAAATAAATAAATAAAACAATTTCTGTGAATGTTATCACTAGCCCTGAAGTAATTGTCATGCATGTTCCTGATTGGTTGGTTTATTCGGTTCTTTAATTCAAGATAATAGAGAAGGGAAACTACTGAGCCTAATCTTGCCAACAACATCAACAGCAGCTGAAAAATGCTGGTGTTGACTGCAACATCCTGTAAGGGATATGCACTTTAAAAATATAGAGAAGGGACACAACTGAACATACATCGCGTTTTGAGTGAAGGATTCTAATCGATGGTATCCAATGTAAAGGATCCATTTACACGTCTCGAGGCTCTTGTGTATATGTTGCTGCCTCATATTTGTAAAGACAATTCAGTGCTCCTGAAGTTTAAGACCTAAGCGATCCAATCGTTCGGCAACGTTGGCTGCTAGATATAACATGCAAGGCAAATACAGTAATTTAATCAAGCAGTTCATAAATATAGTCATTTAACCAACCAGTCCACAAATGTAGTCATAATCAGTTCACAAATATAGTCATGTACGTAAGCAGTTTCCCGGTCTGACACCAGGGACAGCAACATACAGAAAATGGTCTGGGAAGTAACGGCGGCCGAGAAGTTATATCCACGTCACACACTGAGTGGGGATTGGTCTAGATAAAATATGGAGCGAACAGCATGTTGTAGCGGCCATCGAATGTACATGAGTTCAGGTGATAACCAGTTCAGCGAGCGTCAGAAGCCGACTCGTTAAGATTAAAAAAGTTACATTGTGTTTGGAGGTCTGTACGCAAAGATTTACGTTACTACGTTCTCTGTTGGTATCATCATCACCATCATCATGTGTCTTGCCTGCTGTCGTAGAAATTCATGTCATTCCACAGATCTCGGTCTTTAGTCCTGTAAATCAACTTTGCTGATGATAGTTCACCGTGCCGGCGCCTCAGTCTAACCAGCGTTATTTCTCTTTATCTGCCTCTGCCTCTTTTCCCAATGAACTTTCCAGTTGTTAGTATACTTAAAGTAGCCGAATTCAACCTTAGGTACAAGTCCTATAACTTTGAAATGTTACATTCTTATTTTCATTGTTTGGTTAGCTCCCTTTAATAACCTTTTTTTTTCCATCCACCGCGAACACCCTCTTATCCTATCATTTCTTCTTCTTCTTCTTCTTCTTCTTCTTCTTCTTCTTCTTCTTCTTCTTCTTCTTCTTCTTCTTCTTCTTCTTCTTCTTCTTCTTCTTCTTCTTCTTCTCGTATTGTCATTTAACATGGGGTATGCTAAGTATATCATACCACACATGATCTGCGATGGTATGGTGGCTAGTGGGAGTTCCTGCCAAGAAAAGCCGCCCTAGTTCAATCCACAGCAGTGGCAAAATTAACTTATCCGACCAGCTAATGAAACCAGTGCCAATTTCCAAACATTCTGGAAACAATAAATCACCCTTGAGGTTAGTGACTTTGACAAAACAACTCGCTGAAGTAACCTTAGCATGCAGGCTCGAACAGAAATGGAATAGACCTGCTTGTGGGTGTGGCATGGTCAAAGTTGAACATGTTCACGGTTGATCAACGTGCACACGTCAAAATGCGTGCTTTACTTCTCAAGTCAGCGTCAAAGACATTTGAGTTAAGTTGAGCTAAGAACCGACATCACTGCACTCAGAACATTCCCATACGTGCTACATCCCCTCGTTCAACCGCCAGCAAAGAGTCAGACTACCAATCGCTCCATTACTATCTGATTCAATGTTCTCCTGGTCTTCCCTCTCAGCTTTGAGATTCTTCCAGAACTCCTACCGATCCCCCGCAATCCCATTCTTTCCACATTCGATTTCTCAATCTGATCCCCCACCTTCTCCACCTGGTCCCACAGGCGCCCGACCACCCCTTCTTTGTCCATAGGTAATCTACCACCAAGAGTTGCATTTCCTGCCAGCATATCAGCCTGTTCACCCCCCCCCCCCCCCCCTCCTCTCTGCACTCCCGCATGGTCAGGGCAAAAATTCCATACAATTCTCACAATCAATGACCTCTGATGCGGGGATAACCATTCCACACGAAACATTCTTTTCTTCACCTTACGGGTGTTTCCAAGGCACCAGGGTTGGGTTCTATACTGGCCAAGACCTATTGACGCGTCCTCGCCGAGCGTCCTGGGCAACAGGTCCCTTTGGGGTCCAGGCTAAAGTCAGTAGGATCGTTGATTCCTCCGAAGTCGGGGAGTGTCTGCCTGTACAGCGAGGAACCACCAGTCTGCACACCAATAAGCCAGACATGGGACAACGGATACTCACGCAAACCTCAGGTCCTATATGACATCACACTGATGTTGGACAATAGGATGCCTTCATCCGACATACAGGACTTCACGCTGGAGATCACAGCCAGCGAACACAAGCAACCAAGCAAACAGTTCACCTTACGAAGCATACTCCCTGAGAAAACGTTCAAGATTGATCAACGTGTACAGTAAAAATGTGTGCTTTACTTAAGAAGTCAGCTTCAGGGGCGGTAATTTCGCTTGCACTGTAGCGAAGGGCATTTGAAAGCAGTCGCCTTGCGCTGGTCATATATATGTGTGTACTGGTGGTTCAGACAGCAATGGCGAACTATTGAAAGTCAAGTACTTGGTACTTGCCAAGAAATCAAAAACAGTGAAAAATTTCTGGGGTTGACTGCGACGTTTTGCAAAGGATGAAATATTAAGCTGTAAAAGACAAGAGGATCTGTTTCATTGCACCGGGTTTTACCCCGTATGACTCGGTCTCTTTCCGCAGGGTGGTGTAATGAAAGTGTCACACAACGCACGAATTCCGTAGCTCAAGCGAAGACCCCCAGGAGTTTCCGAGAAAATTACAGTCATAACCTAAATGATATAGACAGGAATCGAATTCACCACCTTCGAATGACGAGACAGGCGGCATAACCACTTCACCATAGAGACACCTACAGTTGCCGATAAGACAGTGACGAAGTCACAAGTTTTTGAAGAAATCACACATTTTTGAAGAAATCACAAGTTTTTGAAGAAATCACACGCTGTTGAAGAAATCACAAGTTTTTGAGTAATACAGGTGTTTCGTGAAGGTCGTGCGTGTATTGTGTTGTTCAGAGTATCTTCCCATTTCTATTCCTTTCTATTGTTTTATGCGTGTGTCGATCACTTTTGATAAAGGTTGCCTTTCTTTTGTAGGACGTTGCAATGAACCCCAGCTCATATTGACTGTAAGTGATTTACTAAGCAATTGTAAGTTCAGCAGCTTGCCATTGTTTTCTTAATGAGAAGTCAACATTTAACTGATTCAATGCCATGGGATGATTAATCGTCTTAAGCGACTTTCTGTATCTGAAATGGGCGTATATATCGCAGCAATGTTGTTATTGCATTGTAATACAAGACTGAACCACAGTAACAACATTAAAGTCATACTTGTTACACGCCCTTACTTCCCATTTTCCGCCATAAAATGTTTGTTTGGTCCAAGCCTAATTTTTGTTTGGCAATGAATCAAAGCCCACGTGACCAGCGTGGACAGTGAAACCATTAGAATGAAGTCCGAAGAGAAAGTTTAAGAGCTTTTAACTGCTCAAACACCTCTCTCGGCCACTGTTATACAGCTGATTCAATGCCAAATAATAATAATAATAATAATAATAATTTTTTTAAAAGTATTTTTGAGCAGGGGCGTCACTAGGGGGGTGCGGGGGGTGCGGGCCGCACCGGGTGACACCATCAAGGGGTGACACCAAAATAAAAAAATTGCAAATTTGACAAAGCAGACATAGCTCTGTCTAGTCGGGTTTCATAACCGTTCATTGTTAAATACATGAGCAGGCACAGGGTGCCACCATGCAGAGCGTCTGGTGCTTAAATGAATAAGACTCAGAGCTCAGAGCTGCTCGGAGCCTCGGAGTCGGAGTAGAATCGTGGGTCATTTGCAAACGCGCCAATTAATGACGTGTGGAGTCACGTGGTTGCAGAAAATGACAGCCGTTGTTTACAGGTTCGTTTTTTATGTAAATAATTATTTTTTTCGAAATTTTATAATTTTATCAATATCACTAAAATATAAATATTTTAAAGTAAATTAATTATGACAGGGCATAAATTTTAAAGGAGAAAAACAGCGGCAGGCTTCCACTTAAAAAAGTTAGTATTACTATACTATAGTAAACTAGTAGTTTACTACTACAATAAATTAATAATTACGGCATACACACGTTTTTCTATCTGTCTGAAAAATATATATTTTAATTTTTTAATTAAATTTTTTAATTAAAAAGATGGAAATAGAAAAATAAATAACGGTTGTGTAATTTTTCGAACCAACGAGTCACTGTTGAGACTGCCACACGCAGATCCCCCCAATAATTGATGTGGTTACTGACATTCGCCAGCAATTCGCAATATAAAATAATAAAATATATGTCATGAAATGACAGTCGTGCATTGGCGACAAAACTTCCTGATAAAAGTTAAGAAGAAGTGTTGCAACGAATATTGTTGACCGCCGGTTACATTTGTATATGAATCCATTAATTGTGCCTTGCAGCATTTGCCATCCGCATCGTATGCAGGTTGGTATGTTCAATACTCCATTAGCCAGTAAAAAAGTTACAATCCACTCAAACTTGTTACAATGAAATAAAAAAGTTGTAACTTCCATGGACAATATTTAAAAAAATTTAATATTTTGTATGACAAGTTTTCTTTTTAGACGGTTCTTTTTAGTGTACATAATCATTTTTTTAATTACATTTTAATTCTACGGTAAACAACGCAATTTAACCTAAATAACTCTATTTATTAAATTATGAATAAATCATAAATGTTTGGATTATAATTATTTATACAGATTTTATATATTTATATTATATCATTTTGTTTAGTTGTATATTTTTAAGTCCCTAATTTATTATAGATTTATTATTTTAGAATATTCCATCATGCCACATGGAGTGCACAAATCAAAGAGGCCTAGTGGATGCGAGCAGCGAAAAGCAAAGAAGAAAAGATGTGAATCACTAAAATCACTACCTGGATTCATGCTTCAATATGTTAAGAGACCAAGTGATGGACAAGGTTCATCATAAGACGTTCTTCCTCAATCTACAATTGATAAGGATTCCTCCCATGCTGACAGCATGCATTCTTCAAAAGAGCAACTAGAGCCAGAAATGCAAGAGAATCACGAGATTGATGCAGAAATACACAATGAAATAGCAGTGGATGAAGTTGAAACAGAAATGCATGCTGAAAATGATTATCGTCATGATACTGTAAATGTGATGAGTCAAGTGGATGAGAAAAATTGGAATATTTTATCTGATGCTTCTTTCTGGAATGCACCATTTCCAGATCATTTTCGAGTTGAAATTATCAAAAGGGGAAGTTGTTCTTTTCAGAACAAGGATGGGCCTTTCAGTACTGTGACAAGGCAAGGTGCAAAGATTAAAGGAGATGTGCGCCAGCTGTCAAAAGAATGGTTCTACAAGACGATGCCAAATGGTGAGAAAATACTGCGGTCATGGATGGTTTACTCGCTCGTCAGTGAGAAATTATACTGCTTTTGCTGCAGACTCTTTTCTGTTAATGTAACAGAACAAACATCAAAATTTGTCACTGGGTTTCAGCAGTGGTGGAAGCTGGGCCCAAAATTACATAATCATGAGATATCGGATGACCATCTAGGTTGCCTTGAAAAATGGAAAACATTGGCAGCAGGCCTTAAGCTGCACAAAACAATTGATGCCGACAGTGTTGCTGTAATGGATAGGGATAAAAGAAAATGGAGGGATATCTTGCACAGGTTGCTTGATATCACATTGTTTCTTGCTAAGCAAAATCTGGCATTTCGTGGCCATAAGGAAGATGCATCTTCGTTGAATAAAGGAAACTTTCTTGAGATGGTTGAGATGCTTTCTAAATATGACCCTGTGTTGACAGAGCACCTAATGAGATTAAAGCGAACTACATCTGTAACAGTAAAAGCATCCGTATCTTATCTTTCACCAGAAACTCAGAATGAATTTATAACTGTTCTGGCAAATCATGTGAAGGAAATTCTTGTAAATGATATAAAGGCTGCAAGGTATTTTGGAATTATGTTCGACAGCACACCTGACATATCACACACTGACCAGATGTCTGAGGTGATCAGATATGTGAAAATCCACAATGGGGAAGTTGAAGTGAGAGAAGTGTTTCTAGGATTTTTCCCTTTAAAGGGGAAAAAAGCTGATGACCTCAGTTCAGACATTTTAAAAAATCTAGAAAGTGATGGACTTGACATAATGATGTGCAGAGCTCAAGGTTATGATAATGCTGCCACAATGTCTGGAATTCATGGAGGTGTTCAAGCCATTCTGAAAAGAAAGAATAAGAAAGCTATTTTTAACGGATGCGTGGACCATTCGCTTAACTTGTGTGGTCAACACTCTTTTGCTGAAAATGCTTTATGTGTAACATTTTTTGGAACTCTTGAGAGAATGTATTCCTTCTTTGCTGCTTCCACCCATCGATGGGATGTTTTAATTGAACACACTGCAATGTCGATTAAAAGGCTATCAACAACACGCTGGAGTGCACATCATGCTGCTGTTAAACCGGTGAAAGATAAGTTTGATGAATGTGTGGCGGCGATTGAAGCTCTATGTGATCCTCGTGAAAATGTGGAAACAAGAGGTGCAGCACAAGGTCTTTTACCTGCTGTCTGTGATTTCACGTTTCTGTGCTACCTTTACTTTTGGGCTGCTGTACTTGAGGAAGTTAATTTGACACAGCAGTATCTGCAGACTAAAGGCTTAACTCTTGACAAAGTAGTGACCAAGTTAGAGGCATTAAGACTTTTTCTGCAGGAGAAGCGCAGTCACTTAGTGGAGCATGCAATTGAACAGGCACTTTTAAAAGCAGACCAATTTGGAATAACAGTAGAGAGAAGATTAAGGTTCAAGAAGAGAATGGCAGGGGAACAACTCAGAGATGCTTCAGATGCTGGACTCACTATGCAAGAAGAAAACAATAGGGTGATGCTGGAGTGTATTGATCGTTTTCATTCTGAACTCCAGACCAGATCAACAGCGATCAAGGAAGTAGCAAATATGTTTGAGGCTGTTCAAGCCAAGAGTCTTCTATCAGCAACTGAAGAAGAGTTGCTGGTGTCAGTTCCAAAATTGACCACTTTCTATGATGAACTATCCGAAGTAGAGCTTTTAAAAGAAATACCAAGGCTGAGAAGACACCTGAAGGCAGCAGATATTGATATCCACAAAGCCAAAGACTGGTCAATATTTGATATTTTAAAATTCATAGTTGACTGGGATTTCCTTGAATCTCTCCCAATACTCTCACTAAGCCTACAACTATTTCTTACGATCTGTGTGTCTGTGGCTTCATGTGAGAGGAGCTTTTCAAAACTGAAACTTATAAAGAACTATTTGCAATCAACCATGGGACAGTCAAGACTTTCTGATCTGGCTATATTATCAATTGAAAGTGATATGGTGAAAGATATTGATTTTGATGATGTGATTGACAGGTTTGCAGCTTTGAAGACCAGGATGGGAAACTTTTAATTTTAAATAACAGAAATTTTAATGTTAAATAACAAAAATTTAACTTTGTCCGAGTTTGTCGAAGTTCTTTATTTATGTTTTACCTGAAGTATTGAAGTTATATTGTTCAATTTGTTTTCTTTCTTATGTCCTTATTAACTTTTTGACTGATTTTACAAACATTACTATATGCGATTATATATGGTACAGGAACACTCGGAAGAAGACCATGGTGAAAGTCTAGAGGGGTGTCAACGTCCTAGATACCTAGGGGATTGAAACTTGGGTTCATACAGGCAACAAACTCCGTTCTGATACTATCTGATATAATTTATTTACAGTAAGCTGGCGAAGAATGGTTTTCGCAGCCAGCTACGTGGCGAACATGATCAGAGGAGTTCACAACAAATCCATCATACATAATCATTACAACAAACTCTATCATCTATCTATTTAGCGAGTAACACTCCTAAATACACTTGTGTTCAATCTATCAAGTCCCCCTTAAGTTAAGCCCTGTTGCTTGTTCGATGTCCAGTCGGCGTTTGCCCTCTAACGTGTCTCGGACACGGGCTGTAACTCTCCTCAAGCTTCCCGTGGAACAGGTCCTGGCACGCGGTCAGCGTGTCCACGGAGCTGTAGGCGAACTGACCTTCTCGAAGGCTCTAGATTGTTCAAGCATTCGAGTGTGTCTCCCTTGTATTGGGGTTATGTCCCTTCTCGAGTTCCCTTCTATCTTTATGTTCCTACCGACTCCATGTGAGACTCTGACAGGGGTCCCCCTCCCCCGCTTCTATGGGTTAGTATATGGTAATTAGTCTGCACTAATTCTGTCATTCACTCTCTGATTCGCACACCTTTCATTCAATATAATAATTTGTTAAAATATACAAATTAAGGTGAGGTAAATGTTTGTCGCCCTTAGAAAAAGGAAACTGGCGATATGCTATATTCAAATTGTCAAGTACTATCTGTACTGGTGATAAGAAATGGTTTATAAATTAAATTGCAACAATTGTATTGGAGAGAAGTTTTAACTATGAATGAAAATGTTTGTGACATATTATGATAGAAAATGTACAATTTACATGTTCACATATTTTATGTATATAACAAAGCACAAATGTAATACATATTTAACTAATAACATTAAATTAATTAACTCCAACGACGATCCGTGTGTTGTCGTTCTTTCGTCCGTGTGCTGTTCCAATAATGTTTTACAGTTCGTAGGTAACGTTTTGGTGTCACATTCCTGTGTTATCTCTCATATGTCGTCATAGTCATAGTATATCGCTGCTTGTATGTGCGATGTTCTGTTCCGTTAGTTTGCGAGTCAATTGAAATCACGCGTATGCACAGTTATTAATATTCGCATGGTACCTTTCAGTTCTGTGATTGATGAAATAACTTCACAAATGTTAATATCCACAGTTCGGAATGTTTTTGATGTACTGCTAATTGCCACTGTGGCTCAATATAGTTAACGGTTCTCAAAGTTTCATGTCTGTGATAGCTATAAGTAGAGTATTATATCAGCTGTCGACACTTCCAAATTAAAGTTCTACAGTAAGTGTAGAGGTACACTCTTTTATGCAACAGACTAAAATATCACAGCTTATCATATGGCCACTAATTAATGTAAATAGTGTTAATCTGCTGGTGCATTGGTTAGTCGTGATAATATGTCAGGTATTATATTATCCGTACCTTTAATGTGACGGATTTCAAAGTCGAAATCCTGAAGAAGAAGACACCATCTTGCTAATCGATGGTTCTTGGGGTTGCCTTCTTTCATCACCAGCAGTGGCGAATTATCCGTCAGAACAACGAAATGGGAACCTAAGAGGAACTTAGATAAACGACTAACACAAAAAACCAAACTTAGTGCCTCCAATTCAGCTGTCGAATACTTGATTTCCGCTGTTTTCAGTTTACGGCTGACATACAGGATCGGGTATCTCACGTGTTCGTATTCCTGCATCAGACATCCTCCAATGGCGATCGCACTTGCATCTGTAGTTAATATAAATGGTAAATCTATGTTTGGTAATCTCAATATGGGTGGATTCGAAAAAATGGTTTTCAATTTGCAAATTGCATCCTCTAAACGGATACTCTTACATAATTTATCTGGTTGACTTTTGGTCAACAAATTTGAAAAGACTGATGTAAGTTCTGCCCAGTTTGGTATAAATTTGGCATAATAGTTTATGAGACCTAAAAGACTTCTGACCTGTTTTTTTGTAGTTGGTACTTGCAGGTTGAGAATTTTTGATACAATTCTATCATCCGTCAGTAGTTTACCTTCCGAAATCCTATGACCTAAGAAGTCTATTTGTTTATAGCCTATTTCAACCTTGGAAGGTTTGACAGTGAGTCCAAAAAGACGGATTTGATTAAAGACTTGTCGGAGTGTAACTAAGTGAGAAGTCATGGCTGAAGAATGGATACAAATATCATCTATATAGGATTGTACGTCCTTGATGCCGTGTAATAACAGTCTAGTTAATCTAACAAATGTGGCAGGTGCGTTTTTCAGGCCAAAAGGAAGATATTTCCATTCATATAAGCCAAGTGGTGTAGAGAATGCGGTTATATGCCTTGAAGAGGGAGATAGTGGTATCTGCCAGTAACCTTTTGTTAAGTCAAGTTTAGAAAAAATGGATGATTTAGACATATTCAAAATGAGGTCTTCACAGCTGTACATTGGCTCAGCATCTGTCGTTGTTACAGTATTGACCCTTCTGTAATCTAGGCATAAACGAATGGTTTGGTCCTTTTTGTTCACCAGAACAATTGGAGAAGAGTATTCGGACATAGACTTTTGTATTATTTTGTTTTGTTCTAAGTCTAATATTTCCTTGTCCAGATTTGCTCTATAATGTAATGGAATTGAGTATGGTCTACATTTGATAGGCGTTACATCTGTCAAAATGATGGAGTGCGTTATTTTGTCAGTCTGTCCAGGTCGGTTTGAGAAGACAGTTTTATAGTCGTTAAGAAGCGACAGAATGTCTTGTCGTTGAGGTTGTGTCACAGTGTCGGAGATTTTTATGTCCCGTACTGTACCGTTGTCGTTCATGATAGGTACTGGAATTTCAGTATTGTCTATGTCAGTCTGATTTATTACTGATGCTACTGTTTGTAAATTGTCTTCAATGTCATTGTCGTCATCGTCCAGAATAATCGTTGCTAATGTGTCGTTGACTTCGTCGTATTTGTCGTTACGAAAAATTGTCGCTAATGTGAAATTGTCTTCGTCGTCTTCGTTGTGAAAAGAATGTGTCGTTAATGACGCTTCGTCTAGATTTTCATTTGTAGTAGTGTCGTTCAGTCGTCTGGTTGTCGTTTCGTTCTGGTTGTCGTTCTTGTCAGTCTGGTTATTGTCCCCTGTTTTCTCCGTCTGATTGCTTATGTCACTGTCATTCCTAGAATAGTAAGGTTTTAACATATTTACATGGAAAATTTTCAATTTGCCATTTAAATAGATTTCGTAGTCCACTTCCGAAATTCTTCTAATAACTTTAAATGGTCCTTGCCAAGAAGTTGAAAGTAAATTTCTCTTGTCGGGTAATAATAACAACACCTCTTGATTAGGATGTAATACAATGGTTCTTGCACCCTTGTTGGCGTACTGCCTGTACATAAAACCTTTCTCCTGCAAAGATGATCTGGCTAGTATACAGGATCTAATGATTTTGTCTCTGGTGTCAGTGACTAAATCATAGGTGGAAACTGGTAATTGGGTGTTTACGGGTTGCGATATCATATCTCTGTACATAGAGAGAGGTCCTCTTGGATTTGCTCCATATATTAATTCAAAAGGAGAGAACCCAGTGCTCGACTGCGGCACTTCTCTATAAGCGAACAGCACCGTTGGGAGAAGTATATCCCAATCGGCTGGATTTTCAGCTGTCACTTTGGCTAACATATGTTTTAGGTCCCCGTTCAATTTTTCGCAAATTCCGTTCGCGGACGGTCGATAGGGGCTTGTAAAACATTGTTTTATGCCGAGTAACTTAGTTACCGATTGAGTGGCATTAGATATGAACTGCGTTCCTCTATCCGATATTATCTTCTCCGGAAAGCCAAAACGGGAGAATATTTGTAAAAATACGTCCGTCACATCTTTAGAGGAGATTGATTTTAACGGAATCATTTCTGCCCACCTTGAACACAGATCCACGAGTGTAAAAATGTACCTATTTCCTTTGTTTGAAATGTGGTTTAAAGGACCCACTAAATCAACCGCAACTATTTGAAATGGTCTTGAGGCCGTTGTGGTTGATTGGATTTCTGCAGTAGGGTTTTTTCCCTTCTTAATTAACTTTTGACAGATATCACAAGATTTGCAATAGTTTTTTATGTGCCTGGCAAAATTTAGGCCAATAAAATTGGCTCAGGACTCTGGCCCTGGTTTTTTTCATAACCCATATGACCTCCGAAAGGTGAGTCATGGGCTATATGAAGCACTTTGTCACGATGTGACTGAGGTAGAACCACTTGTTGTATCGTGGTTTGATCTCTGGTATATAACCTCGTTAGAATATTGTTATTTAGTCTGAATGTCCAAGAAGCGTTTTTCGTCAATTTTGGCTTCAATCCTACTAGTCGAAAGTATTGCGAAAGGGTTGGATCTGCTTTTTGTTCTTGTATAAACTCGGTGGTGGTAATATTGGGTGAAATGATTTGTAGCGACTCCTGAAGTTGTTCGTTATGGGTTTTGTGAGTCATTTGTCTTGTCACTATATTGGCGTATTCTGTCTGTTGTTGCACATTTACAGGTTCACAATTTCGTGTTTCGGTTGCATCCTCAATTCGAGGTTTTATGCTGATGGTGTCATTGCAAGATTCAACCGCCCCTGTGTTATGCACCTCTGTGAATTCGTTTCGAATTCCGTCATCGGTGGTCTCCCTTGTGTTTTTGGCAGTTTGAGACATGCAAATGTGTTCTTTAGTTCTAGAATCACTGTTTGCTTTTTGGGTGCAGTTTTTTGTTCCCATTCTCTGATTTCTTCTTCAGAACAGGATCTTATATTAGGAAGATTTCCAAGAATAATATCAGTGCAGGGATTTTCTAATACTGCGCATAGCACTTGTCCTGACAGAAAAGGTGTCTGAATTTCGGCCAGTGCTAGGGGGTATTTTTCGATGGTGCCTGCGAATGTGCGACATGTCACGTAGTTGTGTGTGTAGTCTTTGTCATTAATTAATGTTCTTTTAATTTCACAAAGAGTCGCTCCGCTATCACGCATTAATGTACATAGTTTGTTATTCACAAACCCTTTTACAAATTTTAACTTGCCTTTAGACGCTAAGGCTTCGTTGGTCATTTCATTGGATATCGGGATTGTATGGCCACATTCCAAGGTTGTATCCAACTGAAATTTTCTGCATGTATTACAGGTATTATTGATGGTGTTAATGATTTCTACCGCATTCCCTGACTCATTCGCACTTTCATTCTGTCGCCCACCATCGCACCAAGGTGCCGGTGGGGTACACTGGGATACCACGATAGTGACCACTACCCTTGTGTCGTAGTATTTCTTGGGGTGAGGGAAGCATACTATTACATCTTAATAACGGGATAGATGCACTCTGGGAATACAATAAATCTCAGTCTACAGACCCCACCAGCCCTTGGATTCCTGTCTCTCTCACTATCAACCGCTGGACACTACCTTTTTCACCTCTCATCCAGAACAGATGACACGACTCTGGTGTCTATACATAATGACTATGTGATATAATGTACAAGAGGAATGTTCATGAGAGAATCCTGTACTATATGATATAATGTACAAGGGGAATGTTCATGACAGAATCCTGTACTATATGATATAATGTACAAGGGGAATGTTCATGAAAGAATCCTGGCCCCGCCAGGCGATAGAAGAAATGGCTATCTGGATTAGTCTCAGGCCGTCTCACTCATCACTGTACACTGGGTACGATACCACAAGGTTAAAGAGGTCACTCATCTGCACACGTAGCGTGGAATGTCTCTGCCGAGGTGTAGTCTCAATTGGAATGACTAGCACGTCAATATGGTGACTCCAAGTAGCGGTGGTACGTGATGACTCCGGACTAACATCCCTGTAGAAGTTCTGAAGGCCTGTCCTTCAAGCTTCACTGGTAAGGCCTGTGCTAGACAACGGTCCTACAAAGCCACCATAACATTTAACACAATGTAACAATGTCAAAGTTCTGGAACCAGATGGTGGTCTCTAATGGGATCAGGATGGGTATAACTGGGCCTATAAGCACAGAAAGTTGGCACAGGTCAAGTTGACCCTGTCACTCAAAGTCAGTACTGGTAGCGCGTGACCTGGTAAGGAATGTCACAACTGTTCATAATCCTACATGGTAGACTGTTCCCGGAACACCCGGCCATCATGAAATAAAGGGTACTGTAGTTCTTCTCTACCCGTTTGGCTAGTGGGTCATAATTTCAAAACTGTTCACAGACAAGAGGACACGATACTCGCCCGTGTGTAGCCATCATAATACTTGGTGGACTGACTGAAGATCATTTAGCAGGTAAGACGGGACTGGACTCTGGCCTAGTGACTTCCCGGCACGTGGTGTGGTGTAGAAGCCTCACTTCACGTCACATAGATAAGCCAGCCATTTAGCAGCCTTCACCAAGTCATCTTCCTCTTGTCCCGTCACGTAAGTCTCTCAGAAAGTAGAACCTGCCAAAGATAACACCATGTGTGAATATCGTGACACAGACTTACCCCCAGAGGTACACGTTACCTATGTGTACTCAGCATAGGCCGGTGTCGCCATGACCCGGCCGGCAGCCTCACAGACCAGGATCCACTGCCAAAACTGAACTAGGTCTGGGTCCTAACAAGTGCTGGCTGAACCGTCCTCCGTCTCGAACCCGCCCAAGGTAGGGCTGTGTATCTGGTCATGGTGTCGGCGAAATCCTTCTGTCCTAAAAAAATACTTCTACGGACACAATATACCAGGTTAAAGGTACATAGAGACAGACTGGCTCTGAAGGAGAGCCGGTGACCACCGAATTCCCCTCCCTCGGAGGTAGCCCCCTCTCCCTGGTTCGATTTTAGGATTACCTACTATACACCAGGTCTCCTGGAGCTCTAGCTCTGATCCAGGAATGTAATAGATTATACAGGGAAATCCCCCTGTAGCGGAAGTCCACATCCCGTTCCCTCCTCCCCTAGTTAAGGTCAGAGCATTTGGAACGGTGTTCAGCTGGCTGTGACCAGCTCTGTCGCATTCCCCAGTTTCTCCAGTGTCAACATCTCAGGCACCAACTGCCTATCAAGATGGTGTTCCGTTACGGCAACCAATAACATAAAGAGTAAGAGGAAACAGAAAGTCCAGCCAAGCCAGTGGTCGCCACACCAAAGAATTCGAACTTAGACGCCCGCAATGTCCTTCGAATGACCTTCGACACGTCCGGCGACCATCGCATGGGTTTCGTCTAGTTCGGCCGAGTTCCCTGATACCTCACTCGACCTATGTTCTACAACGCCTTCGCCAACTTCCGTCTGTGTCGACTACGTTAGAGTTCTAAGGCCGCCCAGGAGTGAACTCTGACTACTAACACTATTGGGCCTGTCCTAAATGTCTATAACTACTTGTAGCGGCAATAAAACGCATTCACGCACTTGTACAATTGTAACGCAAAAACATGCCTACAATCCATCGTGTTCAAGTAGCCTGCAGTGTTAAGTTAAAACACAAGCCCACAGGTTCACCCCTGACTGACCTTTGTACGCCGGGCGGGACATGCGGTCGAACAGCTTCGGTTCAACGCGGTAGTGACACACATTATTTATCTAATTATGTTTCACGTACCTTACGACACACTGTGTATTCAGAATTGAGGAGCTCCCGTCCCAACACTGGACGTTCTGTCGGTTTTCTTTGATAAACAGCAAGACACTGGCTTCCTCTCTCCCATTTACGAATTAACACAGTCGTTCAAACACAACGTCTTCCTACCACGGCCGGATCTCAACTGAGCCTCTCTTTGTTCTGAGACGGTTCTTGCGCATGCGTTAGCGGAACTGGTTGGGTTGATCTTGTCTCACACGAACAGTCGAGAAGTCAAGGGCCACCAATCGCCCTTGCGTGGGTTACATTAATACCTCGGTTGTATCCCTTCGACTAGATCGGCTGTTCTACTGAAAAAGGGGAATTGGACTTGTGGGAGTATTGCTAGGTGAATTCTCAGCCGTTCCTGATCAAGAAAGACGGGGTCATGAGTCAAAGAAACAAGACAAATGCCTTCCCGTACGACACCACTGGTCAAGACGCCATAAGCAAGATCAGAAGAAGGAAACTTCCTCCCGCAGGAGACAAGAAAGATGGTTGCAGCCACCATGGTGGAATGGAGAGGTCGAGAAGGCATGGCTGGGAAAGAGGCAGGCTGTCAAAGAATGGCAAAAGGCCAGAAAGGCTAACATGCCACAGTTTGAGTTGGCGAACCTGAAGACGGAGGTCGATAGGACGACGACTTTATTCAAATCCTGCGCCAAACAGGCCAAGGCCGAGAAATGGGATGAGTTCTGCAGGAAGGTGTGCTCCGAGCGATCTCTTACGACATTCTGGCGCCTCCACAAGAGCATGAACGGTGCTGCACAACGTAGGGGTGTTCCAGACTTTCAAGGCACAGACCTCGCATGGAAAAAGTCGGATGCGGATAAAGGTAAGGCCCTTCTTGCACGCTACATAGAACAGACTGACCAGAAAGACGAGCCCGCCAGACAGAGGACCACAACGACACTCTCTCAGTTGTGCGAGGGGGTCGGGACAGACGAAGAATGGACAATCACAGCTGAGATAGTGCGTGCGATGCTCAAGAAATCACCTAACACCGCCCCAGGCCCAGACGGCATCCGATATGGTGACCTACTGGTGATATCAGATGATGACATGGAAGAACTGGCCAGAGAATTCAACACCAGTATCCAGAGGGGTCAGGTCAAAGAAGAATGGCTACACAGCTACTTGCTGCCGCTGCCAAAACCGAACAAAGACCATTCCAAGATAAGCGGCTACAGAATCATTACGATGCAGAATACTGTTGGCAAGCTACTGGAGAAAATTGTCGCACACAGACTTGCTTGGGACTTGGAACAGCTCGGCTGCTTCCCGCCCACACTTGGAGGATACAGACGCAACAAAGAGTCATGGCTGAATGCAGCGGTCTTTGCTCAAGATGTTTACGAAGGATTTCAGGTCAGAGAAGAGACATGTGCGGCCGCCATAGACTTAGAGGACGCATATAACAGAGTATCGTTCGAGCACTTGATGCAAACCCTCCTCAGACTGAAAGTGCACCCTCACCTTGTACGATGGATAGCTGCAGTTCTGCTCCAAAGGAAGGTGGTGCTAAGATGCGGGAGTTGGTCTTCTGAGCCGATAACGATATGTCCAGGATTGCCGCAGGGTTCACCACTGTCACCAGTACTATTCAACGTGTATACGGTGCCGATCACTGAACAACAGTTGGACGGGAGGGGTAGGACTCTGTCATTCGTTGACGACATCCTCGTGTATCGACAGGGTCGAGATAGACAGGCGGTTGCCAATGATATGCAGGGCGAACTAGATCGAATTTCCTCATGGTGTGCTGATGCCGATGCCCTTGTCAACCCTGCAAAGGCAACGGTTACATGGTTCTCACTAAACAACCATATTGTGAAAACAGACCTGCCGGCAGTAAGAATGGATGGGAGCAGTTTGAGTAGAACCCAGTCAATGACATATCTTGGCGTGAGGCTTGATCGTAGCCTGTCCTTCAGAGATCATGTCGATTATGTCATAACGAAGGCTCGAAAAGGTTTGTCAGCAATGAGAGTCATGGCGACTGCCAATATCGAGCAAAGACTGCTAATACTTCTGTTCCAAGGACTTGTGCTTTCACGCATCGAGTATGCCCTGGCCATCCTCACTGTCAGCCCTACACAGATTGGAAGACTTGAAAATGGTACAAAACGAAGCCATGCGCATCATTTTGGGCTGCACGAGAGACACCAGCTGTGTAGCAATGAGATACCTCCTTGACTTCCCGACAATGGAACACAGGATCAAGATCTGGAGAGCTCGTGCATACTTAAAAATAAGTGCAGATGAGCAGCACCCTCTGCATGACGCTATATTCAGAGAAAAGGGTGACAGGCTAAAGAGGGGCAAATCATGGATGGGTCGGGCGGAAGATGTCAGACAGGTCTGCAGTCTTACCAGTATCAACACCGGCAAGGAATGGGTGCCGGTGCCTCCAGCTTTTAAGTGCACTTTCTCCTGCATTATCACACTCGACAGACGGTGCAGAGAGCAGAACCCTGCCGCTGTCAATGCAGAGGTTAACGCGCTCATCTATGAACACTCAGATAGCCCCGAAGTGCTCATCTATACAGATGGATCTGTGGTAAAGCAGCAGAGAAGTGCGTGGGCATTTACAGCCCGTTCAGCGGGCCGAACCGTTCAAGAATCCAGTGGTGCCCACTCTATGACCACGAGCAGCATGACGATGGAGGTGATGGCAGTTACACAGGCTTTCATATGGCTGGAGTCACAGCATTATACCAACGTGTGTGTACTAAGTGATTCAATGAGCATGATTCAGAAGGTCGAAGCTGGATCGGTACGTAGACAGTGGACTGAATCGCTGCGGAAGTCTGTTGTCCGTAAAGTCACCTTCATCTTCGTCCCGGGACATGCGGGAGTCGAGGGAAATGAACGAGCTGACAAACTGGCTGGCTCTGCACCCCCTGTAGATGGCCAGCCCATGGATCGTGCCGATGTTATTAACGTCCTTAAAGATATGGCGAGAACAGAGGACTTTGACGTCAATGATTCCACATCGCTGTCCAGGATGAAAGACCTGGGAGTAAGAATCGGCACAGCCAGACGCGAGAGGTACATCGGGAAAACAAAGCGCCTCGTCAACCAACACAGAACTGGCACTATTAGCCACCGGACGCTGATGCATATGCTGGGGGGAGGATCTGAGCACCTATGGACATGTCCGGAGTGCAACAAAGATACCCCAACTGATAACTGATAACTGATAACTTTCATTCAGTTCTTCAATTTCTTCATCTGTAGATGTATCTATCAATGCTGCATTGGCCTGCTTCATCATCTTGCGGCCGTCGCAATATTTTGAATAATGCCCGTACGCTAGGCAAAAGTAGCATTTGACCGCTCTCTTATACGCGTTTCTTTTGTTTTTTTGTTTTTCCACCATCATTTGAAGGTGATGTGGATACGTTGGTGATTTATCACAAATTGCGTTCTGTTCGTGGGTCAAATGACAGTATTGACACAGGACTGGTTTTGTAAATTTAGAGCGTTGTTTGAACCTATTCTCATTTGGTTTGGAATATTTGGTGTTGACAGCTGCTGTTTCATTCTGACTCATATTTAGCTGAAAAATATCACGGTTAGCTGTGAAATATGCACTACCTCTATTTTCGACTTCTTGAATAGTCTTACAATCACTTTGTCTTAGAAATTTCGAGAAAGGAGTTGGTATGGTGTTCATGATTTTATCCATTATTATTAGGTCTTTTAGTTTATCATAGTTGTTATTTGTTTTCGCTGAGGTTATCCATTTTGTACAAATATCTTAGTCTGTAGACACGTAGTCTATGTACGTTTGGTTGGGTGATGGCGCCAATTTTGAAAACTGCAACTGATAGCCTGCTGTATCTAGTGAAAAATGTTGTAGTAGTCTTTGTTTTAAATAGTCGAATTTTTTTTATTTTTTAAGTTTTTAATTTTTC
>JACEFZ010027186.1:0-22966 GCA_014155875.1 Cepaea nemoralis
AAAAAAAAAATAGATGCAATAAAAAATAATATATAATTATTATATAAGATACATGTATCATCTATTTATAAAGAAATAACATAGCGAGCATTAGTCATATAAGATAAATGTATCATCTATTTATAGAGAGAGAAAAAGACAGCAAGCGTTAATATTATAAGATAAATGTATCATCTGTTTATAGAGAAATAACACAGCAAGCATTAGTAATATAACATAAATGTATCATCTGTTAAAATAGCATCCAAATAATCAGCGCGGAAGATGATTCAACTGATCGTAGATGAAATAACACAACAATCACTAGTAATATAAGACAAATATATCATCTGTTGAAGAAACATCCACTGAAACAGCACGGAGGAAAGGTAAACCAGAAGCAGAAATAAGTGCAGCGAACGTGAACTAGCCAGCTTTGACAGAACCTCTGGTGGTGCAATGAAGGAATGAGGTCACTGCTCATGCCAATAAACAAACGAGGCTGGATTTCGCGGAGATTTACAGCAAGAGACAGTACACTTTGATGGTTTAATTTATTTCTGTTGTTTTTTTTATTTTTTTATGCGGACAGAAAAAAATGAATTGTTTCTGGACTCGTATGATTTCGCTTCTTGTAGATTTGAATGGCAAGAGAATGAGACTATTCATCCATTAAAAAGCATATTTATAAGACGGCAATGATTTTTTTTTTCTTTCATATCCTACCTGTTTACAAGACATCGCTGTCAACACCAGCATTTTACTGATATTGTTGATGTTTTGGCAGGTTTACGTTCAGTAACTTGTCATTGCTTTCTGAACGACCGGCTCCCATATCAACACGTTAAAACCCAGCACAACGCGGTATGCTGATGAATTAGGTGAAAGAAATAGTCGACATTCATTATCATCATCAAGTGCCATGCCGGCTGGCTTAGGCGTTCAAGACTTTCCACAGATCTCGGTCTTTGGTTCTCTGGATCAACTCCGCTGTTGATATTCCTCCATGCCACCGTCTCAATCCATCCAGCATCATTTCTCTTGGTCTCCCTCTCCCTCTCTTCCCCTCGACCTTTCCAGTTGTCACGATGTTCTCCAATGCTTCTCTTCTCATCACATGACCGAAGAAAGATGTTTTTATCTTTCTTATTGTTGTATATAATGTCCTTGTTTCATTAGCATCTTTCAAGCAATCGTTGTTAGATACTTTGGCAGTCCAAGGAATTCGCAACATTCGAGACGACTGTCGAATGTTTCGAGAAAATCTCAAAGAGATAGAGGACAGCTAAAGTTCCTCTTTCCCAGTGTGATCCTGGCTCTTTATACTTTTAATAGCCTTCCCTGGTTCAATTGCTTGAGTCCATAAATAGAGTCCAGGGGAGCTAAGGAAGTCCCCAAGGGGAACAAGGAAAAGATTTCCTCGAACAGTAATAATATTCTTGTGGAGTTTCCTTGACCCTCTGCTCTCAGCTATATAATTAATATATAGGGTATATTAATTAATAACATAAACACTCAAGGAATTCTTGTAACACTCAAGAGTGGAAATGAAATCACTTATATATTTAATAAACACAACAAACTGGGATATTGGTCATTCTGTAACAAAAAATAATAATAATCCATTCCAAAGGCCTGATATATAAAATATATTAATACCCCAAAACATTCACTTAAAAATAAACACCAACATAGACCTCAATTCCCCAGTCGGTTATATGATATATATTTCAGTTGAGTTATATTAAGTATAAGGACTTGTCGTAAACTCAAGTCTATCCACTCCAGAGTCTATGGAACCCATTTGTAAAAAAGGTTCAGTGAAAATAAATACATTGAGTTCTCAGAGTGAGCGTTGATCTGGTCCAGGTAGGATGATAGTCGATTAGTCTCTCAAATCACAGGTCCAAGTAAAGGTCTCCTATTTATTTATGGTGATACCGGTTTACCTGTCCTAAGTGGTTAGATGAAACTCTAGCTGGTACTTTCTTTCAGAATAGTCTTCTTCATCTCTCCAGCCAGGTGTCCCCATCAAGAGTCATATCTGGATATGGATGGATCTAACCACTACCTGAAATTCCAGTATCAAACCATATATCCACTGATATCATCAATACATCTATATTATCATTAGAAATGGAAGAAGATAAACACCCCAAAGAAAAAAAAGAAAATAAACAAAGGGAATTTTGACCTCAGGGAAAATTAAACAAGGGGAGAAGAGGGTCTTAGGGTCCCCAAAACGTTATCAATCCCATAGCTGGTGCCTCTCCATCCAATCCTCCATTACAGGGCGCTCAAGGTTTAGACTACCAGATAAGCAGTGTCATCTTCGCCCCTGCCTGTCACCCATGGTCTCCAGGCCGAGTAATACCTTGATCGATTCGGAATTTGATAACCATGTTCATCATTCCCCCTTTGTACATAATTATTTTCCCTATTTATACTTCTATTTAAAAGAAAAGGCCTCACACATTAAATGTCTTAATTCCTTCACTAAATGCAATGAGTATTTACTTATAAACAATATAAGTACATTACGGCATCATCTCCTGTATGACATTCAGGTGGGTTTTTTCCACTCAAATGCTTTGAGGAGGAGCATCCTCCCTTCTCTTCAACATGTAGGTATATGCCTTACCTTACTTGTCGATAAGATTCATCATCATCATACATCAAACGTAATTCATGAAAGCAAACTTATAATTGTAACACAAGTGCTATGGAATGCAGAGTGGCGTTTTCCGTAGAGGCACACTAAACTATCAATTAGTGCATGGGTACCACCGTCATCTTCTCCTCTGATAAAATTCGCAGTATGCATCAAATTACATACCATCAGGTGATTGATTGATTGATCATACTCATCCTCGGTATGTCACTTCTCCTCACCCAATCCACAATCATTCATCATTTATCATAAACATACTTGCATGGATGATGAATAGGCATAATTATATGACTCACAATAAGTCAGTTAAAAGATAAATTCATATATTTAACACCGATGAAGTCACAATTGAATCACCACATGGGTGCTTTCCTAGAACACACAGGTTTTTATGATAACACCCAGGGAACTAATTAACATTTAATGTGCCCATGTACTGTTTCTAGGACGAATTACACTAACTCCTCGTAACTAGTAATTGCACATTTAAGTTAGTTCCTTACTACTGAACTATGGGTTCTAACTTTCTAAATCTTAAGTTAATCACTAGCTCCTAAATCACTAATGACTTAGCTTAACTGCTTATGGAGTCAAATGCACAACCTAGGCATTATGCTTATGCTTACATAAAAGCTGCATAACTAGAGAAAGAAAACCTCTCACTATGGGTTAACCTAGTGCACAGATCATATATAAATTATGACATCTGAATATAGTGCTTATGTCTCTCCTGAAATACGTTCTTAAGGACTAACTATATTTTTACAGCACACCAACTTACCATTTTCTGGGAAAGGATCATAACTAACTTAATATTCAAGTGTGCTTACCTTTAACATAGTTGAATGTCTTCTTCAGACATAACGTCGTCAAGTTTCAGGCTTCTTACTAGGTTTTTGGTTTTCCTTATTCTCTGGCTGCTTAGTAGGCCGGCACTTTTCTCTCTTCTTCTATTAGAGTAGGGTAAATTTAAGATAGATTGTTGAGTAGAGGACACCAGGTCATCAGTTCCAGTGGCCTTTCTCCTGCTGGGCGATTGCTGAAGGATTTTCGTTTTACACACACTGACTGCCTGCCGGTTTTCACTCCATTTTAAAATCCTCTCTGTTGTTGTTTATTCAAGCCCTTCCTCGACTGGGCTCTGACGTCATGATGAGTTGTGACCAATAGCTGAGCTCCTTTTTGGCTATAATTGTGTTTCGCCTATAATCGTAGTTTCCTTTTTCAAATCAGCGCTCTTTTTCAAATTAAGATGATGTACATTTCATCTTTCTTCTTAACCTATAGGCGCTAATTCCATCATTGTTTTTTTAATTTGAATTTAATTCTGATGGTGGTGGTTGTTGGCGCTGTTGCTAACTGGAGGGTAGTGCGGAGAAATTCAACAGCGATGTTGCAGTTTTCAAGAAGTATACTACAGAGACATTAGTGGAAGAAATAGTTGACATTGGTGAAAGAAATAGTCGATATTAGTGAAAGAAATAGTCGACATTAGTGAAAGAAATGGTCGACATTAGTGAAAGGAACAGCTTAAATTACGTAGAGACAGACAGAATGTAAACAAGAAACAAATCATGAAACACACAAGGTGAAGAATGAAAGGCATAAGAAAGACATAATGGCTATTTGTTAGAGGAAAATTTATAAACGTGGAAGCAAATATGAAATTTACACCATCTATAAAGAAAAAAAAAAAGAAGAAGAAGAAAAATAATTTATATAGCAAAGAACGACAGAATTAAAACAGCAACAAAAGTACACAAATGCTTGAAGAAATAAAAGCAAACATAAGATCGAGCAAATATTAAACGAAAAGAGACACTACCGGAAAGAATGTGGGGAGGGGCATGTGCAACTGTGATTTTTTTGTTTTTAAAGCTACGACATAAGCAAAAACCGACGCAGATAAAATGTGGAAAGAAAGAAAGACAGACAGACAGAAAAACGTATGAAAGCACTTATCTCCAGATGTGCCACAGAAGAGAAATCTGTGCACAATTTTGTCTTGGTTTTTTTTTTTCCGTTCATTTTATCCGAAAAGCTGCCACATTCCTAGTACTAAAAAGAGACACGAAACTTTGGTTTCTGAAGCTCTTGCAATAAAGCGTTGGAACCTGATTTTTTTTACACAAATGGAGCAGACAATGGCTTTAGAATACGAACGTAAGACAGTCTGCATTAAGTACAGCATCAATTTATCAACATAATCTTTTCTTTCTGTCCCTGGCAGCCGTTACATCAATCCTTTTCATGTGTCGGTGTGTGTGTGTGTATGTGTGTGTGTGTGTGTGTGGGTGGGTGGGTGGGTGGGTGTGTGTGTGGGTGTGTGGGTGGGTGGGTGGGTGTGTGTGTGTGTGTGTGTATATGTGTGTGTGTGTGTGTGTGTGTGTGTGTGTGTGTGTGTGTGTGTGTGTGTGTGTGTGTGTGTTGTTTCTGTGCTGAAGAAGGCTTTGGTCGCAACGTCCACTTTGTTACTTGCGATATATTTTTGTTTAAGTTTTTGGTGGTCGCTGGCTTTGAACTCAAGCGTAGTTCCTACACATGCTACTATTTCTAGTGCCCTGGACTGATTTTTGCGCGTGGATTAGCTTCCCTATTACCAGTGTCCCTCGCCATCGGGCGAACTCCCTCCGACTTCAGAGCTAACTTGCGATCGTGTTCTGGTAAATTTACCGTCTCTTTCTTGTTTTTTTTTTTTTAATTGTTCATTCATTGTACAGTCCAGAGGTTCTCAACCGGTGGGGAATGTAAGTAGACCCGCAATTTACGTTTTATGTAGACGTCTAGACTTGTTCTAGTGTGTGTTATTAAATTTAGCTTCCATTTTTATGTATACTGTGTATAAATGGGGAATGGGATTTATAGGTAGGAAATATGAAGGGGAGGGGGGGGGTGTGACATTCTGAACATATGGTGAAGGGGTGCACGGGGCAAAAAAAAAGATTGAGAACCACTGGTATAGTCCATACCGTATGGCGTTGGTGATCATGTTTTCCAGCAAATCTCCGTCTCGTACTCGTGATGCCAAACATATCCTCATGCAATGATGCCAAACTGTCTGGCATCTTCTCTCTTCAGCTCCTTCTGCCTCTCCTTCCCTCTAACTTTCCCGTTGTGACTATATATTTCATCTTTCAATTTCTCATGACATGCCACCAGATTGTGGACTGTCGTCTTCTGATGCGAATAACTAATTCTTTTGTGAGTTAATTTCTTTCAAGGTCTCTTTATTGTCTCTTTATTCGTCTACGGTGTTGTTATCACTGTTATATAAGAGCACATCTCCGCAGCTTCCACATAATCCCTCACTATCAACCCACTCTATTCTAGCTATGTAATGGTCTCCTTATTTCCAGACAAGAATATTAGTAACCTACTTTTATTCTAGCTAATTAATATTCGCTTTCTGTCCCACGCCAATGCCACATCCCATCCCATCTCATCGTATTCCTCTTGTACCCTGAGGTGTCGGGGTGAAATATTTACTGTAGGAAAGTGCCCGTTTAAGATCTTCATATATCGAGATTTTCCTGGACTCAGTTATTCCCTCTGTCCACATTTTACATAGGCAGGCTCTTCTTCTGGCTTCATTGGGTCTGTACATTATTGCTTGATTTGTATACTGTTAGTTGGTAGCGTAGTTACATGAATGAGCCATTTAACTTGCTATTTTCTTATGAAATCTAGCTTTGCTATAACACCCACTTCAGATTTTCTAATTTCGTCATTTAGGATTTTCTCTCTTCTTGATACATTGAGTATTCTTCTCGAGAATCTCATTTCCGTTTTTGTAAATTTTTTTTCCTCTTTACTGTCATTGTACAGGTTTGGCATTCGTTGGTAGGAAGATTGTGTTGTAGAGTGCTTCTTTAGTATCTATTGATACGTGTTTGTTCTTTAGTATTGGTGCCATTTGTCCAATGTGTTGGTTTGTCGTATTGCATCTATTTTCGATCTGGTCTTCTAATTTGCCATTCTATGCTATTATACTTCCTAAGTACTTGTAGCTCTTTACTTGTTTTAGAAGGTGTTCTTTTGTCATACTCAGTATCTTATGGTGAAGGGTTCTGAGTGTCTTCGGTTTGTTCTTACAGTGCGTTCACTGTTATTGTATAAGCTTCTACAAAAGTTTGTTAGACGTATACTCACTCCATATCGTTTAAGGATTTCCCACAGCTGTTTCTGTCTACTCTGCCTAATGCCTTTGTTCGGTCGACAAAGGTTAAGTATAGTATTTCATTTAATTCAATTGATTTTGTATTCATTGTCTAAGAGCAAAGATGACGTCTGTGCATCCTTTGTTTTTTTCCTAAATCCAAGTTGTGTTTTGTTTAGCTGGGGTTCTATTTTAGGTCGTAGTCTTTTCTCTAGAATGTTGATTCAATTCACTCTATTCTAGCTAATTAATTGTCTCTTTCTGTCCCACGCGAATGTTACATCATCATTATCATCATCATCATCTTTCACTTTTGCCGTGAAGCGTCATGGGGAGGAATAATTGGCGCTCCAGCGCCTGACGGGTGGCATTGGTTAGTGTCAGTCAGTGTGACTGTACAATGTCTTTGACGTGGTCAATCCATTTTCTTCTCGGGCGTTCTCGTAGCAGATCTTCTTTGATGTCAAGTCAGCGCTGGTGTTGCATTCTAACGAGATGGCCGAACCATTTGATCTTCTGTCTTTCAATAAATGTGGCACAAGATGTTGATCCCATTGTCTACGTGATAACTGTATTGTCTTATTCGGTTTGGATAGTGAAGTTGGCAGCTTTCCTCAAGCTCTCATCTCACAGGTTGTGATTTTCCGCAAGTGTGATTTGGACAATGTCCAAGGTTGACATTGGTTTGACATTGTCCTAGTTTGACATTGAGCAGTATCATGTCTCTGAATCTGAAGTACTTTAGAAAGATCAATTGTAATGGAACTGTACTGGAAGGCATGATTTCTGGAAGATCAAGCAAGGCTGCCCATCTCAGTGGGTTGGCGTGAATATGCTATTTATTATCCATCGTTTTGTGAACATAGGTATACTTGGATATTCCAGTTTGGGTGATAGTAACATCAATCCACTCTATTCTAGCTAATTAATTGTAGCTTTCTGTCCCACGCCAACCTACATCAACCCATTCTATCCTAGCTAATTAATTGTAGCTTTCTGTCCCACGCCAACCTACATCAATCCACTCTATTCTAGCTAATTAATTGTAGCTTTCTGTCCCACGCCAATCTACATCAATCCATTCTATTCTAGCTAATTAATTGTAGCTTTCTGTCACACGCCAACCTACATCAATCCATTCTATTCTAGCTAATTGTCAGGGTCTTAAACTTGGCTCGCTAACCTAACAGTGTGGGACAGTACAAGTACAACGTGATTTGACGTAAGACTCAACGACACACCGTTCTATGGATTTATTCACATATCAAATACAGAACGATGATCACAACAATATATACTCGATACTTCAATACACTTACATACAGCTCACAAGTCTCACTCAAGATGTCCAGACACTCGACTTTCAGTACAGATACCACACAACGCCTTTCTCTCTGCACACGTCTGTCCGAGTCGAAGTCCCAGAGCTGTCTGCCGCTAACTCGCAACTCGCCTCTCACCTCAGGTGACGTCACGAGGCATGCGTGCGTTTAGCGTCGTCCTTGCTTGACCGCTGGTCGCTTGTCAGCCAGCAGTCTTGCAGGCCGGTAACCACTATTCGCCTGGCGGCGTAACGAAGTTACTGCGTCCCTACTGGGAGCTAAGTCGCCTGGCGGGCGTAACGATGTCACTGCATCAATGTCCCCTTTCTGGACTCTGACACGCTCCCCCGGCAAATTCATGAAAGATGTCATCTTTCATGTATCATATATATACATAATGGGTTAATATTTAAACCTTGTCAGAGTCGACCCTTCTATTGTTATGTACATTTCTATCAAATACAAATAAATACACATATGCCATAGAAATATATAAGAAATGGAAGTTGCATTCAACGACATGTGGTGTTCAACCTTTAACACTTGTCAGGTTTCATCATCTCGATGGCTGATTACCTCAATTGCATGAGTGACCCAGTCAGATCGGTAGTTCCAGCTTCACGCATCTACCTCGCAGCAAATAGAAAAAAACGTAATAATATGGTTCTTGAAACAAAAACCATCTAGCTAGACCGAAATACGACTTTATATAAGTCGTATAAAACGCTCAAACCCTGCCCTTATTTGGTCAGTAGCTCTCGTGTTGGTCTGCAATGTCGGCAACCCTCTGCCATGCTAGTAGATGTCTACCTGTTGTGTCAATAGTCTGGCAACACTTGGCTATTTATACACAACACATTAGAATATACATTTCAAATTATGGCCCTTTGTGTAAGGATGTAATAACAAATAAATGAAAGGGAAATAATTTTAACATTCATGAAATACAATAATTTACAATAATTATTTTATTTCTTAGTGTCATCGCTTGACGTTTCTTCATATTAACGAGAAAAAGTCGGTAATATGAATACATTAATCAAGATATGATTCTAAGATTACACTACATAAATAAATAAACACACAATTCGTGTATTTCATTTTATAGATTCCTACAGATTTTAGAATCGTCATAGATATTTGAACTTTTATTTGTCGTCTGCTAATTTTACTCTAAATTTCTAACTAATCCGGAAGTACACACGAACATTAAAATCAGCTGATGTTGAAGCTTGTAGAACACACTTGTTCCGGTTTGATGTAGTTACGGAAAGTACCTTTCTCACAGTTCATGTGTTCGATGTTTCACAAAACCTTCTGGATTACGATTGAATGTTCATGTTGGATGTTTCACTACCGAACATTATGGATTTCGGTTCACTGCAGTGGAGTAGCTGTCAATGTTCAGTTTACACATTCATACTCGTCATTAAAATGGAATGATCCACACGCAGATGTCACTGTCAACTTGGATAGTTCGCTTAAGGTAAGTACTTGCGCGAATGTGACACTGTTATTGTTCTTGGTATATACAATTAATAAAGTTCGCTTTCTACCACACACCACACAATTATACAGGACAATCACTACATGAACTAGTAAAATAAGAACACTATTTATAATGGGGGTAATCCCTATCACAATATTGTAGACATTGCACAGCTTTTTGTGAATGGAAAAAATATTCACTAATGACTGGCTGTGTCGGTCCGAGTGTACACACTGCACTCAGACATTGGTGCTTACTGGGTCGGTCGGACAACGGGACAAAAGATCGGCAATTGAATTGGATCTGCCTGGAATATGTCGAACCTCAAAGCTGTAATCTTGAAGTTTAAGAGACCAACGCGCTACCATATGATTTGAGGGTACTCCTGAATTTATAAACCGTAAAGGGCTGCTGTCAGATTCCACGATAAAGTGACGTCCTAGAAGAAATCTGGACAATTTTGTTATACCTACCACTAAAGCTAGGGCTTCCAATTGAGGGATAGACCACGCCCGTTCTCTGGGCTTTAGTTTCCTGGATACGAAGTAAACGGGATGGAGTATGTTGTTGTACTCCTGCAACAAGACTGCTCCAATCGCCACGGAGCTAGCATCTGTACGCAATCTGAAAGGTAAACGGAGGTTGGGCAATTTGAGGATGAGATTATTCAAACTATTATCAGAAAAATATGATAGCACTTTTCGGAATGCAATTTGTAGGCATTCATTGTTTACAATTTTCTCTGGTTTGTCTTTGGTTAGTAAATTAGTAAACACTTCGGTCAGTTCGGAAAAATCAGGAATGAACTGCCTGTAATAATTTATTAATCCCAACAAACTTCTGACTTGTTTCTTAGTAGTCGGAAGTGAGAGTTTTAGTATCTTGGACACAATTTTATCGTCTGTCATGACAAAGCCATTGGATATTTTGTACCCCAAGAAAGTTATTTCCTGGTAGGCTATGTCTACTTTTGCAGGCTTTACAGTCAGTCCGTGCTGTCTAATACGTTCAAATGTCTGTTCTAACGTCTTAATGTGCTCTGTCATTGTCTCTGTGTGAACACAGATGTCGTCTATATAGCAAATTATGTTAGGAATGTCTACAAGAAGAAGTCGTGTCATACGTACGAAGGTGGCAGGGGCATTGACTAGCCCAAATGGAAGTTTGCACCATTCGTACAGTCCCCAAGGTGTGGCAAATGCTGTCAGATGTCTGCTCTGTTCGTCTACTGCTATTTGCCAATATCCTTTAGTCATGTCTAGCTTCGTAAAGAACCTAGCGTCTGTCAGTTCTGTCAGAAGATCGTCAGTGTTTGCCATTGGCTCCAAATCTAGAACAGTTATTTTATTTAGCTTCCTATAGTCGATGCACAGTCTTATTGTATTGTCCTTTTTGCGTACAATCACCATTGGAGATGAGAAGTCTGACTGGGATCGTCTTATGATGTTGTTTTTCTCTAAGTTGATGATTTCCTGGTGTAAATGTTCTTTGTAATGTAATGGGATGGTGTATGGTCTGCATTTTATGGGTGTGTTTGATGTGAGTGTGATGTGATGCTGTACTAATTCTGTTTGTCCTGGGTTGTTGGAAAAGATGGTGTTGTATTGCTGTATAAGCTGTTTGCAACTGTCTGTCTCTGCTTGAGTCAACTTTGGGTTGATTTTGATCTCCTTCAAGCAGTTTGTCGTGTCTAATGCAGGCGTTGGAATCTCGTCACTAGCATCGTCGTCTTCGTGATCTATTATCACTGTACAAGCTGTCGTATCGTCTTGTTCGTTTTCTCTGTTGTGGTATGGTCTTAGCATATTTATGTGAAATATTTTATGTTTGTCTTTTATGAGGATTTCGTAGTCTACAGGTGAAATCTGTCTCGTCACTTTAAAAGGTCCCTGCCAAGAATCAGTCAATAGGTGTCTGTCACTAGGTAGTAGAAGAAGAACGTCCTGTCCAGGTGTCAAAGTTATCGTCCTGTTACCTTTGTCAGCATACTGTCTATAAGTAGCACCAGATAGTTTTAGTGCATTCTTTGCAATAACACAAGATTTGATGATTCTTTCACGCAATGATGTGACATATACGTATGATGATGTGGGTTTAAGTATTGGGGTAGAATCAGTTAACATTTGGTGATAAATGGTCAATGGGCCGCGTGGTTTGGCACCATAGATAAGTTCTAAAGGAGAGAAACCGGTACTAGAATGAGGTACCTCGCGATAAGCAAAAAGAATAGCTGGTAGATATACATCCCAGTTATTGGGGTGCTCTTGCGTTACTTTGGCAAGCATGTGCTTTAGATCCCCGTTAAATTTTTCCACAATTCCACTACTGTGAGGATGGTAAGGGGAATTGAAACATTGCTTTCACTCCCAACATTTTGGTGAAAGCTTGGGTAGATGCGGCAATAAACTGAGTGCCCCTATCAGATTGGATAGTATCTGGAAAACCTATCCGAGAAAAAATATGGAAGAAAACTTCCATTATATCATTGGCAGTAATGTTCTTTAGCGGAATCGCTTCTGGCCAGCGACTACATTGATCAATGACAGTTAGAATATATTTATTCCCTCTAGTTGTTGTATGATTAAGAGGGCCCACTATGTCAACAGATAGTTTTTCAAAAGGTCGACTGGCTAAGTCAGTAACTTGTAACTTTGCCTGTGGGTTTTTTCCTTTTTTTACCAGTTTCTGGCAGGTGTCACAACTTCTGCAATATTCTTTAATGTCATTGCAAAATTTTGGCCAATGGAACTGTGTCAATAACCTTGATCTGGTCTTAACGTATGCCATGTGCCCTGCAAGAGGTATATCGTGAGCAAGATGTAAGGCTTGCTTGCGATAATTTGTTGGCAAAACAGTTTGCTCTGTTGTATTGTCACCTTTGGTGTAATACCTGGTGAGTATATCATTTTTCATAGCAAAATGCCATTTTGCATTCTTTGTTACCTTTGGCTTTTGGCCGATCAGATTAAAGTATTTTGACAATGAAGGATCAGCTTTTTGAGCTGTTACAAATGTTTCCTTCATGGTGTTAGTAGGTAGTGATTCTGGGCTAAGCATTTGTATAGCCTCAGTTTGATTACTTTCATCTTGCACTCTAGCAGTAGATCTCGTTACTGCGTTCACACATTCAATGATATCAGATGATGATGGAACAATGTTATCAATGATGTCATGAGAACTTAGTGCTACATTAGCTACATTTACAATACAATCAATAGGTGGTGTGACATTTTCAATGACATTGGATGGTGATGTTATGTTATCATCAATACATAGAGATGTTATGTCATGAGGTTTATCATTCACCTCTGGTAAATTTCCAATAATTACATCACACACTGGGTTTGTTAATGCAGCACACTTTACTTTCCCAGTGAGGAAAGGTGTTTCAATATATGCCCATGCTAATGGGTATTTCTCAATATTGCCTGAGAATGTTCTGCATGTTACGTGCCTGCCTGTATAGTCTGTAGGCATTATGAACGTTCTCTTTAGACCAATAAGTGAACTGCCTGTGTCACGAAGGACTGTAGCTGACTTGCCATTCACATATCCGTGATGGATGATTATCTTGCCTTTTGAGTCTACTACCAAATTAGCTTCTTCATTGGCAATAGGGATGGTGTGACCGCATGTTAAAATACCATCTTCATAGAAGGTGTTACAAACAGAGCATTTATTTTCACTAAATATGTCAAAAGCCTGTGCTGAGTTCACAGGATGTTTCTCTGGCTGTTCTTCATCTGACGACGAACCATCAACCAAGGCGACATTTGCTTTGTTGTACATTTGTTTACCTTTACAATCTTTTCGATGGTGTCCGTGCGCCTTACAGAGGAAACATTTACGCAGAGATTCTGAAAGATGTACGTTCACTATTTAGTCTGTTTACCATGTTTCGAAGGTAAGTCTGATAATCTGGGTGTTTATCGCACATTTCACTCTGATGATGTGAAAATTTACAAGTAATTACAATGCTTAAACTTCTCAGAGGTAGGCCTTTGAGGTTTCTGCCTACTGTAGGGTTTGTCATAGTTAGCCGCTGCTACAAAGTTAATGTCAGTAGCTTCAGTGGCAAAACAATGTTTAATGGCTGTGTAGTAAGCCGAACCCCGTCTTTCAATCTCATCCACACTAGTGCATTCATTCTCTAACAAAAATTTAGAAAATGCTGAAGTAATAGAAGATACAATTTTGTCTCTAATGATCAGATCTTCTAATTTCTGATAATTTTTGTCAATTTTGGCTGCTGAAGTCCATTTGGTGAATGTATCTCGGACTAAGCAGAGGTAATCAGAGAACGTTTGAGTTGGTTTTGGGCTCAACTTACTGAATTGTTCTCTGTAACCTGCCTCGTCTAACATAAAATGTGCCATAATCTTAGATTTCAGATAATGGTAATCTTTTCTGAGGTCTTTGGGGATGGTCTTAATGACTTTAAGAGGTTCCCCTGACAAACTTCTCATGTAAACAATATTCCATTCAGACAGTGGAACCTGGTAATGTTCCATTAAAGTTTCAAAATTTTGGGTAAAGGCTGCGATGCAGTCACCCGAGGTATAATTACGTACAATACCTTGATATTTCTTGTACTGGTTTTCTTTCTCCAGTCTCTCAGATTTCTTAGACTCTTTGTTAATGGCAGTCTCAGTGTCAAGTTGTTTCATTTTCAACTGTAACTCCAGTTCTTCTCTCTTACTCTGAGCTGCTATTTCTGCCTTCTTAAGTTCACTATCTATCTCAGCTTGCTTTGTCTTTGCAGCCAGTTCTACTTCTGCTTGCTTTAAAGCTGTTTCTGCCTCTACTTGCTTGGCAGCCATCTCTGCCTGCTTTAGAGCTCTTTCAGCTGCTCTTTCATCACGCTCAGCAGCTTTTTCCTGTACTAGTAGGTATTCAGAGTATTTATTCTCACTCCACTTTGTTAACTCATCACCTGTTAACTTTAATTTTAAACCCATATCGATGAAATCAAATAATGAAGACATGATGAAAAATGTCAATGAAATACCAGCCACACGAAATATGTTATAAGTGGTTAGTAATAAACAATTTACAATTGATTTCTATTGACAACACGTGCCTCAAATTGCTTCCTTAAAGTATAGAAAAAGAAAAATATACTCAAGTGCCCTCGGTGCGGTGAAGAATGGTTGGAAATCGGGCTAGGAACTGTAGGGTCGTTACTTCGAGAACACAAATGACCTCTACGGCAAGGTTTCGGATGGTACGGAAAAACCTGCTTTATTTTGGAGGAAAATAAATTAGCGTCTATTTGTTGGTGTGTGCCTGCTTGTCACTAAGTGTTGATTAGGTTTGTATGGCGTCGAGTGTAGTTGTAGGTCGTAAGTTTGTCCGTCAACAATTTTTTTTTTCAAAACACAAGTCACTTTCTTTCCAAACTTTTTGCTTCCGACAACTCAATTCACAAAGACAATCTACAAGTATCTCAACACTCTACAACATTGATGACACATCACTTACATCAAGATGACATTCAGTAAGGACATAGACATCAAGTTTACAAGATGGCGACAAGGTCAAAATGGCGACAAGATCACAATGTCGACAAGGTCAAAACGGTGACAATGTTCACAAATCACAAATGTTTTACACGCTTACAAGAACAAACAATATGTATGCACTGTACGTTTACAAATAGTCTTACACATGTTTAAACAATGTAGTTACTAATCAAAATGAGCCTTCCACGATCACATTACATGTACTATAAAGTTTGACAAAAAATTTACGTTCACAAACTCTAGTTTTAAATCGTTACTCACATAAACACGTTCATTTTAAAGCCGGACGAATGCCCCCACGTCCACACTTGTCAGGGTCTTAAACTTGGCTCGCTAACCTAACAGTGTGGGACAGTACAAGTACAACGTGATTTGACGTAAGACTCAACGACACACCGTTCTATGGATTTATTCACATATCAAATACAGAACGATGATCACAACAATATATACTCGATACTTCAATACACTTACATACAGCTCACAAGTCTCACTCAAGATGTCCAGACACTCGACTTTCAGTACAGATACCACACAACGCCTTTCTCTCTGCACACGTCTGTCCGAGTCGAAGTCCCAGAGCTGTCTGCCGCTAACTCGCAACTCGCCTCTCACCTCAGGTGACGTCACGAGGCATGCGTGCGTTTAGCGTCGTCCTTGCTTGACCGCTGGTCGCTTGTCAGCCAGCAGTCTTGCAGGCCGGTAACCACTATTCGCCTGGCGGCGTAACGAAGTTACTGCGTCCCTACTGGGAGCTAAGTCGCCTGGCGGGCGTAACGATGTCACTGCATCAATGTCCCCTTTCTGGACTCTGACACTAATTAATTGTAGCTTTCTGTCCCACGCCAACCTACATCAATCCACTCTATTCTAGCTAATTAATTGTAGCTTTCTGTCTCACGCCAACCTACATCAATCCATTCTATTCTAGCTAATTAATTGTAGCTTTCTGTCCCACGCCAACCTACATCAATGCACTCTATACTAGCTAATTAATTGTAGCTTTCTGTCCCACGCCAACATACATCAACCCATTCTATTCTAGCTAATTGATTGTAGCTTTCTGTCCCACGCCAACCTACATCAATGCACTCTATTCTAGCTAATTAATTGTAGCTTTCTGTCCCACGCAAACCTACATCAATGCACTCTATTCTAGCTAATTAATTGTAGCTTTCTGTCCCACGCCAACCTACATCAATGCACTCTATTCTAGCTAATTAATTGTAGCTTTCTGTCCCACGCCAACCTACATCAACCCATTCTATTCTAGCTAATTAATTGTAGCTTTCTGTCACACGCCAACCTACATCAATCCATTCTATTCTAGCTATTTAATTGTAGCTTTCTGTCCCACGCCAACCTACATCAATCCATTCTATTCTAGCTAATTAATTGTAGCTTTCTGTCCCACGCCAACCTACATCAATCCACTCTATTCTAGCTAATTAATTGTAGCTTTCTGTCCCACGCCAACCTACATCAATCCATTCTATTCTAGCTAATTAATTGTAGCTTTCTGTCCCACGCCAACCTACATCAATCCATTCTATTCTAGCTAATTAATTGTAGCTTTCTGTCCCACGCCAACCTACATCAATCCACTCTATTCTAGCTAATTAATTGTAGCTTTCTGTCCCACGCCAACCTACATCAATCCATTCTATTCTAGCTAATTAATTGTAGCTTTATGTCCTCGCCAACCTACATCAATCCACACTATTATAGCTAATTAATTGTAGCTTTCTGTCCCACGCCAACCTACATCAATCCACTCTATTCTAGCTAATTAATTGTAGCTTTCTGTCCCACGCCAACCTACATCAAAGCACTCTATTCTAGCTAATTAATTGTAGCTTTCTGTCCCACGCTAACCTACATCAATCCACTCTATTCTAGCTAATTAATTGTAGCTTTCTGTCCCACGCCAACCTACATCAATGCACTCTATTCTAGCTAATTAATTGTAGCTTTCTGTCCCACGCCAACCTACATCAATGCACTCTATTCTAGCTAATTAATTGCTTTCTGGCCCACGCCAACCTACATCAATGCACTCTATTCTAGCTAATTAATTGTAGCTTTATGTCCCACGCCAACCTACATCAATCCACTCTATTCTAGCTAAATAATTGTAGCTTTCTGTCCCACGCCAACCTACATCAATCCACTCTATTCTAGCTAATTAATTGTAGCTTTATGTCCCACGCCAACCTACATCAATCCACTCTATTCTAGCTAATTAATTGTAGCTTTCTGTCCCACGCCAACCTACATCAATCCACTCTATTCTAGCTAATTAATTGTAGCTTTCTGTCCCACGCCAACCTACATCAATCCACTCTATTCTAGCTAATTAATTGTAGCTTTATATCCCACGCCAACCTACATCAATCCACTCTATTCTAGCCAATTAATTGTAGCTTTCTGTCCCAAACCAACCTACATCAATCCACTCTATTTTTGTTGCTATCTAAGCTCCTCATTAGTATTTGCCATTGCAGCCCCTTTCTGCACCGATTAATGGCAATTTGTAGTTTATTTATTTATTTATTTATTTATTTATGTATTTATTTATTTATTTATTTATTTTGTTCGCATATCCTTTACATGACATCGCTGTCAACATCATCATCTTCCGGCTGATTGTTGATTTCTTGGCAAGATTACGCTCAGTAGTTTGCCATTGCTTTCTGAGCGATCGGCTCAAATACCCCGTAAGTTACCGACGCGGCGAGAACCGCTACCTATTCTCGCGCACGTCACGTTACTCACGAGAGTATACGGGATTTCGGAGAAAATCGTGTAAATCCTAGACCAGGGAGGTGTCGTTTATTACTGTTTATTAAAGCCCATCCCCGTATTTCTGATTCAAACAGAACAACTGATGTGAAATTAATATTAAATGTTAATAATTTCATACTAGTTTTCATGTCAATTGTCTTCCACAAGCTCTATGGTGGAAAAAAAGCGAATTGTGTATTTTAATTATGATACCACGATCTTCAACTCTTATGTTTTTGAAAGATATTTCTACTAACACAAAGCCGGCTTCCTGGCCTAGAGGTTAGCAACTTTTCTCCGTAATCTCGTATACTTTCGTAAGTAACGTGACGACGGTAAGAATCAGCAGTGGTTCGAATCGCGTCAGTAACTTACGGGGTATGTGAGCCGGCCGCTCAGAAAGCAATGGCAAACTACTGAGCGTAATCTTGCCAAGAAATCAACAATCAGCTGAAAGATGCTGATGTTGACAGCGATGTCCTGTAAAGGATATGCAAACATTTATTATTTATTACTAACACAAATAGTGCATATGAATGCGATCCTAAGTTAAGCACCAAAAAATTATAAGGAAGAATCAGTTACGAAGAAATTTTACACAAAACTTCAAAGTACTACAGGTAATCAAAGAAATGGCAATATAACACTGTTAACAAACGCTTGCCACAGTATTAATAATGATAGTCGTTACAGACCAATACACAAACTCTTGGAATATCGTGCATTAAAAGTTAGTTGCATATCATTTACAAGACGTCGCAGTCAACTTCGGTATAATTTGCTTGTTTGTGATTTCTTGGCAAGTTTATCTTCAGTAGTATGCTACTGGTTTCTGAACAATGGGCACACATACCACTGTATGAAAACCAACGCAAGACGGTCTGCTGCCAAATCGCCAGCAGCTGTATTTCGAACGCGGTATGTGGGATTACGAACTACGTCGATAATCACTTCGCCACAGAGAGCATACATAAAGATGGCAACACATACAGACGTTCTGACAGACATTCACCTTGAAGAACAGTTCTTAAATTCTGCCCATTTGAGATAACCGGCTTATGAGCAGTATCGTGTCTCTGAATCTGAAGTACTTTAGACAGATCATATGTAATCGAACTGTACTGAATCTGAAGTACGTTAGACGGATCACATGTAATGGAACTGTACTGAATCTTAAGTACGTTAGACGGATCACATGTAATGGAACTGTACTGAATCTAAAGTACGTTAGACGGATCACATGTAATGGAACTGTACTGAATCTGAAGTACTTTAGACAGATCATATGTAATCGAACTGTACTGAATCTAAAATACGTTGGACGGATCATATGTAATGGAACTGAACTGAATGTGAAGTACATATCGAATGTAATAGAACTGTAATGAATATAAAGTACTATAGACAAATCACATGTAATGGAACTGTACTGAATCTAAAGTACTTTAGACAGATCACATGTGATAGAACTGTACTGAATCTAATGAAACCCTGGACATGACAAAACAGTGGTGGATAGAGTACATTAACCAAACCCTGGACATGACAAAACAGTGGTGGGTAGAGTACATTAACCAAACCCTGGACATGACAAAACAGTGGTGGATAGAGTACATTAACCAAACCCTGGACATGACAAAACAGTGGTTGATAGAGTACATTAACCAAACCCTTGACATGACAAAACAGTGGTGGATAAAGTACATTAACCAAACCCTGGACATGACAAAACAGTGGTGGATAGAGTACATTAACCAAACCCTGACATGACAAAACAGTGGTGGATAGAGTACATTAACCAAACCCTGGACATGACAAAACAGTGGTGGATAAAGTACATTAACCAAACCCTGGACATGACAAAACAGTGGTGGATAAAGTACATTAACCAAACCCTGGACATGACAAAACAGTGGTGGATAGAGTACATTAACCAAACCCTGGACATGACAAAACGTTGGTGGATAGAGTACATTAACCAAACCCTGGACATGACAAAACGTTGGTGGATAGAGTACATTAACCATACCCTGGACATGACAAAACGTTGGTGGATAGAGTACATTAACCAAACCCTGGACATGAGAAAACAGTGGTGGACAGAGTACATTATTAACAAGACCCTGAACATGACACTAAATAAGGCTGGACTGTTGGTGAATCCTTCTTGCTATAATTATTAATTTATTAACATTCTTCTTGTTCTTATTCTTCTTATTCTTCCATTTCTTGTTCTTGTTATTGTTCTTGTTCTTGTTCTTGTTCTTGTTCTTGTTGTTGTTCTTCTTCTTCTTCTTCTTCTTCTTCTTCTTTGTTTTCTTCTTCTTGCAGGAATCACCTAATCGATCATGATTGGATACATTTGAGCTATCAACCATTGTTTGTCTAATACACTATACGAAATGCGTAATTATCATTAGTTGTTTTTCCCATCAGATTTTGATTTGTGATTTGCTACCATTCGCGGCTCTCCTCACCCCAGGAACCGTGGTGGTGTAGTGATTTGTGCGATTGCCTGTTAATAGCTATCCGAGTCCAACCCCAGTAGTGACGCCTGATTAAGTGACAAAGAATGAATTAATGCCTAAGACTTAATTCCCCAATGGCTGTATCAGCCTTGGGGCAATCTTTAACTTACCGCGCCATTGGTACCTGCTTTCTTTTCTGCTACATTGAGTAGCAACAGCCATGGATATAACCGACGCATCACATAACTGTCAGATCTTAGATATATCTGAGCTACCGTATGACAGTAGACGGTACTACTTGATTTCTGTTGGAGCCGAATATTGACGGCGCTCACCAAACTTGACACCCCACACTGTCTTAACAAATGTAGGTGAAGGAGTGCAGTTGGGACGGTATTGGCCTGATACTAGTGCGAGGACATTCAATCTAAATACAGAGCAGGGCAGACTGGGCCGTATGCCTTGGTCGGCATCTGGTCTAGGATCGAAGCGCCGACAGCGGACAATTAGAGCATTGCTTTGCTGACCGGCAGCTTGTGCAGCTTGTCTTGTTCCAGGTGTGTTGGTATTACCTTTCCTCCTCTGGAGTTAATTAGGCAGACGGAGAGAGGGATCATGGTACATGGGCAACACATGGTCTCTATAATTCAAGCCAGGCTTTGTGCTTTAGAAAGTTATAACTCTATCCCTGGTCTCATCTGGTCTCGTAATCAAAGCTAGAGGCCGCAGTTACAGGTTATACGTCTTGGTCAAATGATATTGATATTGCTGGCAAGCAGGAGGCTCGTCTTTCTGATGACGGGTCACTCAGGGAAAACAGTTACACCATTTTCGAAGGATACACGGTAGAAAGTAAAAAGACAACGTGTAGCTTTGCAGTGAAGAATTCACTACTGGGAATGATTGAAATTCCATCTGGGGGTAATGAAAAACTATTATCTCTGCGCATGGCAACCACTTGTGGTTTTGCCACCATTAGCACTATTTAGGCACTGACACTCCCTTCCTTGGGTGCTGTGAAGGATTCTTTCAATGAGGAGTTAGACTTTGCGATCAAGATAGTTCCAAAACTCTGACTTCATTTATAAACTCTGTGTTTTAATGCTCGTGTGAGGAAGGACTCGAGTTAATAACCAGCGTGCATTCACAAACACAACATGAATGAACATGGACAAACACAACATGAATGAACATGGACAAACACAACATGAATGAAAATGGACAAAGGTTGCTAGAGTGGTGCACCAGACACCATCTATGTGTCACAAACTTTTTAACAAAAGGTCGCGTGGAAGCACCCAAGATCCGGCCACTGCCACCAGCTGGACCTCATCATCACATGGAGACGACAACATTTGAATCAAACATCATTAACTGTAAATTACCACAGTGCTAATTTTGATACGGGTCATTCTTTGGTTCTGGCAAGCGTTAGACTGAGACCAACGAGAATCCACACGGGTAAACACAAATCTATCCCCAGGATTAATATTATCAACATCAAAGATCATGATAAGTGTTTTGAGTTCCAACAACTTGAAGAAGCCCTCACTGATACATCAGAAAATTTTATAGCAAATGAAAAGTGGGGTATACTTAAGGGAACTCTTTTAGAACCGCGGCAGGGGTTTGTGGCATTGTGGATCACTGTGGCAAACAGCCACACCTGCAGCCCTTGACTAATAGAAATAATATAGCTCTCTTATTAACAAATAATGTTTAACAATTAGCAAACAGAAAATACAGATTAAGACGCAATACATAAATGGGGTACCATCAATTTTATTGACGACGCAGAACTGAAGATAGTTGACTATTTCACATATTTAGGGTTGAAGGTCAACAATAAACTATTCCTAGATCGGGAAATCAACATCAGGGTTGGTAAGGCAGCAACAATGAACAGTTAACAAAGAGGGTCTAGAAAAACAAAAAGCTTACTGCCAAATCAAAAGTCCTGGTCTATCATTCATTTGTCCTTAGTCCTCTTCTTTTTGGCAGTGAGGCCTGGTCAACTTACTCACACCACGAGACACGTTTAAACTGCTTTCATATGCGGTGTCTGTGAAGAATACGTGGCAATAATGGCAAGATAAGATCACAAATACCGAAATATTGGAAAGGTCAGCTTGTGTGACGGTTTGTTCCATGCTCGATCTTCGTAGACTTAGATGGATTGGACACATTATGAGGATGAGCAAACTCAGAATACGAAAGGACATATGTTTGGTGAATTACAGATGGGTAAATGATCGCAGGGTCGGCCTCTAGACAGGAATAGTAGATGTCTGTAAGCGGGACGTGATAAATGCACACATTGATATTGCACCTTGGGAGCGTTGCATGGAGGGAAAAGATAAGGAATATAAAAGAAAGAGAAATGAGAAAATGATTACAGATGGGTCGCACACTGACCGTGTGAGGTGTCAGTTGTTGCGTGATGGTGAAATGACTATGCGTAAATAACTTTACTCTGTGTTGTGTGAATGCTGCAGTATGTACCTAGCCAGATGCAGCGAAATATACCATCGTACAATCTATGGTTTGTGTCTTCGTTATGCATATTGTTCTGTTG
>JACEFZ010027187.1:0-5000 GCA_014155875.1 Cepaea nemoralis
GTCTGTCTTCTGTCTGTCTGTCTGTCTGTCTGTCTGTCTGTCTGTCTGTCTGTCTGTCTGTCTGTCTGTCTGTCTGTCTGTCTGTCTGTCTGTCTGTCTGTCTGTCTGTCTGTCTGTCTGTCTGTCTGTCTGTCTGTCTGTCTGTCTGTCTGTCTGTCTGTCTGTCTGTCTGTCTGTCTGTCTGTCTGTCTGTCTGTCTGTCTGTCTGTCTGTCTGTCTGTCTGTCTGTCTGTCTGTCTGTCTGTCTGTCTGTCTGTCTGTCTGTCTGTCTGTCTGTCTGTCTGTCTGTCTGTCTGTCTGTCTGTCTGTCTGTCTGTCTGTCTGTCTGTCTGTCTGTCTGTCTGTCTGTCTGTCTGTCTGTCTGTCTGTCTGTCTGTCTGTCTGTCTGTCTGTCTGTCTGTCTGTCTGTCTGTCTGTCTGTCTGTCTGTCTGTCTGTCTGTCTGTCTGTCTGTCTGTCTGTCTGTCTGTCTGTCTGTCTGTCTGTCTGTCTGTCTGTCTGTCTGTCTGTCTGTCTGTCTGTCTGTCTGTCTGTCCTGTCTGTCTGTCTGTCTGTCTGTCTGTCTGTCTGTCTGTCTGTCTGTCTGTCTGTCTGTCTGTCTGTCTGTCTGTCTGTCTGTCTGTCTGTCTGTCTGTCTGTCTGTCTGTCTGTCTGTCTGTCTGTCTGTCTGTCTGTCTGTCTGTCTGTCTGTCTGTCTGTCTGTCTGTCTGTCTGTCTGTCTGTCTGTCTGTCTGTCTGTCTGTCTGTCTGTCTGTCTGTCTGTCTGTCTGTCTGTCTGTCTGTCTGTCTGTCTGTCTGTCTGTCTGTCTGTCTGTCTGTCTGTCTGTCTGTCTGTCTGTCTGTCTGTCTGTCTGTCTGTCTGTCTGTCTGTCTGTCTGTCTGTCTGTCTGTCTGTCTGTCTGTCTGTCTGTCTGTCTGTCTGTCTGTCTGTCTGTCTGTCTGTCTGTCTGTCTGTCTGTCTGTCTGTCTGTCTGTCTGTCTGTCTGTCTGTCTGTCTGTCTGTCTGTCTGTCTGTCTGTCTGTCTGTCTGTCTGTCTGTCTGTCTGTCTGTCTGTCTGTCTGTCTGTCTGTCTGTCTGTCTGTCTGTCTGTCTGTCTGTCTGTCTGTCTGTCTGTCTGTCTGTCTGTCTGTCTGTCTGTCTGTCTGTCTGTCTGTCTGTCTGTCTGTCTGTCTGTCTGTCTGTCTGTCTGTCTGTCTGTCTGTCTGTCTGTCTGTCTGTCTGTCTGTCTGTCTGTCTGTCTGTCTGTCTGTCTGTCTGTCTGTCTGTCTGTCTGTCTGTCTGTCTGTCTGTCTGTCTGTCTGTCTGTCTGTCTGTCTGTCTGTCTGTCTGTCTGTCTGTCTGTCTGTCTGTCTGTCTGTCTGTCTGTCTGTCTGTCTGTCTGTCTGTCTGTCTGTCTGTCTGTCTGTCTGTCTGTCTGTCTGTCTGTCTGTCTGTCTGTCTGTCTGTCTGTCTGTCTGTCTGTCTGTCTGTCTGTCTGTCTGTCTGTCTGTCTGTCTGTCTGTCTGTCTGTCTGTCTGTCTGTCTGTCTGTCTGTCTGTCTGTCTGTCTGTCTGTCTGTCTGTCTGTCTGTCTGTCTGTCTGTCTGTCTGTCTGTCTGTCTGTCTGTCTGTCTGTCTGTCTGTCTGTCTGTCTGTCTGTCTGTCTGTCTGTCTGTCTGTCTGTCTGTCTGTCTGTCCTGTCTGTCTGTCTGTCTGTCTGTCTGTCTGTCTGTCTGTCTGTCTGTCTGTCTGTCTGTCTGTCTGTCTGTCTGTCTGTCTGTCTGTCTGTCTGTCTGTCTGTCTGTCTGTCTGTCTGTCTGTCTGTCTGTCTGTCTGTCTGTCTGTCTGTCTGTCTGTCTGTCTGTCTGTCTGTCTGTCTGTCTGTCTGTCTGTCTGTCTGTCTGTCTGTCTGTCTGTCTGTCTGTCTGTCTGTCTGTCTGTCTGTCTGTCTGTCTGTCTGTCTGTCTGTCTGTCTGTCTGTCTGTCTGTCTGTCTGTCTGTCTGTCTGTCTGTCTGTCTGTCTGTCTGTCTGTCTGTCTGTCTGTCTGTCTGTCTGTCTGTCTGTCTGTCTGTCTGTCTGTCTGTCTGTCTGTCTGTCTGTCTGTCTGTCTGTCTGTCTGTCTGTCTGTCTGTCTGTCTGTCTGTCTGTCTGTCTGTCTGTCTGTCTGTCTGTCTGTCTGTCTGTCTGTCTGTCTGTCTGTCTGTCTGTCTGTCTGTCTGTCTGTCTGTCTGTCTGTCTGTCTGTCTGTCTGTCTGTCTGTCTGTCTGTCTGTCTGTCTGTCTGTCTGTCTGTCTGTCTGTCTGTCTGTCTGTCTGTCTGTCTGTCTGTCTGTCTGTCTGTCTGTCTGTCTGTCTGTCTGTCTGTCTGTCTGTCTGTCTGTCTGTCTGTCCTGTCTGTCTGTCTGTCTGTCTGTCTGTCTGTCTGTCTGTCTGTCTGTCTGTCTGTCTGTCTGTCTGTCTGTCTGTCTGTCTGTCTGTCTGTCTGTCTGACTGACTGACCCTGTCCGGCTTCGCCCAGTACCTGGTGGGGAGCATCTCATTTAATTCATATAAGTAGTCATATAAGTTAAGTAACTTAAAAGAATGTCCTTCCACACACCATCCATTATTTTTTAATGAAAACTCTTTCTAATCACCTGCATGACTACAGTAACTTCTTAAGCAAATAAAGATGAGTTACAATGTTATGCATTGTGCATTATTTTTATGAAAACTTTGAAAATGCCTTACAGATTGTATCATTATTTATTATAACTCATATGCCGGTACATAACTATGGACACAGAGTTTATAAATCTTTGAAAACGATGCCACAATATGACTATAAGTTATACATAAAAGTTATGCCCCTTGAAATATCTTTTACGGAGTTAGGTCCCCTGAAATATATGAAATTATAATGAAAAATGAAAAATGAAATAATACTGAGTAAGCAGGCGATTTCACACTAACAAAATATCACAGTTGGCAGCTCTAGAATGAAAGGAAGGCGTGTAGAAAATTTCATTTCAATCGGATGGGCCGTTCGCAAACAAATAAAGGACATACATACATACATAAAGACGGAGATTGCCTTTTATATATAAGATATACTAGCTGACCCTGCCCGGCTTCGCCCAGTCACTGGTGGGGAGCATCTCATTTAATTCATATAAGTAGTCATATAAGTTCTCGTTCCCGTTACCGTCCGTCTGTCTGTCTGTCTGTCTGTCTGTCTGTCTGTCTGTCTGTCTGTCTGTCTGTCTGTCTGTCTGTCTGTCTGTCTGTCTGTCTGTCTGTCTGTCTGTCTGTCTGTCTGTCTGTCTGTCTGTCTGTCTGTCTGTCTGTCTGTCTGTCTGTCTGTCTGTCTGTCTGTCTGTCTGTCTGTCTGTCTGTCTGTCTGTCTGTCTGTCTGTCTGTCTGTCTGTCTGTCTGTCTGTCTGTCTGTCTGTCTGTCTGTCTGTCTGTCTGTCTGTCTGTCCTGTCTGTCTGTCTGTCTGTCTGTCTGTCTGTCTGTCTGTCTGTCTGTCTGTCTGTCTGTCTGTCTGTCTGTCTGTCTGTCTGTCTGTCTGTCTGTCTGTCTGTCTGTCTGTCTGTCTGTCTGTCTGTCTGTCTGTCTGTCTGTCTGTCTGTCTGTCTGTCTGTCTGTCTGTCTGTCTGTCTGTCTGTCTGTCTGTCTGTCTGTCTGTCTGTCTGTCTGTCTGTCTGTCTGTCTGTCTGTCTGTCTGTCTGTCTGTCTGTCTGTCTGTCTGTCTGTCTGTCTGTCTGTCTGTCTGTCTGTCTGTCTGTCTGTCTGTCTGTCTGTCTGTCTGTCTGTCTGTCTGTCTGTCTGTCTGTCTGTCTGTCTGTCTGTCTGTCTGTCTGTCTGTCTGTCTGTCTGTCTGTCTGTCTGTCTGTCTGTCTGTCTGTCTGTCTGTCTGTCTGTCTGTCTGTCTGTCTGTCTGTCTGTCTGTCTGTCTGTCTGTCTGTCTGTCTGTCTGTCTGTCTGTCTGTCTGTCTGTCTGTCTGTCTGTCTGTCTGTCTGTCTGTCTGTCTGTCTGTCTGTCTGTCTGTCTGTCTGTCTGTCTGTCTGTCTGTCTGTCTGTCTGTCTGTCTGTCTGTCTGTCTGTCTGTCTGTCTGTCTGTCTGTCTGTCTGTCTGTCTGTCTGTCTGTCTGTCTGTCTGTCTGTCTGTCTGTCTGTCTGTCTGTCTGTCTGTCTGTCTGTCTGTCTGTCTGTCTGTCTGTCTGTCTGTCTGTCTGTCTGTCTGTCTGTCTGTCTGTCTGTCTGTCTGTCTGTCTGTCTGTCTGTCTGTCTGTCTGTCTGTCTGTCTGTCTGTCTGTCTGTCTGTCTGTCTGTCTGTCTGTCTGTCTGTCTGTCTGTCTGTCTGTCTGTCTGTCTGTCTGTCTGTCTGTCTGTCTGTCTGTCTGTCTGTCTGTCTGTCTGTCTGTCTGTCTGTCTGTCTGTCTGTCTGTCTGTCTGTCTGTCTGTCTGTCTGTCTGTCTGTCTGTCTGTCTGTCTGTCTGTCTGTCTGTCTGTCTGTCTGTCTGTCTGTCTGTCTGTCTGTCTGTCTGTCTGTCTGTCTGTCTGTCTGTCTGTCTGTCTGTCTGTCTGTCTGTCTGTCTGTCTGTCTGTCTGTCTGTCTGTCTGTCTGTCTGTCTGTCTGTCTGTCTGTCTGTCTGTCTGTCTGTCTGTCTGTCTGTCTGTCTGTCTGTCTGTCTGTCTGTCTGTCTGTCTGGCCTTTTCTTTTAATCTGCAGAATTTGTCTTGTATTTTTGCATCTCTGGTTCGTCAATGGTAGTGCTCAAGACACACACACATCCCCCCCCCCCCCCCCGCTTCCCGGCCATAATCACTGTAATACACACTGGGCCAATCAAAGAACTTAATTAACTTAAGGAGGATAGTCAACTAACACAGAACTAGTAGTGAAATTGACCGCTACACGCTGAGATGCTGATGGGGGAATAATAGCACTTATAGTCTTTCTGCATTATTAATTAAACAATGAGGCAACGATAAATAGATAACGCCGCTTGCATTTTAATTATATTTATGTCGATTG
>JACEFZ010027187.1:7500-22500 GCA_014155875.1 Cepaea nemoralis
GTTAAACGAGCAATGCAAAAAAAAATGAATTAAATTCCATTAAAGATACAAAAAATATGCACAGACAAATCAGTGAGCTTACTACAGGAAGAAAAATAAGAATAAATACAGGGTGTTTGAAATCAAAAACAGGAAAGATATTATTAGAGGAAGGTGCTATAATGAAGAGGTGGAATTAGTATATAAAAGAATTATATGATGGAGAAAGGGAAGAATTAACAGAAGATAGTAACTTAGAAGGTCCACCTATTCTGAAAGAAGAAGTCGCTGACGCTATGAAACGTATGAAGAAAGGAAAAACAGCTGGTCCAGATGAAATCACAATAGAAGAATTAGAAGTATTCGGAGATTTTGGAGTAGATATATTAACCAAAATGTTGAATGATTTTTACAGCAGTGGATATTTACCCAGTGATATGCTGAAATCTGTATTTATAGCTATACCAAAAAGGCCAGGAGCAATTGATTGTGACGATTTTCGTACAGTTAACCTTATAAACCATATCACTAAGCTTCTACTCAGAATTATAATGAGATGAACCAAAAATAAAATAAAAATGGAAATTAGTGAAGAACAGTATGGATTTGTGGAAGGAAAGGGCACAAACAATGCAATTTATACATTACGGACACTAATAGAAAGGTCAATAGAGAAACAGAGAGACATATATTTGTGCTTCATAGATTATACTAAGGCATTTGATAAAGTAAAGCATGATGAACTGATTAAAATGTTGGAAGATATCAACATTGATGGAAAAGATTTAAGAATAATAAAGAATGTTTACTGGAACCGAAGTAGCAGCAATTAAAATGGGAAATAAAGAGGGTAGTTACGAACAGATAAAGCTAGGAGTACGACAAGGGGTGTGTCTTGTCACCAGATCTTTTCTCCCTGTATAGCGAAGTAATAATGAGAGAGATCAAAGAGATGCCAGGAATACTAGTTGGAGGTTATAATATAAATAATATATGCTATGCAGATGACACAGTATTGGTGGCGGATAACTCAACAGACCTACAACAATTATTAGACGTTGTAGTAACAGAGAGTGCAAGGAAAGGACTCTCCTTGAATATCAAGAAAACAGTAACAATGGTAATATCAAAGAAAATGGTGACACCAAAATGTGACATAGAAATGGAAGGGAAAATCCTTAACCAAGTGGATAATTTTAGATACCTAGGGGCATTTATAACATCAGAGGGAAGATGTACAACAGAGATAAGGAGCAGAATAGGGCAGGCAAAAGCCACATTTCAGAAAATGAAGAGTATCTTATGCAATAAGTCACTGTCACTGAATGTAAGAAAGAGAATGCTGAAATGCTATGTAGAACCAGTTTTGCTGTATGGCAGTGAATCTTGGAATGTAAATGAACAAATTAAGAAGAAATTAGAAGCAACAGAGATGTGGTTCCTGAGACAACTGTTGCGAATTCCTTGGACTGCCAGGGTAACTAACGACGACTGCCTGAAACAGGCTAATGAAACTAGAACATTATATACAACAATAAGACAGAGACAAACATTTTTCTTTGGTCACGTGATGAGAAGAGAGGCATTGGAGAACATTTCCTTCTCTTCTGTCACAAATATCCTAGTTATAGTTAGTCAGTCAGCCAGCCAGCCAGTCAGTCAGTCAGTCAATCAATCGACACATCATCCTCATTGCACATCAAACCATTCAGTCCATATGTGCTCGGATCCCTTCCTCAGTAAATCCTGCAGCGTGTAGCAACTGACGACACCAGTTCTGTGTTGCTTAATTAATCTTCTTTGGCTTCCCGTGTAGTGTTCTTGTTTAGCCACACCTCTTTTAATTTGCTGCTCTCATAGTCTGACCATGGTTGTAGATTCACAGTCATCACTTGGTTCTCGCAAAAGTCTTACTTCTCGTAGAGCATTCAGAATGTCATCCTGGTCCATGGCTCGTCCGCCTTCCACAGTAGCCCTACCTGCAAGCTTGTCAGCCCGCTCATTTCTTTGTACACCAGCATGTCCTGGCACGAAAACGAAACTAATCTTTGTCAGCCGAGACCTCTCCAGTGCCAGAGGCCACTCTCTTCAGACCCACCCCATTCATATGCTCCTGAGCATGATCATTGAGTCACTAAGGAAACATGCCCTAGTGAATGTCTATGTCTCGAGCCATGTTATTGCTTTACTTACTGCCATGACTTCCATAGTCAGGCTACTTGTGGCCAAAGCAAAGGCACCAGAATCTTCCTTCACAGTTCTCCCTTCGGCCTGAGCCGTAAAAGACATTGCATTTTAATCATAGTTGATTCTATCACCTAGCATATTATATGCAATTAAAAGTACAACTATTCATTGGCACCTTGCCGTCTTGACAGACGATAGTTTGTGCTTTAAAAAGGCATAATAACGTTTACCTATGGCGGTAGCGAATGTGACTGATAAGGCCAATTCGCGCTGTAAATGTCCGTTCACAGTGGGTGCAAGTGAACATTTGGTCATTTCCACCATCATGCACCATCTTACGTCTCACACGCTCGGTGTGTGACTTATCTGCAATAATTTTCTCCTTTGTCTTTATTCCATTTCTGATGTTTGCCCTCCATGCAACACAATCAGCAACGTCTTGCTCCCAATGTGCATTATCAATGCCTGTATCAATCATGTCCCGCTTACACACATCTTTGTATCGTAGTAGAGGCCGACCCTGAGTCGTACTTTTGGAAAGAACAATAATGGAGGGGAAGAGAGGAAGAGGAAGGCCAAAGAGAAGATGGGTGCAGGAAGTGGCGGATAAAGTACATCTAAAAGTACAACTGAATGTGCAACGAAAACCTGCAATTGTAAGCTATAACTAAAATCTACAACTAACAATTATCATTATTGTGTTAATACCATTGATGACTCCTACAAAGAGGTGTCTCTGTGCTGAGAGGAATAAAGGTAACTTGCCACAGCAGTCACCACATTGTGTACAGATTAGGATATGTATGTCACGTCTAACAGACAAAAACCTCAAGCCTTAGTGAGGAATTAAACACATGTCCCAATATTTTGTGAGACGGACATCAATCCAAACCTTTCGGCCAAGCACTCCCACATTTAAATAACATTATGAAAACTTGGAGGGTGAAATGAAATGGCCATTAGTGTTTTGTAGTGAAATCTTCTTTTTTCTCATCCTCTATTAATTCAGTTAAGTGTGAGTGTGTGGGTGGGGGAGGGGGGGGGGCATGTAGGGATCTTTTGTGTGTGCTTTCCAATACACTTTGTAGGTTTCTATTAATTTCTCTAAGTTTGTTCTTGATGCTGTCACTCCATGTTTTACATGGTCTTCCCCTTGCTATTTCATTCATTCATTCATTCATTCATTCATTCATTCATTCAGTAGCATGTCATTTGCACACCCTCACTCCCATAATAACCTTCCAGAAAACCTCTCGATCATAAGCAAGATGTCCCACGTCCGATACACCCATCTGGAGATCATCCGCCACATCCTGCACCCATCTTCTCTTTGGCTTTCCTCTTCCTCTCTTCCCAGGCATATACCCCTCCATTATTGTTCTCTCCAAACTTTCATGACGTTTCAAGTGACCAAAATATTTCAATTTTCTTCGTTTTATCGTCTTTAATAGCCAACCTTCTTCAATACTCAGCTGTTGAAGAATTGATGCATTTGTTCTTTTCTTTACCCAAGATATTCTTAGAACTCGTCTATAACATTTATATTCAAAGGCATTTATGCGCTATTCAGCTTGTTTAGTAAGTGTCCAGGTCTCACAGTCGTATGTTGCAATGGGAAAGATGCATGCTCTTAAAAATCTAATTTTTGTAGGTCTGTCTGTCCCATTCCATAATTTATTCATTTGTTTTAGTCTTTGAAGAGCAATTGACAGTCGTCGTTTAATTTCTTTAATTTTGTCACCGTTGTTGGTAATAAATGACCCAAGATATTCAAAATTTTCCACCACCTCCAATGTTTCCTCATCTTATATATAAAAGGCAATCTCCGTCTGTATGTCCGTATGTCCTTTATGCGTTCGCGAACGGCGCATCCGATTGAGATGAAATTTTCTACACGTCTTCCTTTCATTCCAGCGCAGCCAACTGTGATATTTTTTTAGTATGAAATCGGCTGCTTACTGAATATTATTTAATTTTCCATTTTTCATTATAATTTCCATACAGCAAGGGGACTTAACTCTGTAAAAGTTATTTCAAGGGGCATAACTTTTAATAACTTTTCTGTATAACTTATAGTCATATTGTTGCATCGTTTTCAAAGATTTATAAACTCTGTGTCTATAGTTATGTACCGGCATATGAGTTATAATAAATAATGATTCAATCTTTAAGGCATTTTCAAAGTTTTCATAAAAATAATGCACAATGCATAACATTGTAACTCATCTTTTTATGCTTAAGAAGTTACTGTAGTCATGCAGGTGATTAGAAAGAGTTTTCATTAAAAATAATGGATGGTGTGTGGAAGGACATTCTTTTAAGTTACTTTTTTTGTTGTATGAATTTAATGAGACGCTACCCGCCAGGAGCTGAGCAAAGCCACGCCGGGTCAGATAGATAGACAGACCCACCTTTTCGCTGCAGTTGTCTACAGGCATATGCGTTAAAATCCTCCTCCTCCTCTCCCCTCCTCCTCCTCCTACCCTCTTCCCCTCCCCCTCCTCCTCCCTCTTTCTCCTCCTCCTCCTTCCTCCTCCCTCTTCCTCCTACCTCCTCGCCCTCCTCCCTCCTCCTAATCACTCCTCTTCCTTCCTCCTCCCTTCTCCTCCCACTCCCTCCTCCTCCCTCCTTCTAATTCTACGTCCTCCCCCTCATCCCTCCTCCCTCTTCCTCCTACCTCCTCCTCCCTCTCCTCCTCCATCCTCCTCATCCCTCCTCCTCCCTTCTCCTCCTCCCTCCTCATTCTCTCTCCTCCTCCCTCCTCCTCCCTCCACATCCCTCCTCCTCCCTCTTCCTCCTCCTCTCTCCTCCTCCTCCCTCCTCCTTCTCCTCCCTCCTCCTCCTTCTCCCTCTTCCTCCTCCCTCCCCCTAATCACTCCTCTTCCTTCCTCCTCCCTTCTCCTCCTACTCCCTCCTCCTCCTCCTACGTCCTCCCCCTCATCCCTCCTCCTCTCTCCACCTCCCTCCTCCTCCTCCTCCCTCCTCCTCCCTCTTCCTCCTCCTCCCTCCTCATCCTTCCCCTCCTTCTCCTCCCTCATCCTTCTCCCTCTTCCTCCTCCTCTCTCCTCCTCCTCCTCCATCTCCCTCCTCCTCCCTCCTCCTCCCTCTGCGTTCTTCTCCTCCCTCCTCCTCCTCCTTCCTCCTCCCTCTTCCTCCTCCCCCTCCCTCTTCCTCCTCCTCCTCCTCCTCGCTCCTCCTGCCTCCTCCTCCTGCCTCCTCATCCTTCCTCCTCCCTCCTCCTCCCTTCTCCTACCTCCTCCTCCTCTCTCCTCCTCCTAATCCCTCCTCCTCCCTCCTATTCCTCCCTACTCCTCCTCCTTCTTCCACCTCCCTCCTCTTCCCTCCTCCTCCTGCTCCTCCTGTAACAGAAGTAGAGTATTAGTATTAGGTGGGAAAAGGCTACGGCACGATTGAGCATCGGGAGAGAATGGGAAGAGAGATGCTCAAGTCGTGACGTGGTTTGTTGTCAAAGGGGAGTTTACATCTTAACATCGCCCAGGAAGGCAGGCTATCGACACGGTTGTATTTCACCATGAGACTATATTGGCCACAACGTTTAATAAAGATGATTTAGAACTTCTACCAGACTTGTTAAGCCATCGTTCATTCATACACTGTGATATATGGCTTAAATGGAGCCGCTTAACCAGGATTCTGGACTTTGCCGTCGCGGACGCAATGCGAAGTACTAAGAAACAGCAGAGCACAGCGGAGAACTTTTAATGAACACCTTTCTCAGCTTGTGGCAACAAGAAGAAGAAGGAGTCTAGAATCTTGTTGGAAGCAATAATCAAAAGATCCAGACCAGACTACCTTTTGAGGCCTGCAACTTATAACAAGCGTTTTTTCAGTCAGTCGATTGGAGCCGCCATACCTGAAATCAGTTTTGGATGGAGCTACCATCTACCGTCGTATGATTTTTGCCAAAATCGTGAGCTGTTTATTATCATGCTCTGGAGTGACCGAACTGTTGTCAATGTCCTGTGAGTTTTGACCTGCCGTCATTGCAGCCGTTGTTTTAACCTAACTTGTCGGAAGGTCACTTGGTTGCTAGAGGACTGAAGAAATTTTTCTGCTCTCAAAATATAAAATAATGGCCACTGCGTCGTCTGTAAGAGTTACGGCAACCAAAAGCCCGGCTAGGGGTGGTTGTCTGTAATTATTTTCGGAATTCTGCTATCAAGAATCCTAAATTTGTTAACAGAACAGCGTGTCAACTGAAGGTCAACTGTCAACTTGAACAACTGAAGGTCATCTTGTTGTATGAAGAGCGCCACAATAATTGCTATGCTGGACAATCAGTGAACGTTACCAAATTTTATCCTTGCTCGATTCCAGTATGTTGACGCCGCTACTCTGGTTTGGACCGAAGCTCCTTATCAAGTTCGGCTGAAGTACTGTTTTATGATCACCGTCGTCCAGTGATGGTTTTGATCGCTATGGCCCAGTAAACCAAGTCATTAAAATCGAGCCGTTGTCAGGTCATCTCCGGACTTTGCTGTGTTTCAAGAGCCCGTCCTTGGGTGGCTGATACATTCGATCGTTCGTTCCTTACTGTGTTTCAAGAGCCCGTCCCTGGGTGGCTGATACGTTCAACCATTCTTCACTGTCCTATCGAGCAGTCGAGCCTATCGAGCCCAGTCGAGCGTTTTTGATCCTTACTGAAGCCACTTTGTCGATCTTGGTTCAAGTACTCGAGTACCGTGCTTCTCAAACTCAGCATACAAGGACATAGACGTCAAGGACTTCATTTTCGGTTGGAAAGTTCACCTCAACAAGAAAAGGGGTAATATATTTTATGTTAGATAGAAAGTAATTGAGTTTCAGGAGGACGATAACATCCTTTAGTTAGTTTAAGATTGGATATTAATAAGAATTGATTGTTGTTTGCTTATATAAGTATAAATATTTCAGCATGACAGAACAGGATTCATTAGCACAAGTTTTGTCGGGAGTGGGAACAGCGGTAGGTAGACTTCATACGGTTATAAAACAACAGGGAATGGCAACTGAAATTGTCAAGTTTAGTGGACAGGCCAGAGAGTTTAAGAAATGGATAACTTCCATAGAAAAATATGCGTATTTGGTGTCGGCATCAGATGAAGAAAAAATGAGACTGGCTTATCAGGCGGCAACAGAACCGGTTTCGGATCATATCAGAAGAAAGTTAGAGGCTAGAGTAGATGAGACATGGGAACAGTTTAAAGACGACCTAGCCCATAAATACGCGGAAATAACGGATCCACAACATGCGTTCTCGGTGTTGAGACAGTCTAAACAAAACAACGGAGAGACGGTACAATTGTTCAGCGATAGGTTGATTAACCTGGCTGAAGAAGCATTCTTAGGACAGAATATACGAGGAGAGGAGGTAGAGAGGATGTTGGTCGGGATTTTTGTAGATGGCATAAAATCCGATGGTTTGAAATTTAAGCTGATGAGAGAAAACCCTGAGAGGTTATCACAAGCTGTAGATATAGCGGTACAAGAAGAAAATTTGAGACGTAGATTTAGATTGAGAACAGGACGAGAAATAGGAACTAGTCGAGAAGACAGGATTGAGGAGCCTATGGAAATAGGACAAACAAGGTTCGGATGGAATAGGAGAGGAAGTATACAGACGTTACAAGGTAGAAATAGAAATGATTATGATGAAAGAAGACATATGAGATACCCTACAAGTGAGACAGTAGGCAACACAAATAACACAAATATTGTCTGTTGGTTTTGTGGTCAACGCGGACATGTTTCTCGTTTTTGTAATAACAGGCGTGTCCAGTCGAATACACAAGGTAGAAATGACAATAACAGCTTGAATAGGAATGTTGAAGGTAGACACAGGAATTTTACAGGTACAAGAACGCAGGAAAACCGGCGCCCTACCTATTAAAAAGGACCTGTGATAGGAGGGTAAATAACAAGGTCCCAAGATGTAAAGAATATTTTAATAACAGATATAACAAAACGAGTAGAGAGTGCTCTCAATTAGATGAAATCAAACAGTTTACAGAAAATAAAACAGATCATAGCTCGTGTATAATAGAAATAGGAAAATATAGAATTCGTACATTAATTGATTCAGGAGCTCAGGTTAGTGTAGTTAAAGAAAGTTTTTTATATAAAATAATGAGAAATTGTAGAATATTTAAGAGTTATAATAATCTTCACTCTGTTACAGGACAGAATTTACAAGTAATTGGACAAACAATGATCAATTTTAAATTAGGAGGGATCAACGTAAGACATCTTTTTCATGTAGTGAAAGATTTAAATAGAAACATGCTGATAGGAAGAGATTTTTTAATAAAAAATGGAGTAAGACTTTTCTTTGATTTACATAAATTAAAATTCAAGGACGTCTATGTAGATATGGAAGAAGACATGCATATATCAGCACTAGTTAGAGTTAAAATGTCTGCGACGTTAAAACCACAGTCGGTTAATTTGATACAGGCAAAGGTGAAGAGAAACCCATATTATGTGGCAGGAAACACAGTCAGAATCACTGAGTTGCAAGAGGAGATAATTGATGAGCCTGGTTTGGAAGTTCCGGATGGAATAATAGCGTTGGATAAACACTTAACCTTTCCAGTGATGATTATCAACAACACAGGTAGAGAAATCAAATTATACAGAGGATGTGTAATAGCCAAACTAGATCATAACATTAGTGACATATTGGCAACGGATAGAGTAGAAAGGTCGGGAACAAGTTATTCAGAAACTTCTAGTGAAAGAGTTAATAACAGACGCGGACGCGGAAGAAGAGGGAACGTACAAATGGATGAATTGATCCATCCATCCAGAAGAAATACAGCCCAAATACATTCACTAGACAAAATGACAAGGGAACAAGAATTGTTGGCACAGTTAAAAGCTCCGCCAGAAAATAAGGAAGTATTAGAACAACTTATAAAGCAAAATCAGGATGTATTTGCAATTAATGATTTGGAATTGGGAAAGACACAAACAGTTACAATGGAAATAGATACGGGAGACCATCCACCAATTAGTTTAAAACCATATAGAACTCCATTAAGAAATAGAGAAATTGTGGAAAAGGCAATAGAAGATATGCTGAAAGCAGGGATAATAACAAGATCGAAGTCAGAGTGGTCATCTCCGGTCGTCATCGTGGCCAAACCTGATGGTTCGAGTCGCTTCTGCTGCGACTACAGGGCGTTGAACAAAATCACTAAGAATGTAGCGTACCCACTGCCAGTAATTGATGATATTTTGGGGCTGCTTAATGGCTCTACATTTTTCACGACGCTGGACGCAAGATCAGGGTTCTGGTGTATACCGATGTCGAAGGATGCTCAAAAGAAGAGTGCTTTCTGTACTCATATGGGTTCTTACGAATTTTTACGAATGCCTTTTGGGGTCAAAACTGCGCCGTCTCACTACATGCTCTTAATAAATGAAGTATTAGAAGGTATGCAAAAGTTTGCATTAGCATATATAGACGATATTCTGATTTTTACGGCAGGAGATGTGGATGATCATTTAAAACATATTAGATTAGTATTCGATAGATTAAGAGTACATGACGTTAAATTGAAGCTTAGTAAGTGCCAGTTTTTAAAGACAGAAACAAAATATTTGGGTTATATTATAAATAGAGACGGAATTAAACCAGACCAGGACAAGATAAAGGTTATTAAAGAGTTACCTCCTCCAACTAACGTAAAAGAAGTGCGTGCGTTTATAGGAACCTGTGCGTATTATAGGCGGTTTGTCCCAGCGTTTTCAAAGATAGCAGAACCTATTACAAATTTAACGGGCAAATACGCTAGATTTAAGTGGGATGATGAGTGTCAAAAAGCATTCGAGTTTTTAAAAAACAGTTTAACAGTGGTACCACTATTGACGCATCCAGACTTGAACAAACAGTTAATACTATATACAGATGCTTCGGACAATGCAATAGGAGCATGTTTGGTTCAACCATATGAAGGAAAAGAGTCTGGAATACCAGGGGTTAAAAATGAAAGGCCAATTTACTTCTTGTCTCATAAACTTAGCAAGTCGCAACGGAAATGGACGACTATTGAAAAAGAAGCATATGCTATTCATTATGCTCTTCAGAAACTAAATTACTACTTACATAACGCAAATTTTGTTATTAGAACTGACCATATGCCTTTAAAGTCTTTTTTAGAAGCTCCAGTGCAGAACAGGAAAATACAGACCTGGGCATTGAATCTACAGGGATACAACACAAAAATTGAGTACATTCCAGGTAGGATTAACACATGCGCTGATCTATTGTCTAGGATCCCGTACCCACAGTCATCAGGAGACACAGAAGATGAAGCTGAACCAGAGATAGACGACCGAAACTGGCAAGTAAATATATTAGATTCTGCCATAATAAATAGAGAAGAGTTTGAGAGTTTACCATCGGATCAAGAGTCTGAACATAGAGCAGAAGACCCACATTTAGCACAATTTAATATGAAAGAAGAACAAGAATTGGATCCAAAAGTCTTACAAATAAAACAAAAATTAAGAGAAACGGAGGAGAACAAATATAAGAAGAATTATTTGGTTTTACAAGAGGATGGACAGTTATACTATATGTGTGAAAGGAACGAACAGCTAAGGAAATATATTCCAAAACATTTGGAAAATGAAGTTTTAAAAGCATATCACAATGAGAATGGACATCTCGGTCGTGATAAATTGGTGAAAGCACTTACGAGCAAATATTATTGGCCAAACTTGTTTAAATCTGCTTGCAAATATGTAGATACGTGTGAAAAATGCAGGTTAAGGAATATGAAAACAATTAAGTGTCCCTTACAAGATACAGATATTCCTCAGTTCCCAATGCAAAAGATTAGTTTAGATATATCGGGTCCTCACCCTAGAACATTGTCAGGAAACGTTTATTTAATTCATATAGTAGACGTCTACAGTCTTTGGCCAGAAGTTTATGCAATTCCAGATAAGAGTGCAGATACTGTCATTAATATTTTTTTACAAGAGTTCGTACCAAGATTTAGTTGTCCACAAAGTATACTTACGGATAATGGTAAAGAATTTGTAAATAAAAAATTTGAAAAGTTATTAAAAGATCTGAATATAAAACATATAAAGACCTCATACTATAGACCTTCTTCAAATGCTAAGAACGAACGTCAACATAGGACGTTATACGACGTGATAGCAAAGATTGTTGATGAACATGAAAAAGATTGGGATCTATTCTTAGGACCTGCCCTTAGCGCTATTCGCACAAATCAAAATGAGAGCACGGGGTTTTCACCATTCTATTTAATACACGGGAGAGAACCAATACTACCTATAGATAATCTGTTAAAACCAAGACGGAAATATATGGGGGAAGACTTTCAAGAGACCATCATACAGGAAATGCATAAGGCACACGTAAGATTAAAGAATAATATAATTAAAGCTAGAGAAAGACAGAAAAAGTACAAAAACGTGAATACAAAATTGCAGGAGTTTAAAGTAGGTGATAGAGTTTATTACAAGAAGCATAGAAGAAACTCTAAGTTTGATGCTCGTTGGATCCCAGGTTATTACGTTTTGGAAAAGCTAGGTAATGTATCGTATAGTATCAAGAACCAGATCACAGGACATGTGGCAAGGGCACACGTGGAACACTTAAGAAGAGATGAGGATGAGAAGGAAATGATAATTGTAATAATAATTATTATTCAGACACTAGATATTTAGATGAACAAGTCGTCAGAGGAACTACAGTAACCCCAAGTTTTAGAAAAGATCCAGCACAAAATCAGTTACTAGCAACTCCAGGTTACGAAGATACTCAAGAACAGACGATACCGAAAACAATAGAAGAAGAAAATGTGAATGAAAGTCATTATGATAGTATGGAAGAGGAAATAGGTGCTCCATTTAAGAATACTAGACAAGCAACGAAAAGAAGAATGGATAAACAAAGAGATAGAGAAGTGAAAAGACAGAGGAGAATTAGAGATTATTCAACAAGCGGTGAAGATATGCCTCTACTAGAAAGGTCCTTAAGAAATAATGATAGACAAATTAGATGGGATATTGAACAGAAGAGATTAGCGGCTGCTAACGAGAGACATACAGACGAAGAAGAAGAAATGGATGAAAAGTCAGAATCAATTAGTAGTATGGAAGAAACTAATAAGTTGTACGAAGAAGAGGATATTGATGTAGAGTTAGCACTTATTCAAAGAAACTTGGAGTTATTGAAGAAGTGGAAACGTAGGAGATAGATAGATAGAGAATACTGCAGATAGCAAGTTATAAGTTTTAGGATTTGGAAATGAAAGTAATGCTTGAAAAAGGCTTCTATGGTTACTTGTTATAAATGGTACTGAGGAGTAGTTAAGCAGTGAGATAACTAATATAGAGGTAGTTTCGAGAGAGGCATATATATATATTTTTTTCTCTCTGTGATAGAATTGCTGGTTGATTTTATGTTTTTACTTCTTGACTTTTCGTAGATTGGACAAATTAGGTATTGGTACAGTAGGTGGATGTACTCTATAGAAAATAGACAAGTTTTTTTATTGGTGCTAGAAATGCCGTGTTTAACGGTAATGATTAAGAAGTTATAGTGATGTTTGGTCCAAGGGAAATAATTGGCAGGCCGAGCCACAAGTTAATTGATAAGTAGATGATGGCTGGTACATTGAGTGGACATTGGAATAGTCGCCACATTAGTAATTAGATAAAGTGAGTTGGTCTGTAGTTACAGTGCTTGCTTAAGATGAAATTCCAGGTGTTACGATGTGTTAGGTGTTAGAAAAAAAAAAAGATGGAAAGTTGTGAGGGGAGAGAATCAATGATGGTACGGTCATTGTTGATTATTAATTTTTTTGGGTAGAGAGAACAGATATTGTTCTAAGTTAAGATATTGGTCTGTAGTTAACAGATATACATACTTGGCACGGACTTGTTGTGTTTTCACGATTATAAGTGGAATGACTTGTAGGAATAGATATGTGTACATTGATTCGTATAGGGGGCCAATGTTGATGGGCCACTGTACGTAGAAAATTTGAAGTGAATTATGTTTTTTTTTGAAAACCTTCTCTTTAGCGAGAAGACACTTGTTTTATTGAGTCTGAATTTTAATACCTCATATATAATATGTTTTTTTTTTTGCTTTGCTTGAGTTGGTCCTGTAAAATGATTGTTATTATTTGATTATTTTGTTGAGTCTGAGTTTGAAATGCCTCATATATAATATGTTTTTTTTTTGCTGATTTGGTCCTGTGAAATGTTATTTGATATTAGAATAGGATTATTGTGTTCCTAGACTTTTGAGTACAAACTATTGGTCCGTAAAAGAGACCAATAGTGATAGGTAGAAATAGAATATTTCTTCTGATTTGATAAAATGCATGTTATATCATTTTAAAGTGGGGGGTATGATGTCTTGTTTGATTTTATTTGGCTTAAAATCTTAATTTCAATAAGTTGTTTTGTATATTAAGTTACATTGTTAATGAATATGTTATAAATTTGGTTAAATAAGGTTACATGGGGCTTTATTTAGGGCCCTTCGTTCAGAAAAGAGTTAATAAACTACTGAGGGCTAATAGAGAGACACATGCGGTGATAGTCGGCATGAAGAGGTTCTTATAGATATAAAGTTATAAGGTTGGGGGGGGGGGGAGACTGTGAATGGCAGCATATAAGCGGGGGTATATATGGCAGATCATGGGATGTGTGGGGGCAAGATATAGGTGCTGTGAAAAACCAGCGTTAATTAAATAAAAAAAGTGTTCATGGAATATGAACATTGGCTCGGGGTTAAAGAGGAGATATCGGAAAAATGAACAAGATTGTGGATGGCAATATAAAGGTTGAAAATATAAAGGTTAGATAAATTTATATCAACTTGATTTATAGCAAACAAAGGTGTATTTCATATGATGTATTTTAAAGAAAAATTTTTACAAAATTTTTTTTGTTGGCAAGAGAGGTAAATGTGATTGTGTTGATTATTCGTCCCTATGTGTAAACGTGATTGTGTTGACTATTCATCTCTTTATATTTTTCACTCGGTGCGCACCGCTTCTTTACTTTTTCTAACTACATTGTTTCTGTCCATCCTGTGTTGTAAAAGAATGAGAAGAGTTTTATAATGTCAAACGTACGATAACGATTTATATGAGCTGTTCTTATGATGCATATATTTTCTATCAGAACGAACCTTGAGGAGCCAAGAACGAACGAGAATTGTATAGTGGATAACTATATAGCAGGGGAAAGAGTTAAAGAATAGAATATTTACTTAAGTTGGAGTTGGTTTGGGGAAGATTAGAGGAACTGTGAGAGGTAAGGAAAAAGAGGGAATAGAGTAAGGGGATTAGGAGTAAAGATTTTTTCCTTTACAAGAAAAATTCTTTAATAAACATAGGGAGGTGTAACAGAAGTAGAGTATTAGTATTAGGTGGGAAAAGGCTACGGCACGATTGAGCATCGGGAGAGAATGGGAAGAGAGATGCTCAAGTCGTGACGTGGTTTGTTGTCAAAGGGAGTTTACATCTTAACATCGCCCAGGAAGGCAGGCTATCGACACGGTTGTATTTCACCATGAGACTATATTGGCCACAACGTTTAATAAAGATGATTTAGAACTTCTACCAGACTTGTTAAGCCATCGTTCATTCACATACTGTTACACTCCCTCCTCGTTCCTCCTCCCTCCTCCTCCCTTCTCCTACCTCCTCCTCCTCTCTCCTCCTCCTAATCCCTCCTCCTCCCTCCTATTCCTCCCTACTCCTCCTCCTCCTTCCTCCTCCCTCCTCTTCCATCCTCCTCCTCTCTCCGCCTATCTCTTCCTCCCTCCTACTCCTC
>JACEFZ010027187.1:25000-237500 GCA_014155875.1 Cepaea nemoralis
TAACAGAGTGGACATGTCGGTGTAATATCATATCATAAGGGTTATAATATTACACCGTTAATGTTATGCGTGCGGTTGAACATGGGATCGAGGCCTGCTCTCATCGTTCACTATGGGAGGGAAAGACAAGTCACCTAGTTCCCCGTGCTCAGACAACATGTGATGGTCCTAACATTTCACATAGCTTCAGCAGCTTCCTGCCACAAGACTTGCTCATTTTCCTGACCAGTGGTCAGAGGTTTGAATCCACAATGAGGCAGATTTATTCAAATTTGTCCTGGGCTCCTGGGTTACTTAATCTAGAAATGTGTCCCAGAAAATGTCTTGGGAAGCAATGAGGGCTGGCGTAAAGTTGACCACATCACTCCTGGCGTAAAGTTGACCACATCACTCGTGGCATAAATTTGACCACATCACTACTGGCATAAAGTTGACAACATCACTCATGGGAAGCAATGAGGGCTGGTGTAAAGTTGACCACATCACTGCTGGTGTAAAGTTGACCACATCACTCGTGGCATAAATTTGACCACATCACTCCTGGCATAAAGTTCACCACATCATTCTTGGCATGCATAAAGTTTACCACATCACTCGTGGCATAAAGTTGATCCATCACTTCTGACATAAAGGTGACCACATCATTCATGGCATAAAGTTGACCACATCACTCCTGGCAAAACATTGACCACATCACTTGTGGCATAAAGTTGACCACATCATTCCTGGTGAAAAGTTTATCACATCACTCCTGGCGTAAAGTTGACCACATCAATCATGGCGTAAAGTTGACCACATCACTCCTGGTGTAAAGTTGACCACATCACTTGTGGCATAAAGTTGACCACATCACTCCTGAGATAAAGTTGACCATATCACTCGTGGCGTAAAGTTGACCACATCACTCCTGGTGTAAAGTTGACCACATCACTAGTGGCACAAAGTTGACCACATCACTCCTGACATAAAGTTGACCACATCAGTCCAGACATAAAGTTAACCATATCACTAATGGCATAAAGTTGACCACATCACTCCTTGCATAACGTTGACCACATCACTCCTGGTGTAAAGTTGACCACATCACCCCTTGTGCTAAGTTGACCACATCACTCCTGGCTTAATGTTGATCACATCACTCCTGGCGTAAAGCTGACCACATCACTCCTGGCGTAAAGTTGACCACATTACTCCTGGCGTAAAGTTGACCACATCACTCCTGACATAAAGTTGACCACATCACTCCTGACGTAAAGTTGACCACATCATTCCTGACGTAAAGTTGACCACATCATTCCTGACGTAAAGTTGACCACATCACTCCTGGAGTGTCAATTGGTCTATAAAAATGTCAGGCTGGCACCATATGCCCAACTGACATAATGTTAACCACTTGAGCTTGGAGTGTGGAGTGGTCACACCTTGAAAGGTGTATAGAAGGCCCATTACTTTGGTTATTTGCCGTGTGCCTAATACGCCTCGAGGCATGTAGCCAGGCTTGTTTATTTGTTTTTAACTTTTTAAAACTGTGATATCATCGTAGGATTGAGCACGCATGAGAAAGCCCAATATGCTGTGGGGTCGTTTGACATAACATAACATAACATAACACAACATACCATACCATAACCTACCATAACATACAATAACATAACTTACCATACCACCGCTCTGTGTCGCAATAGCTGATGAAATCTAGTAGGAGGAGGCTTGATGTAATGTGACCTTATTTCAGAACGCAGTCCTGACAACAACAGTTGGTTCTGGTGGAGTGATGCCCAGTTTCTTCCCTTTAATGATGCCTGTATGTTCGCGACTACGTCAGTATACCAGCCTCGCTTTTTGAGGCAGTGGGTGTCGATATCAAGCATGCCAAATGGAAGAATTATGCAGTATGATTTGTCATCTCCAGCACAGATACGTAAGTTTGGCATTCACACAAATATATTCAACACATAAAAATGTAACCTTTGGGACACATAAAAGGTAAAGCACCAAGTCAGTCAGTCAGTCAGTACAAACAATGAACTAACTTAACTCTTTCAGTACAAACAACAAATAAATCATTCAGTATAAGCAATGAATTAAGTCAGTCAGTGAAACAATGAACTAAGTCATTCAGTACTAAGTCAGTCAGTACAAACAATGAACTATGTCATTCAGTACAGACAATGGACTAAGTCGTTCAGTACAAACAATGAACTAAGCCACTCAATACAAACAATGAAGTAAGTAATTCAGAACAAACAATGAACTAAGTCGTTCAGTACAAACAATGAACTAAGTCATTCTGTACAAAAAATGAACTAAGTCATTCAGTACAAATAATGAACTAAGTCATTCAGTACAAACAATGAACTAAGTAATTCAGTAACAAACAATGAACTAAGCCGTTCAGTACAAATAATGAATTTCGTCATTCAGTACAAACAATGAACTAAGTCTTTCAGCACAAATAATGAACTAAGTTGTTCAGTACAAACAATGAACTAAGTCCTCCAGTACAAACAATGAACTAAGTCATTTTGTACAAACAATGAACTAAGTCATTCTGTACAAACAATGAACAAAGTAATTCAGAAGAAAACCCTATCCTGTACAGTTCGCGACCAGAAATATTGAGGCGGACTTAATTTCTCAGGCTCAACATACACACACACACGCGCGCGCGCGCAACCCTATCCTACATCGCAAGGTACTACAGGACATCGCAGTCAACACCAGCATCTTTCAGCTGTATGTTGATTTCTTGGCAAGATTACGCTCAGTAGTTTGCCATTGCTTTCTGAGCGGCCGGCTCACATACCCCGTAAGTTACCGATGCGATTCGAACCACTGCTGATTCTCACCATCATCACGTTACCCACGAGAGTATACGAGATTATGGAGAAAAATCATAACCTCTAAGCCACGGAGCCGGCGCAAGGTACTATAGGCAGTTAAAATTTAGTTGCATACCCTTAACATGTCGTCGCAGTCAACCCCAGCATTTTTTGTCTTTTGTGATTTCTTGGCAAGTTTTACGTTCAGTAGTTTGCCATTGATTTCTGAACGACCGGCACTCATACCATTTTTTAAAATCAATGCAAGGAGGTCTGTTGCCAAATCGCCCGTAGCTGCCTTTCGAAAGCGGTATGTGGTACTATGAACAGCGCCCGCAACCCCTTGGCCACATAACCGGCACTATAATGACAGTTTATCCCTAGAAAATACCACGCCTTACAAAATGACTAAATTGTTAATGTTTTAATAACAATAATATACTAGTTGTATGCTGTGTAACCTGTCTGAAGTCCCTTTGTATAATCTTCTACAGAATGCAGCATTTTAAGCCGCACAAGCTGTTCAGTATTTCCAAGTGTGAACCCACACCCCTTAGGTCAAATGGTTGCCTATTGCGGTACTGGAGAGGTGGTCATCGCGTCCAGAAGCGGTGACCCAGTTTATTCACGCAGTCGAGATATTGCTAATGCCGTGCACGTCTACTGTGCTGTGGCCAACAATGGAGTTAGCTTTGCCTGTTTGAAAAGAGGAATGGGTACATATTTTCTAGAAAGTTACACCCTACATTCATCAATGTTCTGTGACGACTCAATCCGATGCCACAACGTGTGTCCGGGTTTCCTTCCCACCACCAAGATGGCCGACATTGTCGTCTGTAAATTTTCCCCAGACTGTCAGTTCCTTGCTGTGAGCTCCAACAAAGGATATCTGTTTGTTGTGAGGAAATCTCATCTTGAGAAGTTGTGTGTTGTCTGTCCTGACATGATCTCATGCCACTTGTCCACAGCGCAAGCATTTGATTACTGCCCTTGTTCATCATATGAGATGATCACCCTAGGGACATCTGACGGGCAGATTCTCGCAGTCAACATAGATACCGCAGAGATTATCACCTCCATTACAACAGAACAACAAGCAGACTGTTTAACTTTCACTCGTGATGGTCTATACACAGCGGTCGGGTTCCACAACTTTGACATTAACATCTACGATAGCTATAGCCTCGTCTGTCTCCACAACATCCCTATGTCTGCCTTATGCCAGGACCAACTGCAGAGAGTCCACTCGCATGCCCCTACAGTTCTGCGCCTGAGCTTTACACAGAATGGCGAACACCTGGCAAGTACTTCATGTGATGGCAAGCTGCGTCTGTGGAGAATTCCAAGGATGTTCTCTCTGCAAGAAATGTGTCGAGATAAAATTCTCACCTGTTTACCCGTACGTCACATTGACAGGCTAACCAATCTTCCTGATAAGATGAAAAACTTTTTACGTTATAAATATGTGTGACCATCAGAACAAATGTTGCATGTAAACTTGCACACACAGGAGACTTCTGTGCCATTTTGTGACAATAAACAGAGCTGAAAGAACAAGAATAACAGCATTAACAGGCAGGTTGCAACATATGTTAGTACAACTTCAGATTTCTTCGTCTTCTCTTCCTCCACTGACCTCAGTGAACTAAATGTGTGTTTGTGTCTGTGTGTGTGCGTGTGTGTGTGTGTGTGTGTGTGTGTGTGTGTGGGAGGGGGTGGGGTACAAATCTTGTATGCACTCTTTCTAATGCTCTGTGTAAGTTAGTATTCATTTCTCTAAGATTGTTCTTGATACCGTCACTCCATCTGTTAAGTGGTCTTCCCCTTCCTCAGTATCCCATTATATTTCTTCAGTGTGACTCTTTGTGGCAGATGGTACCAGGGTATTCTGGTCAGGTGGCCAAGACTTGTACTTTGTTGTTCTTAGTGCATGGACTGGTTTCAGAGCTAGGCATATTCTAATTACTTCACTCCTCATCCCATCTATCACGGTTACACCCGCGGTTCTTCTAAGGCATCTCATCTTTGTAGCTATGATTTTGAGTACATTAGTTGTAGTAGGCATATTCACACCAACCCTATGCTACCATTGGCAAACTTAGACATTATCCAAATCCCACTTATTCATTCTATTCCTCCCCGTGACGTTTGACGGCAAAAGTGGATGATGATGATGATGATGATGATGATGATGAGTTTCAGTAAGTACTATACGGTTGTGAAACATGGACCATGAACAACAGCGATGGACAGAGCTTGAACGCTTTGAAGATGTGGTGCTATTGCAAGATTCAGTGAACAAGCTGAACAGAAGGGAGATCTGAGGAACACATGCTTAAAGATGTTGGAGGAAACAGACAACTGTTGAACCGCAGACAAAACAGAAAGTTATCACGTGAGACACGGAGAGCGTTTACTTAAAATACTGGAGGGCAAAAGAATAAGAGAATGATCCAGGAAACTCACATCATACATCAGAGGTGACAGGTTCGAATCCCAGTGTTGTCACCATAGCTTTCAAATTGTGTCGTGTGTCCTCTAATCTCTGCTTTTGTCATCTACTTGTATAAATGTCCATCAATACTGTTGAATATATTTATCATACTACGACACAAGTTCAAGGACGTTGGTCACAGTCTTATACTGAGGGGCTGCATGGTCTCGAGGTATAGTGTCCGCCTCGAGTGCTGGAGGTACCGGGTTCATGCCCCAATGAGGACCGGGATTTTTTCACGAGGACTTCCAGTAATAAAAATTTCCTTTGGTCTCTGGGTAGTGAGATCGGACGCCTGTGTGTATTGTTGCGCACGTAAATAAATCCCTTGGCAGTTTGAAATCGAAAAAGAGTAGCCTAACGTCGCTGCCCGGGCAAAATTTCGAGTTAAAAGTCTACCCAAAGTATTTCAGGAACCTCGCCGGTGTTCCGGACTCAGGTTTGAGTTAGGAGGAGAACGGAGCACTTATAGGTTACACTCGCGTGCCGTGATGTTGATCCATCGCCTAAACTAAACTACCCTAAACTTATACTGAGCCGAAAAGAGTTGCTGAGAACAGACGTCAGCGCAGGAATATCAGCATCATAAAACAAGTTACGTTGCACTCTTTCGTCAAGCCTTTGGCTCGGTACATCTGGTTTCGGCAGTCATTTTCTCGGGGTTACTTTCTCTAGCCTTTGACTGTGCCCAGTCTACCTAAAAGGTAGCAAGTGTGTCTCACTTCGTCTGATTCCTGTCTCTTGTTCTGTCCGAGATGGGAGACCCTACGAGTTAGTTAGTTAGTTAGTTAGTCGACAGATCATCCTCATTGCACATCGAACCATTCTGTCCATAAGTGCTCGGATCCCCCTCCTCAGCAAATCCCGCAACGTGTAGTGGCTAACGAAACCAGTTCTGTATTGGTTTATCGATCTTCTTTGGCTTCCTGCGGAGTGTTCTTGTTTGGCCACCCCTCTTTTAATTTGCTGTTCTCGTAGTCTGACCATGGTTGTAGATTCGCAGTCATCACTTGGTTCTCGCAAAAGTCTTACTTTCTCGTAGAGCATTCAGAATGTTAGCCTGGTCCATGGCGCGTTCGCCCTCCACCTTAGCTTACCTGCGAGCTTGTCAGCCCGCTCATTTCCTTGTACTCCCGCATGCCTACGAGTAGCTGCGCAACTACAAAGTGGAGACACAACAGAGGGCTGGAAGAGGGAACAAGACCAGTAATAGTAACACTGAGTCGTGAGTGCAGAGAATGGTCAGCAGACCGCACAGGGTTTGAGGTGCAACAACTGATCCAGGGCAATACACATCAAGGTGACATAGTGATCTACACCGATGGGTCAGTGGTGAAAAACTTAGTAATAGCTGGGGATTTATTGCTAAGGCTAATGGATGATGTTTAAAAAGGGAGAGTCTGGCATATGAGACTACGACCTCTAGCATGAGAATGGAGGTGGAAGCAGTAACAGCAGCCTTCCGATGTTTGGAGGAGACTTCTGCAACACGCAATGTATTCATTGCGGACTCACGGAGTATGCTTAGTAAGGTGGAGAAAGGAATGATTCGTTTAGAATAGCTTGCCTCGCTTCAGAGGTCACATATTGTGAGAATTTGAATTTTCTGCCCTGGTCATGCGGGAGTGCGGTGAGGGGGGGGGGGGGGGGGAGGCTGATAGGACTGGCAGGAAATGCACCTCTCGTGGTATATTACCTATGGACAGGCAGAGCTGGTCGGAGCGCGTGTGTGACCAGGCGCAGAAATCAGAGAACAGACTGACAGCACAGTATGTAGAGAGAGTCTCATGGAGTCTCTGTGGGTCAAACCGTCTGCCTCGTGCCCCGAAGGTTGTGGGTTCGATTCCGGGTACGCTTTCGGTTCACGGGTGCGTTTTTCTCGGAGACTCCTGGGGGTCGTCGCGGGAGCTACGGAGCTCGTGCTTTGTGCGATGCTTTTGGCAGACCATCCTGCAGAAAGAGAGTCGAGCCATATGGGGTAAAACCTGAGGCAATGAAGTCGATCCTCTCGACTTTTAAGGAATTTTTTTAAAGACATTTATGTGGAGAGAATGATGTGGCGGGGGATCAGGAGGGGTTCTAGACAAATCTCAAAACTGAGAGGGAAGGTCACGAGACCTTTCAATCAGATGGCAGTTGGAATGATTAGGAGTATGACTTCTTCGCTGGCTGTTGAATGAGGTGGCGGAACGCGTGTAGGAATGTCCTGAGTGCAGTGATGTTGGTTCTTATCTCAACTCAACTTAACAGTAACAAGACCAGTTTAACACCAGTCGTCATACTAACTGACCTATGTCCTAACTAATAAACTGTATGTATATACAATACTTTAGTGTTGGCTTTCTGCTTATTATTCTCGTTTGTGCTGCATCTGACACACATGAATAAAACCTGTTTCTAACTTCAGCCGTCTGTCCATCAAAGCCTGGGATTCTGAGATAAGTAGCAATTGTTCATTTTCGCTTCATAGTTAGTTAGTTAGTTAGTTATCAGTTGGGGTATCTTCGTTGCACTCCGGACATGTCCATAGGTGCTCAGATCCTCCCCCCAGCATATGCATCAGCGTCCGGTGGCTAATAGTGCCAGTTCTGTGTTGGTTGACGAGGCGCTTTGTTTTCCCGATGTACCTTTCGCGTCTGGCTGTGCCGATTCTTACTCCCAGGTATTTCATCCTGGAAAGCGATGTGGAGTCACTGGCGTCAAAATCCTCTGTTCTCGCCATATCTTTAAGGGCGTTAATAACATCCGCACGATCCATGGGTTGGCCATCTACAGGGGGTGCAGAGCCAGCCAATTTATCAGCTCGTTCATTTCCCTCGACTCCCGCATGTCCCGGGACGAAGATGAAGGTGACTTTGCGGACAACAGACTTCCGCAGCGACTCAGTCCACTGTCTACGTACAGATCCAGCTTCGACCTTCTGAATCATGCTCATTGAATCACTTAGTACACACACGTTGGTATAATGCTGTGATTCCAGCCATATGAAAGCCTGTGTAACTGCCATCACCTCCATCGTCATGCTGCTCGTGGTCATAGAGTGGGCACCACTGGATTCTTGAACGGTTCGGCCCGCTGAACGGGCTGTAAATGCCCACGCACTTCTCTGCTGCTTTACAACAGATCCATCTGTATAGATGAGCACTTCGGGGCTATCTGAGTGATCATAGATGAGCGCGTTAACCTCTGCATTGACAGCGGCAGGGTTCTGCTCTCTGCACCGTCTGTCGAGTGTGATAATGCAGGAGAAGGTACACTTAAAAGCTGGAGGCACCGGCACCCATTCCTTGCCGGGGTTGATACTGGTAAGACTGCAGACCTGTCCGACGACATCTTCCGCCCGACCCATCCATGATTTGCCCCTCTTTAGCCTGTCACCCTTTTCTCTGAATACAGCGTCATGCAGAGGGTGCTGCTCATCTGCACTTATTTTTAAGTATGCACGAGCTCTCCAGATCTTGATCCTGTGTTCCATTGTCGGGAAGTCAAGGAGGTATCTCATTGCTACACAGCTGGTGTCTCTCGTGCAGCCCAAAATGATGCGCATGGCTTCGTTTTGTACCTTTTCAAGTCTTCCAATCTGTGTAGGGCTGACAGTGAGGATGGCCAGGGCATACTCGATGCGTGAAAGCACAAGTCCTTGGAACAGAAGTAATAGCAGTCTTTGCTCGATATTGGCAGTCGCCATGACTCTCATTGCTGCCAAACCTTTTCGAGCCTTCGTTATGACATAATCGACATGATCTCTGAAGGACAGGCTACGATCAAGCCTCACGCCAAGATATGTCATTGACTGGGTTCTACTCAGAATGCTCCCATCCATTCTTACTGCCGGCAGGTCTGTTTTCACAATATGGTTGTTTAGTGAGAACCATGTAACCGTTGCCTTTGCAGGGTTGACAAGGGCATCGGCATCAGCACACCATGAGGAAATTCGATCTAGTTCGCCCTGCATATAGTTGGCAACCGCCTGTCTATCTCGACCCTGTCGATACACGAGGATGTCGTCAACGAATGATAGAGTCCTACCCCTCCCATCCAACTGTTGTTCAGTGATCGGCACCGTATACACGTTGAATAGTAATGGTGACAGTGGTGAACCCTGCGGCAATCCTGGACATATCGTTATCGGCTCAGAAGATCAACTCCCGCATCTTAGCACCACCTTCCTTTGGAGTAGAACTGCAGCTATCCATCGTACAAGGTGAGGGTGCACTTTCAGTCTGAGGAGGGTTTGCATCAAGTGCTCGAAAGATACTCTGTTATATGCGTCCTCTAAGTCTATGGCGGCCGCACATGTCTCTTCTCTGACCTGAAATCCTTCGTAAACATCTTGAGCAAAGACCGCCGCATTCAGCCATGACTCTTTGTTGCGTCTGTATCCTCCAAGTGTGGGCGGGAAGCAGCCGAGCTGTTCCAAGTCCCAAGCAAGTCTGTGTGCTACAATTTTCTCCAGTAGCTTGCCAACAGTATTCTGCATCGTAATGATTCTGTAGCCGCTTATCTTGGAGTGGTCTTTGTTCGGTTTTGGCAGCGGCAGCAAGTAGCTGTGTAGCCATTCTTCTTTGACCTGACCCCTCTGGATACTGGTGTTGAATTCTCTGGCCAGTTCTTCCATGTCATCATCTGATATCACCATTAGGTCACCATATCGGATGCCGTCTGGGCCTGGGGCGGTGTTAGGTGATTTCTTGAGCAATCGCACGCAATATGTCAACTGTGATTGTCCATTCTTCGTCTGTCCCGACCCCCTCGCACAACTGAGAGAGTGTTGTTGTGGTCCTCTGTCTGGCGGGGCTCGGTCTTTCTGGTCAGTCTGTTCTATGTAGCGTGCAAGAAGGGCCTTACCTTTATCCGCATCCGACTTTTTCCATGCGAGGTCTGTGCCTTGAAAGTCTGGAATACCCCTACGTTGTGCAGCACCGTTCATGCTCTTGTGGAGGCGCCAGAATGTCGTACCATTTCGCTTCATAGTTCTCATTTATGTCAATCCGTTCTTATGCCTTACTGTTGTCACCGGGGAAGGGGGGTCTTATCCGTGATTATATGTTGTGTTTTGTATATGCATTTGTTTTCTGATGAAGGCTAGCCGCCGCAACTGCCTGTGTTTTTCGTAATTCTGTTCTGTAAAGCTGCATTACTGTGTGTTATTTTATATTCTATACATGTCCTGTACTCAGAAGATCGTGGGTTAGTTTTCGGATCCCGTCATTCGGTTTCCGAGTGCAACTTGTTTAGAGACCCGTGGATGGTCGTGCCGGAACTACGGAGTTGGTGCGCTGTGCGAGGCTTTCGGCAAGTTGTTTGCTGTCCCGCGGAGAGAGACCGAGCTATATGAGATAAAACCTGGTGCAATGAAAAAACTAGAAAGTTAGACAAGAACCGACATCATAACACTTGGGATGTTCCTATTTGTGCTCCGACCCCATCTTCAACAGCCAGCGAAGAGTCCCAATACTATTGGTATGTAACTAGAAAGTCTTGGAATTCACAAGGCAGCAGCACTAAGTGAAGTCACAGACCCATATATCACGCCATGGAATTCACAAGGCAGCAGCTAAAAGTGAAGTCACAGACCCATATATCACGCCATGGAATTCACAAGGCAGCAGCACTAAGTGAAGTCACAGGACCCATATATCACGCCATGGAATTCACAAGGCAGCAGCACTAAGTGAAGTCACAGACCCATATATCACGCCATGGAATTCACAAGGCTGCAGCACTAAGTGAAGTCACAGATCCATATATCACGCCATGGAATTCACAAGGCAGCAGCTAAAAGTGAAGTCACAGACCCATATATCACGCCATGGAATTCACAAGGCAGCAGCACTAAGTGAAGTCACAGACCCATATATCACGCCATGGAATTCACAATGCAGCAGCACTAAGTGAAGTCACAGACCCATATATCACGCCATGGAATTCACAAGGCAGCAGCACTAAGTGAAGTCACAGACCTATATATCACGCCATGGAATTCACAAGGCAGCAGCACTAAGTGAAGTCACAGACCCATATATCACGCCATGGAATTCACAAGGCAGCAGCTAAAAGTGAAGTCACAGACCCATATATCACGCCATGGAATTCACAAGGCAGCAGCACTAAGTGAAGTCACAGACCCATATATCACGCCATGGAATTCACAAGGCAGCAGCACTAAGTGAAGTCACAGACCCATATATCACGCCATGGAATTCACAAGGCAGCAGCACTAAGTGAAGTCACAGACCCATATATCACGCCATGGAATTCACAAGACAGCAGCTAAAAGTGAAGTCACAGACCCATATATCACGCCGTGGAATTCACAAGGCAGCAGCACTAAGTGAAGTCACAGACCTATATATCACGCCATGGAATTCACAAGGCAGCAGCACTAAGTGAAGTCACAGACCCATATATCACGCCATGGAATTCACAAGGCAGCAGCACTAAGTGAAGTCACAGACCTATATATCACGCCATGGAATTCACAAGGCAGCAGCACTAAGTGAAGTCACAGACCCATATATCACGCCATGGAATTCACAAGACAGCAGCTAAAAGTGAAGTCACAGACCCATATATCACGCCATGGAATTCACAAGACAGCAGCTAAAAGTGAAGTCACAGACCCATATATCACGCCATGGAATTCACAAGACAGCAGCTAAAAGTGAAGTCACAGACCCATATATCACGCTATGGAATTCACAAGGCAGCAGCTAAAAGTGAAGTCACAGACCTCTTATCAGCGCTATGGCTTTGTATGTTTAAACCAAATGGCACTCGACGGGAGATCTGGTCAATATCATGCCGGCGCATTCACTTCCCACAAAGTTTCATGGTTCCAATTTTAGGCGGGATCCACCCTGAAGCCCAGGACACTAATAAAAAAAATAAAAAAATCAAATGCCCATAATGGGATTCAAACGCATAACCAGGGGGCCGTCAGACAACTTGCCAGCACGGTGCAGCTCCCTCGAAGACATCTAAGGAGACCCAAAATACACTGAGAAGATAAACAATAAACAGAGAATTGTCCACAATATGAGGAGGACAAGCTAGGAACTACAAGAGATAAAAACGCATGAAGAAGATAAACAGAGAATTGTCCACAATATGAGGAGGACAAGGTAGGAGCTACAAGAGATAGAAACACACGGAGAAGATAAACAGAGAATTGTCCACAATATGAGGAGGACAAGGTAGGAACTACAAGAGATAGAAACACATGAAGAAGATAAACAGAGAATTGTCCACAATATGAGGAGGACAAGGTAGGAGCTACAAGAGATAGAAACACACGGAGAAGATAAACAGAGAATTGTCAACAATATGAGGAGGACAAGGTAGGAACTACAAGAGATAGAAATAGACAAGAGGGATATTCCTGGACACCTGATGTAAACTAGCGCACTGCGTTCAAGCGAGCACGATCCGCCATAAACATCGGTTATCTGTGTTCTTGATAAAGTTCGTCCGCTGATCATATTCTGTACTATTCTGTTAACCTCTTATGTACAACTCTGTCAACCGTCTTATGTAGCACTCTGTCAACTATCTTCTGTACAAGCTCTGTCAACTGTCTTCTGTAAAACCCTGTCACCTGTCTTCTGTACAACCTTTCAACTGTCTTCTGTAAACCTTGTTAACTGTCTTCTGTACATCTCTGTCAACCGTCTTCTGTAGCACTCTGTCAACTATCTTCTGTACAACCCTGTCAACTGTCTTCTGTAAAACCCTGTCAGCTGTCTTCTGTGCCACTCTGTCAACTATCTTCTGTAACAGTCTATAAACTGTCTTCTGTACAGCCCTGCCAACTGTATTCTTACCACTCTGTCAGCCGTCTTCTGTACACCCCTGTCAACTGTCTTCTGAACAACCCTGTCAACTGTCTTCTGAACAACCTTGTCAACTGTTTTCTGTACATCTGTGTCAACCGTCTTATGTACAATCCCGTCTGCTGCCTTCTGTACAATCCCGTCAGCTGCCTTCTGTACAACCCTGACAACTATCTTCTGTACAACCCTGTCAACTATCTTCTGTACAGCCCTGTCAACTATCTTCTGTACAACCCTGTCAACTATCTTCTGTACAACCCTGTCAACTATCTTCTGTACAGCCCTGTCAACTATCTTCTGTACAACCCTGTCAACTATCTTCTGTACAACCCTGTCAACTATCTTCTGTACAGCCCTGTCAACTATCTTCTGTACAACCCTGTCAACTATCTTCTGTACAGCCCTGTCAACTATCTTCTGTACAACCCTGTCAACTATCTTCTGTACAGCCCTGTCAACTATCTTCTGTACAACCCTGTCAACTATCTTCTGTACAACCCTGTCAACCTCTTCTTGTAAACCTTATCAGCTGTCTTCTGTACCGCCCTGTCAACCGTCTTCTGTACAATCATGCCAACTGTCTTCTGTGTCTGCACAACTCTTTCAGCTGTCTTCTGTCTTATGCACCAGTCTGTCAACTGCTGACGGCCATATATATATATATATATATATATATATATATATATATATATATATATATATATATATATATATATATATATATATATATATATATATATATAAGAGCGTATGTAACGGTAGATGTACGCATTCGCACTCGCGGAGAGCTATCGAGAACAAGTCACCCAAACTGTTCGGAAAATGTCACGTTGCAAGAAAAATACCAGCAGACACTCGACTTACAAGATTAGCAGCGTGGAACCGCCAAAGCATTATAGATGACGAGAGAAGAGAACCTGCATGTGAGCTGCAGCAAAGAACCTGAACCTACAGTAACCTTGATTGAAGCTACCACGAGGAAGACAGACGACAACCCACCACAGACAAGAGCCAAGACTATTGAGAAGCAGAGAGAGGAGAAAGACACCAGAGTCGGAAACACCGACTCACAGACGACCAGATGGGTTGTCAAACGTATCCAAGTGGAGCTGACAGATGAACAGATCCTGAAGCAGCTACAACAGGAGAATCTCCATATCCGAATCTTGAAGGCGGAGCGGATTCTGACGTACTCCAAGATACCTACTACTCTAGCGGTGGTAACAACAGAGGGCAGCGAGATGCCGATCACAGTAGCTATGAACAAGAAAGTACAAGAGCCTGAAAGATTCATTCCGAGAATCACTCAATGTTCAAGATGCCAGAGGGCCGGCCACAGCAGAACAACATGCCGCAGCAAGACAGAGATCTGCCGATACTGCTCCGAACACCACGCCTTCAAGGAATGTCCGCTGGCCAAACAGGACAAGGACTTCCGAGCGCCCAACGACAACAGAAAGTGTGCAACTGCCTTGGCAAGCATGGAGCAAGATACCTGGGCTGTCCGTACCTCAAAAGACATTGAGATGTCTTAAAGACCGCCATAACAACAAAGACACCATTCAAGGAAGCACTGCGGAGGTGAGAAACAGCAACAGGCACCTTACAAGCCGAAGAATCATAGCTACAAAACCAGACTGACGAGCTGAAGAAGCAAGTCAAGGCACTGCTGACGCCGACTCCGACCAGCGACAACGAACAACTGCTGGCGGACATGAAAGAAATCCAGCACAGCATCCAACAAGAGATGGAGCGCATGGCCAAGATGAAGAAAGAATACGAAGAAGTCCTAAAAGCCATCAAAACAGAGAGAGAACTGCTGAAAGCCGAAAGGGAACAATACTAAATGAAACAAGCAGAAGCCATGCAAAAGACCGCATAGAAGCCGCAAGCAGAAGCCATGCAAAAGACCTCAGATAAGCAGCAAGCTGGAGCCAAGCCAAAGACCAGTGAGAAACTCCAAGACGAACCCAGCACCCATTTTCAATGACGAGTACGTTCAAGGGGAAACCAGTCTTAAATCGGAAACAGTGGACCTGAGAAAAATTGGATGATTGGTAGCTCAGATGATATTGTTCTCAGGTCGACCACAAAGCAAGGAAACAAAAGCAAGCAAACCAAAGGATGAGTCCTTATAAGGACTGCATCCTAGCAAAACAGACGAGCCAGAAGCCAACACTGAACAAAGAACACAAAGGATAACTCGCCGACCAATCCCCCAGCTGACAGCACGGACACAAACGCCTATATAACCAGTCCGAGTTAGGACTCACTCGTAAGAGCGCACAGACAAAAACAGGAGTAAACCTACAAAAACCTCGGACCTCAACTCTAAGCAAGGCTGAAGAAGCAGGCTGAACGAGACCGAATTTGGAATTTTGTTTACGAATCAAGTCATGTCAAGTAGATGTGCGGTGTACTAGAAGAATGTTGAAAATACCGCGGACTGAGAAGAAGAGGGCTGAGTGAATGAGGGCTGTATGCATTACTAAATCACTCATGAAAACCACCAGGTAAAGACAAATGACAGTTATGAAATATATTAACAAAAGAGGCGGAATAGAGAAATGTGTGTGAAACACTAGACAAGACATGTGGGTAAAGAAAATGGAATGTGGGTGAAACGCCAGACAAGACAGGCGGGAAAAGATAATATAATATGTGTGAGATACATACCAGACAAGAAAGGCGGGTAAAGATAATATAATATGTGTGAAATACATACCAGACAAGACAGGCGGGTACAGATAACATAATATGTGTGGAATAATATCAGACAAGACAGGCGGGTACATATGTTATAATATGTGTGAAATGCATACCACACAAGACAGGCGGGTAAATGTAACGGAATGTGTGTGAAATACATACCAGACAAGACAGGCTGGTAAAGATAATATGATATGTGCGAAATAATACCAGACAAGACAGGCGGGTAAAGATAATGGAATGTGAGTGAAACACCAGACAAGACAGGCGGGTAAAGATAATATAATATGTGTGAAATAATACCAGACTAGACAGGTGGGTACAGATAATATAATATGCGTGAAATACATACCAGACAAGACAGGCGGGTAAAGATAATGGAATGTGAGTGAAACACCAGACAAGACAGGCGGGTAAAAATAATATAATGTGTGAAATGCATACCACACAAGACAGGCGGGTAAATGTACTGGAATGTGTGTGAAATACATACCAGACAAGACAGGCTGGTGAAGATAATATAATATGTGCGAAATAATACCAGACAAGACAGGCGGGTAAAGATGTTATAATATGTGTGAAATACATACCAGAAAAGACAGGCTGGTAAAGATAATATAATATTTGTGAAATAAATACCAGACAAGACAGGTGGGTAAAGATAATATAATTTGTGTGAAACACATCCAGACAAGACAGGCGGGTAAAGGTAATATAATATGTGTGAAATACATACCAGACAAGAAAGGCGGGTAAAGATAATGGAATGTGAATGAAACACCAGACGAGACAGGCGGGTAAAGATAATATAATATGTGTGAAATACATACCAGACAAGAAAGGCGGGTAAAGATAAGGGAATATGTGTGAAACACCAGACAAGACAGGCTGGTAAAGATAATATAATATGTGCAAAATAATACCAGACAAGACAGGCGGGTAAAGATGTATATAATATGTGTGAAATACATACCAGACAAGACAGACGGGTAAAGATAATATAATTTGTGTGAAATACATACCAGACAAGACAGGCGGGTAAAGATAATATAATATGTGTGAAATACATACCAGACAAGACAGGCGTGTAAAGATAATGGAATGTGAATGAAACACCAGACAAGACAGGCGGGTAAAGATAATGTAATATGTGTGAGATACATAGGCCTACCAGACAAGACAGGCGGGTAAAGATAATATAATATGTGAAATACATACCAGACAAGACAGGCGGGTAAAGATAAGGGAATGTGTGTGAAACACCAGACAAGACTGGCGGGTAAAAATAATGGAATGTGTGTGAAACACCAGACAAGACAGGCGGATAAAGATAATGGATTTAGTGTCCGGAAAATGTAAACATGCTGCCACAAATAATGATATCATTATATGCAACACCAACAACTTAATTAAAATATCGATGACAGGGAGGGTTGGAGAATGATGATAGTGTCTGCGCTAGAAAATAAAAAGTGAAGAAGAAGGTGGAGAAGAAGAGGGGAAAAAGAAGAAAATGAGACGAAGAATAAGAAGAGAATGGTGAGGAGAAGAGGAATACGAAGATAATGATGTTGATGATGATACGAATATAAACAAGCACGGAAAGGACGAACAAAACCGCTTTTTGTTCAAGATGGCAGCCTCCTTGACGGTCGGAAAGGCAAGTTCACAGCTATTTTTATGATATATTTACTCAAATAATTTAGTTCGCTTCTCGGCCTTTTGCATAAGATCAAAGTGTAATTCCTGCACTTGATCTTGCCAGGGGCCGGGATGTTCACCCAACTCAATCGACACACAGGGACCTGAGACCTAGTGAGGCGGCTCTGGCCCCTCTGGGAACCGTGGGCCCATCAAAAAAACTAATTTAGTTTATTGTCATGATGACATAATTTATATGTGCACATTTATTTTTATGGGCTTGCCAATATCATGGCGATTGACTACGCTTATGATCTGAACATGTCAGCATGTGTCATATTACAATCTTCATTCATTATTTCACTTTGAATCATGTTCTCAGTTCTGAAGACTGAAGGTTGGGCGGTTGTATTAGTTGTAATAATTTGTAGCAGTAGCAGGTTTAGTCATGATTTTCAAATTGAGTATTTACAAATGCGACCACCATAGATAGATAGGCCTTGAAAAACCAAATTTAATGGACCTCAATGATGCCTGTATGTCACTTTTAAGTGAAGATATTCACATTTTTGTGAAGGTGTTTCCATATAAAATATTCATATGATTGCAGCGATTTTGAAACTCTTCAAAGTAATCAAAGTGGTCCATGCCTCAAAGGACCCCATTGTCTCAAGCGGGTCATACACTGATATGAAAACTGTCCTCAAATATATGTTCCGTCGTGTTAAATGATAACAAGATAGTAAACGTATACAAATAAATTATTAATAATCTTTAAACTTGTATTCTCTATAACTTTAGTAGTTCACATTGCGCGTTTTGAGCCTGACTGATCGATAATTCGCGTCGGCCGCCATCTTGGCTTTCCATTCACAAAGGCGAAACAAGAAGAAATCATTTTTTTCTACCCCCATAATTGACCATAATCGATGAAACTTTCCACATAAATGTAAAAGTGGATGCAGAATTAGAATATACATCTAAAAATAGGCAGACTTTATTCATGGTTGACTGGGACATTTTTCCAGACAACCTTCTTGTCTTCCAATCTAAGCCGTTTTTGTTAATGTGCGCAACACCCACAACACATTCCATTACTTTATTTTAATAAATTTTTAATTTATTATTTTATTCTAAGAACCACAGCTTGTTCATAACACTGTTAAGTTACTTGCATATCCTTTTACAGGACATACCAGTCAACCCCAGCATTTTTGCCTGTTTGTGATTCCTGGGCAAGTTTGTGTTCAATAGTTTGCCATTGGTTTCTCTCTGAATGACCGGGACTCATACCATAGTATGGAAACTAATGCAAGGTGGTCTAGTTTTAAATCACCCGCAGCTGTGTTTCAAATGTGGGATTGTGAATTGCATTCGTAGCTCCTTTGCCACAGAGCAGGCTATAACACTGTACAATATAATAATGTAGAATATACAACAATAAAGCCTTCCAAATAATGTATGTATTCCCTTAGTGAATTTAAACACAGAAGCCACCAACAATATGTTGCACGATTTATTGCCTGGCATATTTCACTGCATATCGTCAGGTGCATACTGCAGAGTTATATATCAAATGAAGTGCATACATTGAGTTATTAATTTTACTTTTGTTGCGTATCCCTTACAGGACGTTGCAGTCAACACCAGCATATTTTAGCTGCTGTTGATGTACTAGGTAAGTGTTACATTCAGTAGTTTGCCATTGCTTTCTGAACGACCGGCTCCCATACCAGCATGTTATCACACAATGCGACACGGTATGCTGCACAAATCGTTGAGTTATACATTGGCTGAAATACTTAAAACACACAGTCACAGGTATTGTTCTAATGTGGAACATTTTTATCTCCACGGTTATTTCAAATTTGAAACAAACTCTTTCTGTTTGCCTAACACTGGCTGGAACCGCCTTGTTGTTATCGTCTCGCTATATTTGAGCAATCATTTATTCTTTATTGAATATAGTATACAAAACACTTTTTCTTTGTCAGCATTATGGGGATAGTTTCATGAGGTGAAAGAAATTTGAGGTGAGAAATTGACAAAAAAAAAGGGTGTTTTAGATATTTATAGCATTTCCGCTGCACAGGATTCCTGAAGACTAATTAACTCTCTGTTTCACCCTCACTGGTATATGTTCAGCTGCTCGTTTTGCTAATTGGCAATCAATAAATCAAGTGCCATCTTCACATTGAATGTTGACTGTAGGGAGTCTGTCTTGGCTCTTCATGGTACATTTGTGTTATACTGTTCTCACACTTTCTCAGTTTTCTCCTATTCAACACCTCTTGGTTCACTGATATTTGTCAAAAATGAACATAATGAATGTCTATAGTTTATTTGTAAAAGTTTCCGTTATTCTCCATGTTTCTGATCTACACAACAGTACCCACTCAACGACCCCTGCTGGTATCCTAGAGTTTCATGTCAGGTCTTGCTTCTTGTGACCCCTGCTGGTACCCTAGAGTTTCATGCCAGGTTTTGCTTCTTGTAATCCCTGCCGGTATCCTAGTTTCATGCCAGGTCTTGCTTCTTGTGAACAGAGTTGGTGTGAACCACTGGACACACTGGTCAGATCTGAAGGTGTACTCTGGGGTTGAGTCGAGTCAGAAATCATCACAGCATTTGGGACATCCCCATACATGCTCCATCCTCATCTTCAACAGCCAACAAAGAGTCCCTATACTCATGGTACCAGTAGCTGTCTGATTATGTGTCCGTCTAGCCTTTCCTCGGAGTCCTCAGTGTTGATAAGATCCTCTGGTCACTCCCTGCAGCACCATTCTCTCCAGGGCAGTGATAATCTCTCTATTCTGCACAATGCCATAGGGCCCTGGCTATGACTGCCTTGTCATGCACAATATGTCACCAAGCTGTATAGACCTAGCCAGTTTTCCGCTTGCTCATTTCCCACCACACCAGCATGTCCTGGGGAATAAATCCACACCAGCATGTCCTGGGGAATAAATCCACACCAGCATGTCCTGGGGAATAAATCCACACCAGCATGTCCTGGGGAATAAATCCACACCAGCATGTCCTGGGGAATAAATCCACACCAGCATGTCCTGGGGAATAAATCCACACCAGCATGTCCTGGGGAATAAATCCACACCAGCATGTCCTGGGGAATAAATCCACACCAGCATGTCCTGGGGAATAAATCCACACCAGCATGTCCTGGGGAATAAATCCACACCAGCATGTCCTGGGGAATAAATCCACACCAGCATGTCCTGGGGAATAAATCCACACCAGCATGTCCTGGGGAATAAATCCACACCAGCATGTCCTGGGGAATAAATCCACACCAGCATGTCCTGGGGAATAAATCCACACCAGCATGTCCTGGGGAATAAATCCACACCAGCATGTCCTGGGGAATAAATCCAACCGATGCTCTTTATGTTTGATTGTTGAACGGGAGCTAGCCACTGTGCCCAAAGCATGCCTGTCTGCACTTTTCTCATCATATTGTGTCTGTTACAATCACAAGACCTGACTTTAAATCTCATACCAAATCTATGTTTATACCCCAACATTGGATTCTCATACCAAATCTGTGTTATACTCCAACATTGAACCCCCATACCAAATCTATATTTATACCCCAACATTGGATTCCCATACCAAATCTATATTTATACCCCAACATTGGATTCTCATACCAAATCTATGTCTATACCTCAACATTTGGTTCTCATACAAAATTTATATTTATACTATAACATTGGATTCTCATACTAAATCTATGTTTATACCCCAACATTGGATTCTCATACCAAATCTGTGTTATACTCCAACATTGAACCCCCATACCAAATCTATATTTATACCCCAACATTGGATTCCCATACCAAATCTATATTTATACCCCAACATTGGATTCTCATACCAAATCTATGTCTATACCTCAACATTTGGTTCTCATACAAAATTTATATTTATACTATAACATTGGATTCTCATACTAAATCTATGTTTATACCCCAACATTAGATTCCCATATCAAATCTATATTTATACCTCAACATTGGATTACCATGCCAAATCTTTGTTCATACCCCAAAATGTCATTCTAATACCATATCTATGTTCATACTCCTTCAGTTAATGCCTGTGCTGTCAGCCCTCAGGCTTCCCCAAGTCCAGCAAGTCAGGTTCAGAGGTCTGATTGCAAAACGAAAGAAACCAATTCAGAAGTGGTTTGACCCGGCCGACAAATCATGGGCGGAGCCTATTTTGAAGCATCAGAAAGAGAAAGAGTCTAAGCCACAACCTGAGCCGTCACTGCTACACATGGTTTACCGGATCCGGGACCACTACACCAGGCCATACTGGGAGAAGGATGTACTCAAGGAGTTTGGCTTGTTTGAAAAGGTAGTTTTGTGTTGACTCAGTATAGTATAGTTGGTGTGTAGGATAGTTGATGTGGTGAATAGCTGGTGTGAGGGATAGCTGGTGTGTGATAGTTGGTGTGGGAGATAGCTTGTGTGTGATAGCTGGTGTGTGATGGTTGATGTGGGGGATAGTTGGTGTGATTTTTGATGTGGGAGATAGCCGGTGTCTGATAGTTGGCATGCGGAATAGTTGGTGTGGAGGATAGCTTGTGTGTGATAGTTGGTGTGGGGTATAGCTGGTGTGATAGTTGGTGTGGGGGATAGCTTGTGTGTGATAGTTGGTGTGGGGTATAGCTGGTGTGATAGTTGGTGTGGGGGATAGCTTGTGTGTGATAGTTCATGTGGGGTATAGCTGGTGTGTGATGGTTGGTGTGGAGGATAGCTTGTGTGTGATAGTTGGTGTGGGGTATAGCTGGTGTGATAGTTGGTGTGGGGTATAGTTGGTTATAGCGGGTGTGATAGTTTGTGTGGGGGATAATTAGTGTGGGGGAGAGCTTGTGTGTGATAGTTGGTGTGGGGTATAGCTGGTGTGATAGTTGGTGTGGGGGATAGCTGGTGTGTGATGGTTGATGTGGGGGATAGTTGGTGTGATAATTTATGTGGGGGATAGCTGGTGTGTGATAGTTAATATGGGGGTAGACTGGTGTGTGATAGTTCTTCTTCTTCTTTGCGTTCATCCGGAGTGTTTTTTTCAGATGTGATTGCGGTGTGTCTGGTTAGGCACCCTCGGGTCGAAACCCTCAGGCCAACACATCCGACTTTTAGCGTGCATTTTTGACCAGGTTAGCAATCCTGGGAGACTCTCACTTTTGTGGTACCGTCCACATCTCAGCTGGTCAAGTTGGAACAGCCGAAGACTACACGGTCATCCCTCAAGTGAAGGCAGGGACAGTCCATAGCATTTTCCGCCATCCTGGGTGGCTTCCATAATTGCAGAGCCGGCACATAACACTCTGGTGCTGGGTTTACCGAGGGAATCGTCACGTCCTGCTCATGGCTGTTTTAATTCCTCACTTCAATATATTGGGCATTTCGCTCGCCCTGGGCCGTTCCTGCACAAACCAGTCAGCTCTGCGGTTGGTTTCCACTAAGCGAGTTTTCGGACATGTGCTTGTCCCTGTACCCATCAGAGCTGTTCCAGGCACGGCTGACATTCGGAAAACTACCTAGTCAGAGCTGTTCCGAACAAGAGCGGCATTCGGAAACTAGGTAGTCAGAGCTGTTCCTAGCACGAGAGACATTCGGACGAGACATTTCACTCGGACGTAATTGCGTAGTGTCAATTTTTAGTTTGCCACCCGTAGGACGACACTTCCGACTTCCGGCGGGCATTTTTTAATGAGGTTAACCTTCCTCTGATTTCGAGGCACGTTAGACTGTTGTGATGTCGCCCACATCTCAGCTGGTCAAGATAGAACGACCAACGACATCGCGGTCGGCCCTCAAGGGAAGGCAGGGGCAGACAATGGGCAGTCCCTCGCTATCCAAGGAGGCTTCCATAATTGCAGAGCCGGCACATATTGCTCCGAGACTGGGCTCACCCGAGGAGTTGCCACGTCCTGCTCATGGCTGCTTTAGTTCCTCACTTCCATGTATTGGGCATCTCGCTTGCCACTGGTCGCTCAAGTGAGCTCCAGGGGCGGTCAGACTGCGGGCGACATCCACTCGGTAAGCTTTTGCTTTTGACTTTGGACCACGCAATAGGTTCGCTCGCCGTGCGTTCCATTTCGCGTTATTGAGACGTTTCTCCACTTTTATCTACACTCTCTATGAGTTAGATACAGACAGTTTTCGTAACCATTTCCTTCGACTGGGGCATTTTACTGACTTTTTGTACTCGCTCACGAGGTAGGCTACATGTGCTGCCGGCTCAGCACCTTACCTTCGTGCAGCAGTCAGTGAGAAACGGCCAGGCCATCTCATCCGGGAATCCAACATATCCCTCAGCTGAGAGCCTTCAAACAAGTGTCAGAACTGGGCATGTAGCTTGCTCAGTATCTCGATTCCAATTTTTCGGTAGGTGGATATCGGCCCGACTCTCAGATCCGAGGGTCTGTGGCTTAGAGGCGTTCAGCCTAAACCCTCGACAGAGAGCCTTAGAGTATTGTCCGAAACAAGAACTGCCTTCATGCGCCTGATTTAAACTTTTGACTGCTATCCTCAGTCTCCTGCAGAGCAGCAGGTTGTGTCTCTCTTAGTCTGGTCCCTATCCCATACGCTGTCCGATATGTAGTTTTCACCCATCGGCAAGCACATGGGGTCAACGGGACACTCAAGCTCCCCCACCACGGCAAGGTGGAGACACATCGGGGGAGGTGTGTGTGTGATAGTTGATGTGGGGGATATTTGGTGTAGGTGATAGCCAGTGTGTGATTGTTGGTGTGATAGTGTGGGGTATAGCTGGTGTGGGGGATAGATGGTGTGTGATATTTGATGTGGGATATGGCTGGTGTGGGAGATAGCTGTGTGATAGTTGATGTTGGGAGATAGCTTGTGTGAGGTAGTTGATGTGGGGGGTAGTTGGTACATGATAGTTGATGTGTAGGATGGCTGGTGTGTGATAGTTGATGCGGGGGATAGTTGGTGCGTGATAGTTGATGTGGGGGATAACTCGTGTGTGATAGTTGATGTGGGGGAGAACTCGTGTATGATAGTTGGTGTGGGGGATAACTCGTGTGTGATAGTTGATGTGGGGGATAACTCGTGTGTGATAGTTGATGTGGGGAATAACTGGTGTGTGATAGTTGATGTGGGGGATAGCTGGTGTGTGATAGTTGATGTGGGGGATAGCTGGTGTGTGATAGTTGGTGTGGGGGATAACTCGTGTGTGATAGTTGATGTGGGGGATACCTCATGTGTGATAGTTGATGTGGGGGATAGCTGGTGTGTGATTGTTGATGTGGGGGATAGCTGGTGTGTGATAGTTGATGTGGGGGGATAGCTCGTGTGTGATAGTTGATGTGGGGGATAGCTGGTGTGTTATAGTTGATGTGGGAGATAACTCATGATGATAGTTGATGTGGGGGATAGCTGGTGTGTGATAGTTGATGTGGGGGGATAGCTCATGTGTGATAGTTGATGTGGGGGATAACTCATGTGTGATAGTTGATGTGGGGGATAGCTGGTGTGTTATAGTTGATGTGGGGGGATAGCTCATGTGTGATAGTTGATGTGGGGGATAACTCATGTGTGATAGTTGATGTGGGGGATAACTCATGTGTGATAGTTGATGTGGGGGATAGCTGGTGTGTGATAGTTGATGTGGGGGGATAGCTCATGTGTGATAGTTGATGTGGGGGATAACTCATGTGTGATAGTTGATGTGGGGGATAGCTGGTGTGTTATAGTTGATGTGGGGGGATAGCTCATGTGTGATAGTTGATGTGGTGGATAACTCATGTGTGATAGCTGATGTGGGGGATAGCTGGTTTGTTATAGTTGATGTGGGGGGATAACTCATGTGTGATAGGTGATGTGGGGGATAGCTGGTGTGTGATTGTTGATGTGGGGGGATAGCTGGTGTGTTATAGTTAATGTGGGGGGATAGCTGGTGTGTGATAGTTGATGTGGGGGATACCTGGTGTGTTATAGTTGATGTGGGGGATAGCTGATGTGTTATAGTTGATGTGGGGGATAACTCGTATGTGATAGTTGATGTGGGGGATAGCTGGTGTGTGATAGTTGGTGTGGGGGATAGCTGGTGTGTGATAGTTGATGTGGGGGATAACTCGTGTGTGATAGTTGATGTGGGGGATAGCTGGTGTGGGATAACTGGTGTGTGATAGTTGATGTTGGGAATAACTTGTGTGTGATAGTTGATGCCGGGGATAGCTGGTGTGTGGTAGTTGATGTGGGGGATAACTCGTGTGTGATAATTGATGTGGGGGATAGCTGGTGTGGAGGATAGCTGGTGTGTGATAGTTGATGTGGGGGATAGTTGGTGTGTATTAGTTGATGTGGGGTATAGTTGGTGTGGGAGATAGCTCATGTGTGATAGTTGATGTGGGGGATAGCTGGTGTATGATAGGTGATGTGGGAGATAACTCATGTGTGATAGTTGATGTGGGAGATAACTCATGTGTGATAGTTGATGTGGGGGATAGCTGGTGTGTGATAGTTGATGTGGGGGGATAGCTCGTGTGTGATAGTTGATGTGGGAGATAACTCATGTGTGATAGTTGATGTGGGAGATAACTCATGTGTGATAGTTGATGTGGGGGGATAGCTCGTGTGTGATAGTTGATGTGGGAGATAACTCATGTGTGATAGTTGATGTGGGGGATAGCTCGTGTGTGATAGTTGATGTGGGGGATAGCTGGTGTGTTATAGTTGATGTGGGGGGATAGCTGGTGTGTTATAGTTGATGAGGGGGATAGCTGATGTGGTATAGTTGATGTGGGGGATAATGTGTGTGATAGTTGATGTGGGGGATAGCTGGTGTGTGATAGTTGGTGTGGGGGATAGCTGGTGTGTGATAGTTGATGTGGGGGATAACTCGTGTGTGATAGTTGATGTGGGGGATAGCTGGTGTGTGATAGTTGGTGTGGGGGATAACTGGTGTGTGATAGTTGATGTGGGGAATAACTCGTGTGTGATAGTTGATGTGGGGGATCTCTTGTGTGATAGTTGATGTGGGGGATAACTCGTGTGTGATAATTGATGTGGTTGATAGCTGGTGTGTGATAGTTGGTGTGGGGGATAGCTGGTGTGTGATAGTTGGTGTGGGGGATAGCTGGTGTGTGATAGTTGGTGTGGAGGATAGCTGGTGTGTGATAGTTGTGGGGGATAGTTGGTGTGTATTAGTTGATTGGGGAATATTTGGTGTGTGATAGTTGGTGTGTATTAGTTGATGTGGGGGATAGTTGGTGTGTATTAGTTGGTGTGGGAGATAGTTGTTGTATGATAGCTGGTGTGTGATAGTTGATTGGGGGGATAGCTGGTGGGTGATAGTTGATGTGGGGGTAGCTGGTGTGTGATAGTTGATTTGGGGGATAGTTGATGTGATAATTTATGTGGGGGATAGCTGGTGTGTGATAGTTGATGTGGGGGATAGTTGATGTGATAATTTATGTGGGGGATAGCTGGTGTGTGATAGTTGATATGGGGGATAGCTGGTGTGTGATAGTTGATGTGGGGGATAGCTGGTGTGTGATAGTTGATGTGGGGGATAGCTGGTGTGTGATTGTTGATGTGGGGGATAGCTGGTGTGTGATAGTTGATGTGGGGGATGGTTGATGTGGGGGATAGCTGGTGTGTGAAAGTTGATGTGGGGGATAGCTGGTGTGTGATAGTTGATGTGGGGGATGGTTGATGTGGGGGATAGCTGGTGTGTGATAGTTGATGTGGGGGATAGTTGGTGTGATAATTTATTTGGGGGTTAGCTGGTTTGTGATAGTTGATGTGGGGGATAGCTGGTGTGTGATAGTTGATGTGGGAAATAGCTTGTGTATGATAGTTGATGTGTGGGATAGCTGGTGTGTGATAATTAATGTGGGGAATTGCTGATGTGTGATAGTTGAAATGGGGAATGGCTGGTGTGTGATAGCTGATGTGGGGGATAGTTGGCATATGATAGTTTATGTAAGGGATAGTTTTTGTGTCATTGTTGCTTGGTTTGAGAAGGTCAGAGTTTGTGTTGTGCTTGTTGTATTCACAGAACTGAGAAACAGCTCTCATTATCAGAAACATGGAGAACAACTTAAGAATTATGAATAAACTACAAACACTGATTAATTGGGGCTTACTAAGGATAGTGGGACTCAAATGGTGTGACAGAATCACCAGCTTGTAGCTCATGGAGAGAACTGAAAAAGTACCGATGAACTACGAGGTGAGAACAATGTGTTGGCACGGAAATAAACACACATTGAGAACACCTCAGGATTGCATAACTGGACTCTCCCTTGTCTGGCACCCACCAGTGAACGAAATAGTGGAAGACATAAAAGCGCGCGGAGAAGAGAATTACAGGCAGATTAATAATATGGAGGAGAGGGCATGGGCGTGGCTCGAGGAAATAAAAGATTGCTTGGCCTGAGTTGGCTGAGAGACACACACAATTGTTGTGGGGAGGTGTTTATAAAATGCATGTATTTTGTGCAGACGTACACCCCAGTTGTGCTGAAGAACACGCCAGAAATCAACGAGAAGCTGCGCTTAGTTCAACATCTTCTTCGCATCAAACCTGTCACATTTCCTTATGGTCTGCCTAAAGATGAAGAGGATTACAGACACTGTTACTTACGACACAACGGAGAATTTGTGGTCAAACATCGTATAAACGACGAGAGTGATGAGATAGCACAGGCCTGGTCAGAGGTATGTACATTTTTCTAAAACCATGTCTCATTGAAACCAATGGACTGTGGCTTGTCTAATCATTCAGTTGGGCAAGTAGTGCTTGGCTTCCTCAAAGATGTCTGGTATGATATGTGTGGTGGTATTTACGTCTTGTTTACGACAGCTTCTGGACTGTTCCATTACATATTTCAACACAGAAAGCCAGAAACAACCATCCATCCATCATGTGCCATGCCGATAAGCCTGGGCGGTCATGTTCTGCCATCTCACTCGATCACCAAAGTCATTGATCAGCTCTGTGTTCCTGTCTCGACCATGCCATCAAGGTATTTACTCTCGGTCTTCTCCTTGGTCTTTTCTCTTCTATCTTGCCAGTCGTCACCAAGTTCTCTTAACTGATTGCCTGCCAAAAAAGTGGTCATACCCAAACAGAAATTCAAGGCAGAAAATTTTAAGTAGGGGTTTGTCACAATAATGCTTTTAAAATGGTTAAAATGGTAGCAGATGCATTGTATTACATATCAAATTAAAGAGAATTGCACAGGGAATCTGACAGTGTTAATAATTAATTGATAGGTTACAAATATTATGACAATAATGAGAGATTTAGTAATAACAATTGAAATTAAAGTGTTAAAAATTATGAAAAACATTCACTTACCAAGGCGTTATTTTCTATCCGAAGCTGCTAATCCAGTTAAATTTAGTGAATTATGTTACACACACCAGTTGTGTTCAAGAATATCACAAGAACTGCTCCATAACACGAATAAACCACAATGAAATCATTAAATTATGAAGCACATAATTTTCACACAAAATGGAAAAGCCATCATATTCTTAGTAAATTTCACTGTTAGATTTTTTAAAAATATTATGACCGTCTTCTAAATAATTATCTGACAACTGCACAGGTTCATTTTAGAATCTTTCACAAAGTCCTTTACATCACAACAACTATAATATAAAACTGTTTAAAACGGTAATTTTATTAAAATATATGAGGTCCAGAACCACTTCGAATTTCGATTCACAACAATCATTTGGAATCTTATGCCATGCATGTTAATCTTGTTGGCCATGCGTGATTGTGCACACGAACGGAAAGGAAATCTTTCCTTGTGAAGTTTAATTCAATGGGACACTAAAAATTGTGGACTAAAATGGAGAAACGGACCAATTAGAGCACTGTATATACGGAACCGATGAGTCGGTTTTTGGGTACCAAATTTGGGCTCTAGAACCGACCATTCGGTCTCCGGCAGGCAATCAGTTAAGTCATTTCTTCTCATAACATGCCCAAAAAATGTTGACTGCCTATGTCTAATGACTCTAATCAGTTTACGATCATTTGTTTCTTGAAGGACTTGTTCCTTGGTTTTTCTTCTGTCCATGGTATTCTTTGCATTTTCATCATAAACCACATTTCCACAGCCATAAGATGTTTTTTCAGCTTGTCTGCTCATTGTCCACGCCTCACATCCATATAAAAGTACAGGTTCTATGTAGCACTTCAACACTCTTTTTCTCGTTTCAATTGATATCTTTTTATTGGTCAATATGTTTTTCATCTTGCAAAAGGCTACCTTCGCAATGGCAATTCTTGTTCTAATCTCTTCAAGGCATCTCCCATCAGATGTTATGACCGTGCCAAGATAACTGTATCGATTCACTTGCTTAAGAATATGCCCATTTACTCGTATATCACATTGTGGTATTTCCTTCTTCCCAGTGACGACCATAATCTGTGTCTTCTTAATATTCAGTTCTTCTTCTGCATTGATCCGGAGTTGTTTTTTTCTGGATGTGATTGTGTTGTGCTTGTTTACAGCAGAGCTGTTTTCTTGTGTCATTAGGTCGACATATCCGACTTCTGCGGGCATTTGTTGACCGGGTTAACTTTTCCGGGGGTTTCTTAGGACGTTTGACTCTCACTGTTGTGTTATCTGTTTGTTTCCATCCCTGTCAAAGTTCAGGTTTTATATTTTTTCCCTCCAACAATCTCTTGTTGTTTGATTTACTGTTCTTTTATAATTTGCTGAGATGGCTTTGAGAGAGATGTTCGCTTCAGTTGTTTGTTCTCTCTCTGCTGTCTTCCTGGCACATTCAACTTTGTCCTCCAAAATTTGTAGTTCTTCAGTCCTGTATGCTTTGTAATTTTTCCTTGCTCCTCTTGGAATAGACTCAGTGGCCGCCTGTATTATTGCTCTGGTTAGACTTTCCACCATTTGCTTCATGTTGCCATATCGTGTATTTATGTTTTCACAATATTTGTCTGTTAGTATTGCAAATCTGTCCCAATCTGCTCGTTTGTAATTCCAGCGGGGCAATGGCTTTAGCTCCTGTGGAATACACTCCATATTCATTACAAGCTTGATTGGTCTGTGGTCACTACCTGCTAATTGGTCAAGCACATGGCGATCGATTTTGTGGAGGATGTCTCCTGTGCAGAAAGCTAAGTCTGGAGTAGAAGTGGTAAACCATCTTCTGGAGTAGAAGCTCGGTGTGTCATCCGCTTTGTTGAGTAGATGGAGATTTGAGTCTATTTCCCAGTCCTCTACTTCATCTCCTCTTTTGTCAGTGTCTGGGTATCCCCATCGTTCTGAACGGCTATTAAAGTCTCTGACAATAATGCAGTTTTTGTCAGTTATTTTCATGTTTGACAGTGTAAGGTCCTTATCTGCTGGGCTATACAGATTGTAAATTCTTATTTTCATGTCCTTTATCATTATATCAACACCTATAATTTCCGTTTGGTTGTCAGAGATCACAGATATTTCGCTGCAAGGTATTGTATTTAGTGTAAGTATTGGAACTCCTTTGTGTCCTTCGTGGTCGAAACGTGTGGCCTGATATCCTCTGACTGAGAATTTGTGATTGGCTTGAGGTGTGTCTCTTGAATGCATGCCGCATCTATTCTATCTTTATGAAGATGCTTTGTTAGGGAGACTTTCTTGTTGTATAAATCCTTCAGTATTCCACTATAGTATGTTGAGTGTCCGGGGTGTTTGGTCAATAGCTCTTAACCTACTTCTCTGTGCCTTGACTCCACAGTACAGGGGAAGGTGACCACCAGCAGTCATGAGTGGACCCCCTCGAGGCAGGAGGGCCTGATGGGACTTCACGGGATTAGCACCATAACGATTAATTTTCATCTATGACATCATGAATTGATTAAGCTACATTGCACTGCTTTGTCAAGCCTGTGGCTCAGTACATTCGATTTCGACAAGCATTTTTTGGGGTGCTTTCCCTAGCCTTTGACTGTTCCCAGTCTACTTACAAGGCAGCAGGTTTGTGTGTCTCTTCGTCTGTTTCCTCTCCCTTGACCTGTCCGACATGGTTGACCCTACCAGTAGCTGTGCTACCGTCGGCATAGCTCTTGGGGTCATTGGAACCTGCAAGCCCCTCTACCTCGTCACGGTGGACACATGGCATAGGGGATATCTAGTTCTAACCCTAGTTGTTCACTTGCAGGTCCTGTTCATCATCTGCATATCTAATGTTATTGATGTATCTGTCGCGAAAAATAAACTTGATAATTTTGATCGATGACAAACAAGACAGAAACAGGCAACCCTTTGATGTTGTATGGACTGAGAAACAAAATACGTCGCGTTACAATGTCTACACCGGTCGGCATTTTGTTAACAAATTGTTGCTCGAGACGAACAACGGCGTCATCCGTCTGCAAGGCGGGAGTCGGCCTTTGAAGTGATAGACGGAATGTCTGGCCAGAAGTCGGATGGTGTCTTGTGATGTGGAGAAGATCTCTAGATCACAGACAGGAGACAATTTCCCAGATGAAAGAGGACACCAGACAGAGGTTCACATTGAGTTGGGAAAAATACAGAGAAAAACAACTTCTCGACGCCTCAGCGTCTAGACAAATTGGTGACGTCACTCAAAGCCGATATAAAGGCCGTTGAAGTAAACAAGTTGCGTTAGTCGACCAAGATTTCTGAAGTGTGAAGGATCGGTGCAGTTTCCGAGTTGTGTTCAATGAAAGAGAACTATAGTGTCAAATTGTTGATAATGTATCGGCGGACATAGATCCAGTCTGTGATTGCATAGTTTCGATTAGCAACCGGAATAGGCATATGGTAGTCTATTAATCATATCTAACTTAGAGTATGATTAGGAATAGAGTACAGTACTGTGCGGTGATATAATGTATTATAGGTGTGGTGATATAGTGTATTATAGGTGTGGTGATAGAATGTTCTATAAGTGCGGTGCTAGAAAGTATCATAGGAGCGTCGGCACTAGTATCCTATTGTGTGGCTTTAACTAGCTTGTGTGATATATCATTTTACTCAGGGAGTTGAGGACAATGTAGTGGGATAATAATTAGAGAGATTGAGGATGGTTGGGAGGGAGGAGGGGAATGTGAAATGGTAGGATCTTCCAGTAGGGCATCTGCTGGGTTTCTACCCGTTCCTTTATTCTTTCCTGGTGTTGCCATGTCTCAGACAATGTGATGAGCTATTTGGCCGTATGACAGAGATCGGATCTCTGTTATAGATCTGAGTGCTGCTATTGGCCTACACTCACCTAATTCCGGCCAGGATTGAGTTGCTCTCACCATAGTATTCTCTACTCAACAGGTTCCACGTATGTGTGCTATGATATTCAACAGTGAAGCTAGAACACAGTTTAGAAGATGATGGCTCAGGATTTGAAGACAGAAGTTGCTGAGAGACCTCTACATTGGGCTTATACCCCAGTTGGTCTGCGGGAACCTGGCTTCTGCTGAGCAGGACATGCTGATGATACTTATGTTTAGCAAGTGATAGTTGTATCACTGAACAGTCAGAACATTATATACATATATATAACACTGATACCAGGAACATTCATATAAATTTATAGAAATACCTGGAACATTCAGATTGTGGTGTTAATATGGGGAATCTTTACAACCAGTGACACTAGATCAATTAAGATTTCCCAAGTAACAGTGACAATAGTGTTAGAAGTCTCTGAGTAACAAACAGTTAATAACAGAGGAAATTCATAGTGTGAATTAGAATGAAGACTCTCATTGGACAGTGTTTGTCATGGAAGTCCAAACATCTGGATGCCTCGAGAGATAGCGGAGAAACTCTTCACGTGACCGGAGAAGCATCACCTTGGTGAGGTTGTTTGTCTGGAATACATGGTGCTGGTGTGTTCTCAGCACAGTGATGAGAATGACTATACTCCTGAACACTGATCTGAGTCTATATACACCTTAGAATATACGTCACACATTCTACACAGTATGCACACACACCCTTCTCCTACATATACTCTTTGCTTTAATAAATTTCTTGTTTTTATTTGTTGAAGCTAGAGTTGTCAAGTATGTTATGTTGGGGAAGAATGAGAGGGGGCATGATCCAGGGGTGAGTAAGAGTGAGAAGAAGGTGTCTTCAGATTGAGGGAGTGTTGTGGACGGAGTCTGCTGGATATCTCCAGGATAGTGATATTGAATAAAAATAAATGTGGGTGTTGATTCCCCTCACTCCAGGGACGACACTAAAATAGTAAAGAACAAATAACTACCACAACATTCTTTACTTATGGCAGTATCGTCCCCCAATGTTGATTCCTTCCATATCTTCTATATTTCTGAAAATATTTTCACTGTACAGGAACATGTTGCACGATTTCTGCCTGTCCTATTTTGCTGCATTTCGTCAGCAGGTGCGTAATGCAGAGTTATATATCATAGGAAGTGAATAAATGAGTAATACTTAAGTTGAAATAATTAAAAGACATAGTCACAGGTATTGTTCGAATGTGGAACATCTACTATCCCCACAGTAATTTCAAATGTATCGTGATCTCTTTCTGTTTGCCCAAAACTGGCTGGAAATGCCTACTGTGTTTGTCGATGAACAAATATGTGGCTACATTTCACTCGCTTTTTTGTTTGTCTTCAGGCTTCCTCATTCTATCATCCACACTTAAATGAAGACAGAACAATTTGACATCCCACCCCCAGAACAGAGGCTTCAGTCCACTGCTGTTGTAGCTACTGTCAATCTGCTGCAGTTGTTGTTACTGTCAATCTACTGCAGTTGTTGCTAATGTCAGTCTACTGCTGCTGTTGCTACTGTCAACCTACTGCTGTTGTTGCTAATGTCAGTCTACTGCTACTGTCACTCTACTGCTACTGCCACTCTACTGCAGTTGTCAAGCTATTTCTGTTGTTGCTACTGTCACTCTACTGCTGTTGTCAAGATATTTCTGTTGTTGCTGCTGTCACTCTACTGCTGTTGTCAAGCTATTTCTGTTGTTGCTACTGTCAGTCTATGGCTGTTGTCAAGCTATTTATGTTGTTGCTACTGTCAAGCTACTGCTGTTGCTGCTGCTGTCAGTTTACCGCTGTTGCCTGCTAACAATGTCTTCTGACTTCATTGACCAGGTGAAACTTGTCGAGGACGACCCCAGAGAAGACATTTGGAAGATGGATAAAGACACCATACAGAAAGAAACCAGAAAGATCCTGGATAGATATCAGATGAGTGCTGAGTACTTCGAGGTGAAGCACGTCTATAAATACAACCAAGATGGCAAGGAGTTTCGGTACAAGGGAGAACACGGCGTGGCCAGCACCAGGCAGGACTGGTACTGAGGCTGTTGGGTAAATAGGCCCACACTCTCAACTTCTTCTGACTCTGATTTACAGACTTAATAGACAGTCATGACTGTCCTCTTCTATGCTACTACGTGCAGGTCTTGTTGAGGTCTTCCTTCTTCTATCCTAGGATGTAGAGGTGTCTTCATCTTTTGATAGTTCATGCCATGTGGTGGTGATTACATCTGTCCACAGCCTTCTGTCTCCTGTGCTACCAATCTTTTCTGATACTGATGTTCCTCCATACCATATCAAACTGTAGCATCTTCTTTCTTGATCTCCCCCTTCCTCTCCTCCGCTTAAATTGTCCTGTTGTGACAGCACACTCCATCCCCTCCTCACAACATGCCCAGAGAATGTAGACTGTCTCTTTCTGATGCCAGTAACCAGTTCTCTGTGTGAGTTGACCTCTTTCAAGATCTCTTCATTGCTCTATCTGTCCACGGTGTTCTCAAGGTTCTTCTATAAAACCACATCTCCACAGTTTCCACAGAGGTAATAGCATACAGTAAATTGTTCCTCTTCTACCCGCGAATGTAGAGATGCATTATGGTCTGTTTATTTTCATGTAACTACAAATGCTGTCTCGAAGTCCTGCACAAAGGTCGGTGAGGCAGCTGAAGAGGTTGGAACCCATTTCCTCCAGTATCGATGGCTGTGGGAAATAACCTAGTGTGACAGCCTCATTGATGTAAATGACATTGGTATTAAAAGTGTCCTATGTTTATATTCACATCTTTGGCTGAGCTTTTTTGTGTGTCAGTTGATGAATGCCTGGAATGTCAGTTGTGCTTTTTACACTGTCCTGGACAACTCAGGACATACAGCAGTCCACATTCTCATCTTTATGTCTGCCCCTGTTGCTGCAAACCACACTTTGGATTGACCTCATTGCCCTGGTTGTTGGATTGACCTCATTGCCCTGGTTGTTGGATTGACCTCATTGCCCTGGTTGTTGGATTGACCTCATTGCCCTGGTTGTTGGATTGACCTCATTGCCCTGGTTGTTGGATTGACCTCATTGCCCTGGTTGTTGGATTGACCTCATTGCCCTGGTTGTTGGATTGACCTCATTGCCCTGGTTGTTGGATTGATCTCATTGCCCTGGTTGTTGGATTGACCTCATTGCCCTGGTTGTTGGATTGATCTTGTTACCCTGGTTGTTGGATTGATCTCATTGCCCTGCACATTAGCCTATATGACTCAGTCTCTTTCTGCAGAGTGTTGTGCCAAACATGTTGGATGGAGTGTGAACTCTATGGCTCCAGCCATGGACACACACACACACACACACCCCCCCCCCCCCCCCCCCCCCCCCCAAGTCTCTGAGAAAATTACACTTGTGAACTCAATAACCATTATGTGATGTGATAGCTGCTCAGTTTGTTCACAAAAGCTTTTGGAAGTTCGCTGGTACAGCTATCTCAGATGGAAAGAGAGATGATGGACAGAAAGTGAAAGAAGACAATGAGAGAGGAAGAACATAAGAGTAGTCACAGAGAGAGAGGGATGGACAGACAGTGAGTTGCAATCAACCTCAACATTTATTGACTGTTTATAATTTAGTGGGGAACTTTAGTAGTTGAGTAGTTTGCCATTCTTCTTCTTCGTTCATCTGGAGTTTTTTTTCTTTTCTGGACGTGATTGCGTTGTGCCTGTTTACAGCAGAGCTGCGTCCTTGCGCCGTTAGGCCGACACATCCGACTTCTGCGGGCATTTGTTGACTGGGTTAACCTTCCCGGGGTTTGTCATTCTGAACAGCTGACACCTCATACCACTGGAAGCAACGCACAGCGGTCTGATCAAATGCTTGACTCAGGATGTCGAGGAATTTGAAACTTTATCCCCTGAGCCAGTTGGTTGTGTGTTTATCCCCTGAGCCAGTTGGTTGTGTGTTTATCCCCTGAGCCAGTTGGTTGTGTGTTTATCCCCTGAGCCAGTTGGCTGTGTGTTTATCCCCTGAGCCAGTTGGTTGTGAACTATTTTAGTGATTCACATAATAAGTCATGAAATAATATCTGAAAACTGATGAAAAAAGAACAAACACAATAATACATTCAATAATTGGATTGTATCTGAAGTTTCTCATCTCTGTATAAATATGGTGAGACTGCAGGGCCAGAAACAAAGTTGTACATTCAATAAACAACACATACAATTGTACACATGCATACATTATATTTGCAACAATATAACAAGACTGGTGGAACACATTCACAAATCCAATAACAACCTCCCCAAGACCACATTCCTGCAGCCCCACTTCACCACAATGGCTAGAACAATCGGCAGGAAGCTAAAGCTAAGGACAGCAGAGAGAGCCTAATCACATCATGCTTTGAGTGCTGGTTGCTCCAGAACATGTACACAGAACACTTGATTCCATGATGGATGGATGCAGAGCCCTGTTGCTGTTTGACCTGCTTTCTGTGGCAGGCAACTGTCCCACAGAAACATCGGTCTCAGGCCACACCAACCCAAGGCTGACCTGGCCTTGGTTTGGTGGCTGACCTGGCCTTGGTTTGGTGGCTGACCTGGCCTTGGTTTGGTGGCTGACCTGGCCTTGGTTTGGTGGCTGACCTGGCCTTGGTTTGGTGGCTGACCTGAGACTGGTATATCTGAGGATTTAGACAACTCCAACACCTCAGCTAAATGGCCGTTGTGTAATTTAAAAAATTTAGTTAATCAGTATCTCCTTTTTGTTTTTGTGTGCGTGCTGATAAAGGCTTTTTAACATGCATTCTGTCACTTACGATTGTGTTCTTCTCAAGCTAACAAACTCCACCGTCCATTCTAGCTGATGTACTCACTGGGTGACTACAGCTGTGCTCCAGTTCTACCTGCTCCCTGTCCTGCCAATAGCCAGCAGGCAATGTGCAGTACAAGAATGCGTACAAAGGTTACCCACAAATATATGATAAAACACATTGAATTTGTTCACAAGCATTAAATAGTGACAGATGTCACATTAGTTCACAGGCATTACATATGATAAGTCATCACATTAGTTCACAGGCATTACATGTAATTCATTCATTCAATAGCATGTGCTTTGCATAACTTTGCTCCAATATAAATCATACGGAAAACTTATCAGTAATAGGCAAGATGTCCTGCGTCCAATACACCCATTTGGAGGTCTTCTCCCTGCATCCATCTTCTCTTTGGCCTTCCTCATCTTCTCTTCCCAGGCATATAATCCTCCATGATTGTTCTCTTCAAACATTCATGATTACATATGATAGTCATAACATTAGTTCACAGACATTACACATTAGAACTGGTCTCCCTGGTCTAGGGGTTAAACGACTTTCTCTGTAATCCCGTATACTCTCGTGAGTAACGTGACATGCGCGAGAATTGGTAGCGGTTCTCTCCGCATCTGTAACTTATGGGGTATGTGAGTCGGTCACTCAGAAAGCAATGGCAAACTACTCAGCGTAATCTTGCCAAGAAATCAACAATCAGCTGAAAGATGCTGATGTTGACAGTGATGTCCTGTAAAGGATATGCGAGCAAGAAAAAAAAAACTCATAAGAACTCTCACATTAGTTCACAGATATGAGACATGACAGCTGTTAATCTACATTGGTTCACCAACATTAGACATGACATACTGAATAAGCGTGAAGTCATCACTTCCAGTTTAACCTTCAGAGATAAATATCACTTCCAGTTTAACCTTCAGAGATAAATATTGCTTCCAGTTTAACCTTCAGAGATAAATACCACTTCCAGTTTAACCTTTAGAGATAGAGACATCACTTCTAGTTTAACCTTCAGAGATAAGTATCACTTCCAGTTTAACCTTCAGTTAAACATCTTCAAAACAATCACTACTTTCAGACTTACAAGCCCACAAGGCTCTTTTCCACAAGCACACACAAAAACTCTCTCTCAGCAACCCCTAGCATTCCAAGCTTGATGCAGAGATGTTTTCTACAAGAGTATCCACACACACACACACCCTCCCCCCTCCCACCAATCAACCTCTCAGTGTTCTGGTTAATTTTATTTACCACTAAACCCCTACGCCCATGGATTTCATAAACATATGGCAACACATCGATTGTAGGTGTAATGTCAGCTGACAAATCAAATCAACACAAATTGAAATGTAAATATGTAAAGAACTCAAATAAAATTACTGTCCATGAAGGCAATGTACATGAAGATTCAAGTCACAGAAACTTTCCCCAAGAACACCTGTGCTCGGGTAAAATAATACGCCAGTGAAATATTAAATAAAAGTCATATATCAAATATCATATGTGTAAACTACAGTTTAAAAATGAAACATCAGTATCATGATGTACAGTTTTGGTCATCACAAACTGAAAAATATTTTGTTTGCACCAAACGGACATGACTTTTGGAGTCTGGATTGTTGCCGGACACTGAACATGTTTGCCCTGTCAGCCACTGGCCTACACAAGAAATGTCAATCGCATTCAGAAGGGAAACGGAGTTGGCTTGGGCAGAACTGGACCACCTTTTGGTCCTTGCCAGGTAACACATTGAGAGGCTGTTATGTAGTGTTAAAAAACAAAATGAGACATAAAAATCTCAGTGTTAAAAAACAATGAGACAATAAAAATCTCAGTGTTAACAACAAAATGAGACAATACAATCTATGTTCAGTTCATAAAGCCAGTTTTGCTATATGGCTGTGAATCATGGGAATGTGAATGAACAAATGTGGAAGCAATGGAGATGTGGTTCCTGAGATGAAAGCTACGAATACCTTGGACTGCCAGAGTAACTAACAATGATTTCCTTGGAGAGGCTAATCAAATAAAACATTATATACACCTGTAAGAAAGAGAGTTCTTTGGTCTTGTGATGAGAAGAGAGGCATTGGAGAACATCATGACGACTGGAAAGATTAGTGGGGGGAGAGGCAGACTGATAGAAACAATGCTGTATGGACTGAGACGGTGGCATGGAGGAATATCATCAGCAGAGTTGATCAAGAACACCAAAGACCGAGATATGTGGAGAGACATGAATGCCTACGCCAGCTGACAGTGCACATGATGATGATGAGACGAAACAACGAATACAAACTCATTCTATACAAAACAAAGACACCAGCCCAGTGGACTAAACATCCCAGTCACACAAAATGCACTCCTTGTGTATCTCACTCGCTGGTGCAATCTGTGACGTTTGTCCACATGGGCTGGCATGCTCATGAGGCCTGGTATGTTTTAATTGCTGGCAGGACCTGGCCAACAATCCCAACAACAATTGTTTGTCTCATGTTGTATTGCCACATCCTGCTTTCTTCATCATCTCCCGCAGCTCCCCCCATATCCTCCCAATATTAGTCATCTCTGTAGAATTCTCCTCTACATGTTTTTTCAGGTCTCCCACTATTTGGTTCGCCCTGTGGATTCCAGAAGAGTGTCTAGTTATTTTATCCTCAGATTTTCTCAGTGTTTGCCCTATCCAGCGCCAGCATCTTGTCTCAGGGTACCGCTTGGGTGTTACCTAGACGGAAGCACAGAATGTCTCACACTGTGATCTACCACACAGGTGGTCAGAGGCCACGAAGGAGGGTACCGCTTGGGTGTTACCTAGAGGGAAGCACAGAATGTCTCACACTGTGACCTACCACACAGGTCAGAGGCCACGAAGGAGGGTACCGCTTGGGTGTTACCTAGAGGGAAGCACAGAATGTCTCACACTGTGACCTACCACACAGGTCAGAGGCCACGAAGGAGGGTACCGCCCAGGTGTTACCTAGAGGGAAGCACAGAATGTCTCACACTGTGACCTACCACACAGGTGGTCAGAGGCCATGAAGGAGGGTACCGCCCAGGTGTTACCTAGAGGGAAGCACAGAATGTCTCACACTGTGACCTACCACACAGGTGGTCAGAGGCCATGAAGGAGGGTTTGACTTGGGGCTGGTTTTATCATCCCACAGAAACGCTTTAGTCACAAAATCCAACCAATCACGAACAAGTCCAATAATGAAAAGAAACCAAGAGGTAAAGACAAGAGGCTGGCCCTCGATAGGGCAGACAGTGAGAACCCCTGAGGTTAGTACAACCAGAAAAACATTAGACTGGAGCCCACAGGGCCAAAGAAATAGAGGAAGACATAAAAACACATGGAGAAGAGTAGAAACAAAAATGAACAATGTGCGAAGGTCATGGACAGAGCTGCATTGGATAACTACAGATAGGGAGGGCTTGGTATCAGTGGCTTGATGGTCTATAGAGATATGGAAGGCACAAGAAGAAGAAGTTGCAGACTTTCTGATGATGCAAACTGTACATAAAAGACATAGGACATTCTGTAGGCTTCGTAGTTAAATCCAATCTGTCAAGCCCTTAAGTGTCAATGAACACACCAGCTCTAGGGTCTTGACAAAAAACCACACAGCACACAGCCGTTGCTGGTTCAGGTCACGTTCTTTGTTTGCTATTCAATGTTGTCTGACCCTTTCACAGAGATGACCAGAGTTCATACATGTGCCTGATGTCTACATCAGTGGCAACCAGTTATTTATGAGAACTAGAGTTTCTGTAGGGAGGCTTTGGTTATTTCACCAGTCCACTGTTTTTCTATATACATTTCAATAGTTTTCTAGATAGTCAGCTTGTTATGCTAATGATTATTTAAAAACTCAGTCCATTCTAAATTTGTATCGGAAAAGAGAGTTGGCTGCTGCTGAGCTGATACTGGAGCATTGCAAACACATAAAATATGACTCTGGACCTCACCAACAGGAGAAACACGCACATGAACATTTTGATCAACATTTCTACCAATGAACAAGAAAAAACCCACAAAATACAAGAATTCTGAACCAAAAAGCTAGGAATGGAAAACCTGTTTAGCTAGCAATGAAGACAACGATGGAGGAACAGATACCGATAATAACATAAGAATACAAAAGACCCAAGGTTTTCCGTTCCTAGTTTTTGTGTTCATCAAATTCTTGTTTTTTGTTTGTGTTTCTGTTATTTTGCTTGTCTTGTTCACTGATAAAAACTTTAGTAAAAACGTGTGCAGGTATGTGTGTGTATTATCTGCTGTCCGTGCTAACAGTTCTGCAGCACTGCATCATGCATGGCACTGTCCATGGCTACAACTGTGTAAATTATCCTCCCCCAATAAGTTGTGCATAGAAAACATACACGAATGTGATAGTGGCACAATGAGCTCAGTTAGTGTAGTTCTGTATAGATGGTATCAGTATGCAAACAAATCATTTCCTCATTATTCCACTGCTATGTAACAATATTTGTGTAGACAGGGTTGTTCTACATCTAATGTTATACTGACATATATTTTTGCAGCAACAGGTATGGTTGATATGTTTAAACAGCAGTGCCGGCATGGTGCTCCGCGGTGCATGTGTTGACTCTAAATGCCTACAGTAGGAATGTATGTGTCAAACCACACTTGAATCATTCGGCAAGTCTTTATTTGTGTCTCTCAATAACCCAAGTTCAGTCAACAATTAATAATTCGGCAAGTCTTTATTTGTGTCTCTCAATAACCCAAGTTCAGTCAACAATTAATAATTCGGCAAGTCTTTATTTGTGTCTCTCAATAACCCAAGTTCAGTCAACAATTAATTTTAAAACAAAAATGCATATTTCTGCTTATAATTTATGCAGATTCTTGAATGAGGTATATTTGGATTTTATTTTTGTTAACTCCAGCCAGCAGATTTTTGCTTTTCATAATAGTTGAAAAATCGGAGAAATGTCATTACAATACCTAATATTCTGTTTAAAACATCGAGTAATATACAGGCTCATGAGACTAGTTGTAACTGTAAACAGTTCCAATACAGAGAGGTTTATGAGATTGGTTGTAACTGTAAACAATTCCTATACAGAGAGGTTTATGAGAATGGTTGTAACTGTAAACAGCTCTGAAACAAAGGTTCATGAGATTGGTTGTAACTGTAAACAGCTGTGAAACATAAAGGTTCATGAGACTGGTTGTAACTGTAAACAGTTGTGAAACAACTGTCAAACTGAACAGAGATGAAGGCAGACACACCAATGACAAGCCAGGAGAATTCAGACATCTTCGGCTGCTTTCAGTCGTTCATGTTCAGGGCTGGCTGGTGGTTTATCATCCCCAGGGACTGTCAGATCCTGGTAGACGCCGGCGTTGCGAGCTGATGACATCTGAATCTGCATCTTCTTCTCCTTGTCCATCATCCTGAATCTGCAAGAACAACAGACAGCAAACATGAAGAAGGTTTTCTGGCTGAAAAAATCCCACAAGAGAAGTGGAATATAACAATTCAGCTGGGTTCACATCTGGTATAGACAACCAATACTGGACTCTACCTACCCACAGTGTACAAGACAGAGAGAGATCTAAACACAAGAAGTAGAGACAGACATGAACAATTTAGTGAAGACAGAGGGAGATCTAAACACAAGAAGTAGAGACAGACATGAACAATTTAGTGAAGACAGAGGGAGATCTAAACACAAGAAGTAGAGACAGACATGAACAATACAGTGAAGACAGGGAGATCTAAGCACGAGAAGTAGAGGCAGACATGAACAATACAGTGAAGACAGGGAGATCTAAGCACGAGAAGTAGAGGCAGACATGAACAATACAGTGAAGACAGGGAGATCTAAGCACGAGAAGTAGAGGCAGACATGAACAATACAGTGAAGACAGGGAGATCTAAACACAAGAAGTAGAGACAGACATGAACAATACAGTTAAGACAGGGAGATCTAAACACAAGAAGTAGAGACAGACATGAACAATACAGTGAAGACAAAGGGAGATCTAAACACAAGAAGTAGAGACAGACATGAACAATATAGTGAAGACAGGGGGAGATCTAAACACAAGAAGTAGAGACAGACATGAACAATATAGTGAAGACAGGGAGATATAAACACAAGAAGTAGAGACAGACATGAACAATACAGTGAAGACAGGGAGATATAAACACAAGAAGTAGAGACAGACATGAACAATACAGTGAAGACAAAGGGAGATCTAAACACAAGAAGTAGAGGCAGACATGAACAATACAGTGAAGACAGGGAGATATAAACACAAGAAGTAGAGGCAGACATGAACAATACAGTTAAGACAGGGAGATCTAAACACAAGAAGTAGAGACAGACATGAACAATACAGTGAAGACAAAGGGAGATCTAAACACAAGAAGTAGAGACAGACATGAACAATATAGTGAAGACAGGGGGAGATCTAAACACAAGAAGTAGAGACAGACATGAACAATATAGTGAAGACAGGGGGAGATCTAAACACAAGAAGTAGAGACAGACATGAACAATATAGTGAAGACAGGGAGATCTAAACACAAGAAGTAGAGACAGACATGAACAATACAGTGAAGACAGAGGGAGATCTAAACACAAGAAGTAGAGACAGACATGAACAATATAGTGAAGACAGGGGGAGATCTAAACACAAGAAGTAGAGACAGACATGAACAATACAGTGAAGACAGGGAGATCTAAGCACGAGAAGTAGAGGCAGACATGAACAATACAGTGAAGACAGGGAGATCTAAGCACGAGAAGTAGAGACAGACATGAACAATACAGTGAAGACAGGGAGATCTAAGCACGAGAAGTAGAGGCAGACATGAACAATACAGTGAAGACAGGGAGATCTAAGCACGAGAAGTAGAGGCAGACATGAACAATACAGTGAAGACAGGGAGATCTAAACACAAGAAGTAGAGACAGACATGAACAATACAGTTAAGACAGGGAGATCTAAACACAAGAAGTAGAGACAGACATGAACAATACAGTGAAGACAAAGGGAGATCTAAACACAAGAAGTAGAGACAGACATGAACAATATAGTGAAGACAGGGGGAGATCTAAACACAAGAAGTAGAGACAGACATGAACAATATAGTGAAGACAGGGAGATATAAACACAAGAAGTAGAGACAGACATGAACAATACAGTGAAGACAGGGAGATATAAACACAAGAAGTAGAGACAGACATGAACAATACAGTGAAGACAAAGGGAGATCTAAACACAAGAAGTAGAGGCAGACATGAACAATACAGTGAAGACAGGGAGATATAAACACAAGAAGTAGAGGCAGACATGAACAATACAGTTAAGACAGGGAGATCTAAACACAAGAAGTAGAGACAGACATGAACAATACAGTGAAGACAAAGGGAGATCTAAACACAAGAAGTAGAGACAGACATGAACAATATAGTGAAGACAGGGGGAGATCTAAACACAAGAAGTAGAGACAGACATGAACAATATAGTGAAGACAGGGGAGATCTAAACACAAGAAGTAGAGACAGACATGAACAATATAGTGAAGACAGGGAGATCTAAACACAAGAAGTAGAGACAGACATGAACAATACAGTGAAGACAGAGGGAGATCTAAACACAAGAAGTAGAGACAGACATGAACAATATAGTGAAGACAGGGGGAGATCTAAACACAAGAAGTAGAGACAGACATGAACAATACAGTGAAGACAGGGAGATCTAAGCACGAGAAGTAGAGGCAGACATGAACAATACAGTGAAGACAGGGAGATCTAAGCACGAGAAGTAGAGACAGACATGAACAATACAGTGAAGACAGGGAGATCTAAGCACGAGAAGTAGAGGCAGACATGAACAATACAGTGAAGACAGGGAGATCTAAGCACGAGAAGTAGAGGCAGACATGAACAATACAGTGAAGACAGGGAGATCTAAACACAAGAAGTAGAGACAGACATGAACAATACAGTTAAGACAGGGAGATCTAAACACAAGAAGTAGAGACAGACATGAACAATACAGTGAAGACAAAGGGAGATCTAAACACAAGAAGTAGAGACAGACATGAACAATATAGTGAAGACAGGGGGAGATCTAAACACAAGAAGTAGAGACAGACATGAACAATATAGTGAAGACAGGGAGATATAAACACAAGAAGTAGAGACAGACATGAACAATACAGTGAAGACAGGGAGATATAAACACAAGAAGTAGAGACAGACATGAACAATACAGTGAAGACAAAGGGAGATCTAAACACAAGAAGTAGAGGCAGACATGAACAATACAGTGAAGACAGGGAGATATAAACACAAGAAGTAGAGGCAGACATGAACAATACAGTTAAGACAGGGAGATCTAAACACAAGAAGTAGAGACAGACATGAACAATACAGTGAAGACAAAGGGAGATCTAAACACAAGAAGTAGAGACAGACATGAACAATATAGTGAAGACAGGGGGAGATCTAAACACAAGAAGTAGAGACAGACATGAACAATATAGTGAAGACAGGGAGATCTAAACACAAGAAGTAGAGACAGACATGAACAATACAGTGAAGACAGAGGGAGATCTAAACACAAGAAGTAGAGACAGACATACATGAACAATACAGTGAAGACAGGGAGATATAAACACAAGAAGTAGAGACAGACATGAACAATATAGTGAAGACAGGGGGAGATCTAAACACAAGAAGTAGAGACAGACATGAACAATACAGTGAAGACAGGGAGATCTAAGCACGAGAAGTAGAGGCAGACATGAACAATACAGTGAAGACAGGGAGATCTAAGCACGAGAAGTAGAGGCAGACATGAACAATACAGTTAAGACAGGGAGATCTAAACACAAGAAGTAGAGACAGACATGAACAATACAGTTAAGACAGGGAGATCTAAACACAAGAAGTAGAGGCAGACATGAACAATACAGTGAAGACAGGGAGATATAAACACAAGAAGTAGAGACAGACATGAACAATACAGTTAAGACAGGGAGATATAAACACAAGAAGTAGAGACAGACATGAACAATACAGTGAAGACAGGGAGATATAAACACAAGAAGTAGAGACAGACATGAACAATACAGTTAAGACAGGGAGATATAAACACAAGAAGTAGAGACAGACATGAACAATACAGTGAAGACAGGGAGATATAAACACAAGAAGTAGAGGCAGACATGAACAATACAGTGAAGACAGGGAGATATAAACACAAGAAGTAGAGACAGACATGAACAATACAGTTAAGACAGGGAGATCTAAACACAAGAAGTAGAGACAGACATGAACAATACAGTGAAGACAGAGGGAGATATAAACACAAGAAGTAGAGACAGACATGAACAATACAGTGAAGACAGGGAGATCTAAACACAAGAAGTAGAGACAGACAAACATGAACAATACAGTGAAGACAGGGAGATATAAACACAAGAAGTAGAGACAGACATGAACAATACAGTGAAGACAGAGGGAGATATAAACACAAGAAGTAGAGACAGACATGAACAATACAGTGAAGACAGGGAGATCTGAACACAAGAAGTAGAGGCAGACATGAACAATACAGTGAAGACAGGGGGAGATCTAAACACAAGAAGTAGAGACAGACATGAACAATACAGTGAAGACAGGGAGATCTGAACACAAGAAGTAGAGGCAGACATGAACAATACAGTGAAGACAGGGGGAGATCTAAACACAAGAAGTAGAGACAGACATGAACAATACAGTGAAGACATGGATGGAGCTGCATGGGCTAGCTACGTAAATGTCAGCCTGGGGTGGGCAGGTTAAGGGCATGAGCCCTAACAGGGGATATAGGACGAAAGAGAAGGAATGAAGAAGAGGACTCTACCTACTTGACTTACAGAGGGGGATATAGGAGGAAAGAGAAGGAATGAAGAAGACTCCAACTACTTGACTACAGAGACAACATAAAGTGCAGGGTATCTCTGAATGCTGTAATGTAACATCACTTTATAACCAGGGAAATATACAGACTTAATATCACTCTATAACCAGGTAAAGATACAGACATAACTTCACTTTATAACCAGGGAAATATACAGAATATAACATAACTTTATAATCATATAACTATACAGACAGTAGATTAGGGTATCTCTTAATACTGTCTTCTTCTTCTTCATCACACACCTTCAGACGTCAGTACAAATACACCCAAAGAAAGCTGCAGTCAACTTGAGCATGTTGACGTCTCCTTAGATGGAGCGGGTGTAGGCCAAAATAGTTTTCTCTGTTCACTGTATGTTGGACAAATGTTTAGCTGTAATTTTGACCAGTTCCACAGTTACATTCTCCACTACTTACTCTTTAGCCTATTACACATGTGGTATTTGAACCTGTTAGATCTGTGTGAGGTCTGAACACTCTTACTGTTCACTTGGATGGAGTTGGCAAAGTAACATCATTTTATGACCAGACTCATTTCTCTCTCTATGTGTGTGTTGGGAGAGAGAGAGATCATGACTAAGGAGTGCAGAACATATCTGATACTTAATAATAAATCTGTCTTGAGGTCCACACACACATCATCATTATCAAGTGCCACCTCTCCCCCATTGTGTCTCCACCTTGCCATGGTGGGGGATCTTGCCTGTCCCATTGACCCCATGTGCTTGATGATGGATGAAAACTACATATCGGACAACTTGTGGGATAGGGGCCAGACTAAGCGAGACACAACCTGCTGCTCTGCAGGTAGACTGAGGATAGCAGTCAAAAGTTTAAATCAGGCGCACGAAGGCAGAAGTTCTTGGTCCGGACACATACTCTAAGGTTCTCTGTTGAGGGATGAGGCTGAATGCCTCTAAGCCATAAACCCTCGGATGTGAGAGCCTGGCCGATACCCACCTACAGAAAAATGGAGGTGAGATACCTAGCACGCTACATGCCCAGTTCAGATACTTGTCCAAAGGTTCTCAGCTGGGGGATATGAGGGATCCCCGATGAGAGGGCCAGGCCGTTTATCACTCACTACTGCACGGAGGTAAGGTGCTGAGCCAGCAGCACATGTAGCCTACCTAGTGAGCGAGTACTAAAAGGTAGAAGAAGTGCCCCAGTCGAATGAAATGGTTACAAAAACTGTCTGTATCTAACTCATAGAAAGTATAGACAAAAGTGGAAAAACGTTTCAATAACACAAAATGGAAAGCTCGGATAGCGAATCCATTGCGAGGTCCGAAGTCAAAAGCAAAAGCTTACCGAGTGGATGTCGCCCGCAGACTGACCGTTCCTGGTGTGTGCTTGAGCGACCAGTGGCAAGCGAGATGCCCAACACATGGAAGTGAGGAACTAAAGCAGCCATGAGCAGGACGTGGCAACTCCTTGAGTGAGCCCAGTCTCAGAGCAATATGTGCCGGCTCTGCAATTATGGAAGCCTCCTTGGATAGCGAGGGAATGCCCATGGTCTGCCCCTGCCTTCCCTTGAGTGTTGACCGTGATGTCGTTGACCGTTCTATCTTGACCAGCTGAGATGTGGGCGACATCACAACAATAAGTCTAATGTGCCTCGAAACCCGAGGAAGGCTAACCTCATTAAAAATGCCCTCCGAAGTTGGAAGTGCCGTCCTACGGGTGGCAAAATAAATATTGGCACTATGCATTTATCCGAGTGAAATGTCTCGTCCGAATGTCTCTCGTGCTAGGAACAGCTCTGACTACCTAGTTTCCGAATGCCGCTCTTGTTTGGAACAGCTCTGACTAGGTAGTTTTCTGAATGTCCATTGTGCCTGTAACAGCTCTGACGTGCACAACGACAAGCACATGTCCGAGTCGAAAACTCGCTGAGTGGATACCGTCTGCAGACCTGTCTGGTTTGTGCGGGAACGGCCCGGGGTGAACGAAATGACCAATATATTGAAGTGAGGAATTAAAGCAGCCATGAGCAGGACGTGACGATTCCCTCGGTGAGCCCAGCACCAGAGCGCTATGCGTCGGCTCTGCAATTATGGAAGCCACCCAAGATGGCGGAAAATGCTATGGACTGTCCCTGCCTTCCTTTGAGGGATATGACTGTGAAGTCTTCGACTGTTCCAACTTGACCAGCTGGGAGGTGGACGGTACCACAAAAGTGAGAGTCTCCCAGGAATGCTAACCTGGTCAAAACTGCACGCTAAAAGTCGGATGTGTTGACCTAAGAGTTTCGACCCAAGGGTGCCTAACGAGACACACAGCAATCACATCTGAAAAAACACTCCGGATGAACGTAAAGAAGAAGAATAAGTGCCATCTCTGTGCAAAGGGTCAGCTGTGCTGAATCTCCAACACTCCTGTCCTGCATCTTCAAGTTGCATTCATACTGTTTTCTTCCAGTTCATCCCTTGATGATGTCAACCCACTTGTAACACTGTCTTCCTCTTGCACACTTCCCCTTCACTCTTCCCTCCAGCACATCCTTCAACACTGGGCCTGCACCTCTGGGTGGAGTATTCCCGCACCTTAAGGCAGACATTGTCAGGGCCACTGGGATCTTGTGAATAGTGTGCAAGATCAGATAAATCATCATAGCCTGAAGAGAATTATGTGGCAGGGAGTGACCAGAGGAACTGGCCAACATTGAGTACTCTGATAGACAGACATATAATCAGACAGCAACTGGTATCATTAGTATTGGGAGTCTTCGCTGGCTGTTGCAGATGAGGATGGAGTGTGTATGAGAATGTCCCAAGTGCCGTTATGTCAGTTCTGGACTCAACTCAACTGAGCACCATTTAACAAGGAATCGTGTCTCTATATCGCTGAAGTACCGTAGCTATTTCCTTGATCTCAATATACCCTAGTGTGTTCAATCCCACTGCTTGTTTCCTTCTGCCATGATTGTTCCCTTATATTACTATGTGCTGCCCAGCTGTTTACATTTTCCACATACACCTTTCTCTGACTCTCTAGTCCAGTGTTTTCCCACATAGATACATTGCTCTATTCCACCTCTTCTGTTGATGCGGCCAACAAATGTCATTAGGAACATGGCAATAGCATCACAAAGGGAACATGGCACTAGCATCACAGAGGGAACACGGCACTGGCATCACAGAAGGAACATGGCACTGGCATCACAGAAGGAACATGACACTGGCATCACAGAAGGAACATGGCACTAGCATCACAGAAGGAACATGGCACTGGCATCACAGAGGGAACATGGCACTAACATCATAGAGGGAACATGGCACTAGCACCACAGAGGGAACATGGCACTAGCATCATAGAGGGAACATGGCACTAGCACCACAGAAAGACAGCACATGTAACGTGATGTACTGGGTATCTACTTACTGTCGCTTCCTCCTGAAGAAGTACACCGCAACAATGATGATAATGCACAACAGAATGCATATGATAGTGACCGCAACAACTGTGCCTGTTAACAAATATGGAAGCATCAGGGACAAAGTTACCTGCAGTAGATATTGTTTACTTCATTCAAGCCACAGTCATATAACTTTATTCAAGACAGAGTCACAGAACTTTATTCAAGTCACAGAACTTCACTCAAGACGGAGTCACTGAACTTAAATAAAATCACATTTCCAGAAGTTAATTCAAACCACACTCGTAGAACTTTATTCAAGACACACTTACAGAACTTCATTCAAGACACAGTCATAGAACTTCATTAAAACCACACTTACAAAAGTTGATTCAAGATGCAGTTATAGAACTTAATTTAAGACAGTCATAGAACTTCATTCAAGACACACTTATATTCTTTACCCGGGAAGGTTAACTGGTCAACAAATGCCTGAAGAAGTTGGATATGTTGGCCAAAAGGCATAAATATTGCAGATCTGCTGAAGACACTATAGAAGTTCATTCAAGACATAACTCACATACATTTATTCAAGTCATATTGTTAGAACTTCATGTTACTTAGACTCAAAGCACTTTCTTTAAGCCAATACATAAAACAAGCACATAACCAGGTATATACACCCTCCATCCAATGACATTTACCTGTGTTATCTTTTTCTGTGTTACTTTTTTCTGTGTGCCCGTCCAACATGGTAACATTGTGTGTTGTTGTGTGATTCAAAGGAAGTGATGTCACTGAAACAGATTCACATTTCAACAGGTTTCATTGCCACGTATGTTAAACTATAATATTTCATCATCATCTATTGCTTAGCCAAAAAAACAACACTATAAACACATACACATTCAAAAACAATCATCAATTCCACTACTGGTAACAAGGTTTCTGTTTTTCGTTCTTACGGGGGGAAGTCAATAAGTAAGTCACAAATGGCTGTTGAAAAATAACTAAATAAGATAACAACTTGAAACCAGTTTATTTTTATATATAAATTGTTCCTTTATTTCTCAATATAATTTCTTGTCAACCTTGATGCACTTATCCCATCATTTTATAAGTCCTCCCAAATCGGCTGCATAGAACTGCGTGCTCTGTTTTCTAAACCACGTTTTCACTTCACATTCAACTTCGGCATCATTCGCGAAATGTCTTCCACCAAGGTGGGTTTTCAGTGGACCAAACAGGTGGAAATCGCTAGGGGCTAAGTCAGGGCTGTAAGGTGGACGTTCCAGAACTTCCCTCCTTAGTTGGTTAATTTTCTCCTGAGTTAATCAAGCTGTATGTGGTCTGGCATTGTCATGAAGAAGCAACACTCCTCTAGTCAGCAGCCCTGGACGTTTTCTTCGAATTGCATCATGATGCATCGATAGAACTTCACAGTACAATTCAGAATTCACATTGTCACCTTTCTTCTTGAAATTGGTTAAAAGCACTCCTTGACAATCCCAGAACACTGTCAGCATAACCTTCCCTGCTGATGGCGTAACCTTGAATTTTTGGACACAAGGCGAAGAAGGATGTTTCCATTGCATTGAAGCACGCTTTGATTCGGGCTGGTAGTGATGCACCCATGATTCGTCCCCAGTAACAATCCTGTTCAGCATGTCTTCTCCTTCATCTTCGTATCGACAGAGATGATGCAAGGACAGGCCAAATCGGTCCATTTTGTGTTCCTCCTTCAATTGTCTGGGTACCCACCTTGAGCACACTTTCTTAATTTCAATCGATCATGCATTATGCTGTAAGCTGAACCATGTGAGCACCCTATTGAAGATGCTACCAGAGTCTATCATTACTCGCCTGTTACCTCTAATCATCTCCTCCACCCGCTACACGGATGCATCTGTTGCAATCTCAACAGGACGACCAGATAAAATTTCATCAACAATTTTAGAGCGTCCTTGAGAAAATTTTTTCTACCCAGCTATGCACCGCTTTACGGGACAAACATTTGTCAGCATAAACAGGAAGCATGTCCTTTGCAGGCAGTCCTTTTGCCCACAAAAAACGCACAACAGCACGTTGCTCTTTGGTTGTACACTCCGTAACAAGTAAGGACTGGTTACTAAAATAAGAAGGAAGACCACAGACAAGGGAAAGCAAGTAAAGACTGGTCATCAAAAACAATAACAAAGACAGGATAAATGCATGGACAAGCTTTACTGGTCTGCTGGACATCTATAGAAGAATGAACTAAAAAAAAACAAAAAAACTGCTGAACACATTCTATAGAACTGTCCTCTGCCCAACTTTGGATGTATGAACTGAGAAAACAAACTGATGATCCTATTCTACAGAATTGTCCTCTCTCCAACAAGTTAAGAAATAAACAGGTCCTCTGAATTTACCACAAAAACAAACCTGAGTTCATCACAATGACCCATGATTGATTGATTGATTGATTGATTTAGGAATCGACATCACAGCATTCGGGGCATTCCCATAAGCGCCCCGTCCTCATCCTCAGCAGCCAGTGAAGAGTTCCAACACCAATAGTACCAGTAGTAATCTGATTATATGTCCGTCTTGCCTTCCCTCTGAGCGTTGAGCATCGGCCAGATCCCCTCGTCACTCCTCGCTGTCTCATTCTTGCCAGACCATGGTAATCCATTTGCTCCTCCGAGGTGTACAAATGCTCCCACAAAGCTGCAACCACGTCTGCCTTGTCATGTATCAATACTCCACCAAGTTCTGCAGAGCCAGCCAATCTGTCCGCCTGTTCATTTCCCAGCACACTGGCATGCCCCGGAGAAAAGATCCAGGCGATGCTTGTCATCCGTGACCTCCGAAGCGAAGCAAGCCACTCCGCACGAAGCCTGCCCATCCTCACCCTCATCAGCATGCTTTCTGAGTCAGTTACAATCACGATGTGTGTGTGTGTTGTATTCTCCATCCAGCGGAGAGCAGCAGTGACTGCCTCCACCTCTATTCTTAAGTTGGATGTTGTGGTATCATATGCCAGGCTCTCCTGCACCAAACGTCGACCATTAGCTTTGGCTATGAACCCCCAGCCACTTCTCTCACCTCTTGACACCGAATCATCTGTGTAGATAATCACATCATCCGAGTGAGCATTGTCCTGAATTAGTTCCACTTCAGTGGCTCCTACTGGCCACTTACTGCACTCCCAGCTTAATGTGATTATCTTCTTCTTCTTCTTCTGCGTTCATCCGGAGTTTTTTTTATTTGGATGTGATTGCGTTGTGCCTATTTACAGCAGAGCTGCGTTCTTGCGCCGTTAGGCCGACACATCCGACTTCTGCGGGCATTTGTTGACCGGGTTAACCTTCCCAGGGGTTTCTTAGGACGTTTGACTCTCACTGGTGTGGTGTTATCTCCCATCCTAGCTGGCCCATATAGAACAGCCAAAGACATCCTAGTCAGCCCTCAAGGGAAGGCAGGGGCAGACCATGGGCATTCCCCGCCATCCAAGGAGGCTTCCATAATTGCAGAGCCAACACACAGCGCTCTGGTACTGGGCTCACCCAAGGAATCGTCACGTCCTGCACATGGCTGCTTAGCCTCACTTCCGTATATTGGGCCTTCCGTTCACCATAGGCTGTTCTTCCGGAAACCAGAAGAATGCAGTGTGCAGATGACATCCACACAGTGAGCTTTCGACTCGGACTTTCCGCGCAATGGATTTGCTATCCAAGCAATATTCCATTTCGTGCCACTAGGACACTTTTTCCACCTTTTATGAAGCTCACACAGTGAGCTTTTGATTCGGACTTTCCACGTAATGGATTTGCTATCCGAGCAATATTCCATTTCATGCCTCTGGGAGGCTTTTGTAACCGACATACCTGTGGTATGAAGTGTGGCAGTCTGAATACTTCTTCATACACCTTTAAATGTCAACCTGTATGTAGTTAAAGTAAGCTGCGGTCAACTTGAGCTTGTTGATATCTCCATAGAGCTTGTCCTCAAATGAAGCAGGTGTGGGCCAAAATATCTTTCTCTGTTCTGCATATATTGGGCAATCCTGCAGCAAATGTTTTGCTGTCATTTTTCCAGTTCGACAATTACATTCATCGGTATCTCCTATTTTTAGTTTATTGAACAAGTGGTATTTCAGCCTGTTATGTCCTGTGCGGAGTCTGAAGATTGCTACTTGTTCTCTTCGGTCGAGTTTGTAATATGCATCATCCTTCTGGTGGCCTGGATGCTCTGATTCCCATTTGGTTTTATAGGTGCTTTTTATCAACCTCTTTGCCTCATTGTAAGTTATGTCTATGTCAGGCTGTGGTAGTCGTCCGCCCTCTTTTGCCAGTCTGTCAGCCTCTTCATTTCCAGGTATACTGCAATGTGATGGGATCCACTGTATTACAACTTTTTTGGATTTCTGGCTTAGACCATGGAGTGCTGCTCTTAGGTCAGCTATTTCTGTGCTGTTATTGCTCTTCAGTATTGAGACAGCTGACTTTGCATCTGTGAAGATAGCTATTTGCTTCTCTTTATTTTCCTCCATCAAGAGCATTTCTGCTGCAGTTTTCAGAGCCTCTACCTCTGCTTTGAAGTTACTTGAAAACTTTCCAGTTGCCACTGAATGTGTTTTTTTCACTCCATTTTTTAAATTTAGGAGAATTCCTCCTCCTCCATTCTCTATTGAATTTTTGGCTGATCCATCTGTATATGCATGGGTCCAATTGCTGCTTGGGTAATGTTCTTTTATGTAGTTTAGGGTTATTTCTCTTCTTTCGGTTTCATGCTGAGTGTTCTTTTTCTCAATACCAGGAATGTTTTCTATCATCTCAGGCAGTTGTTGCTGTCTCCAAGCTGGGAAGTTGTGTGCATAGTAAATGGGCTTGACTGTTGATATGTTAAGTATGGGATCTGCCCTAATCTTTCGTTTTGCAGTTTCTACAAAGTTGCTACGCTTCAGTCTTCCTTTTCCAAAACCATTAAACCTGTTATACATAGGGTGGTCTGTCAATCTTCTAAATTTTTCTGCTTGTTGCTGGGCTCTGCTATCTCTTCTGTCCTGCATTGGTTGTAAACAAGTGATCTTTTCTAGTTCATTAATAGGCGTTGTCTTCAGGCTTCCAGTTATGATTCGCATTCCTTGGTTTTGGACTCTACTTATTTTGTTAAAGTTTGACTTAGCTGCTGTTGCCCAAGCTGCAATGCCATATTCCAGTACTGGCCTCACCCGTCCAGTATATAGCTTCTTGAGAACTTTCTCATCTGCTCCCCACGTTGTACCAGCAAGCTTTTTCATGATTGCCATTCTTTGCCTTGCTCTTGTTCGATTTTTCTCAACCTGTGTTTTCCATGTCAGGCGACGATCAAAGGTGACTCCGAGATAGTTTGGATTTTCTTCATGGCGCAATATTTTTCCATTCAATACCAGCTTAGGTTGCTGAGTTTTATTTGAGAGGGAGAACACTGTGCATGTTGTTTTCTCCTCACTTATCTTCACTAGCCATGATTTTGACCAGTCCTCTAGTGCTAATAGGGCTTGCTGTATTCTGCTGTTAGCTGTACTAATGTATTCTTCAGATGTCCATATGGCTAGGTCATCTGCAAAGGATGATGTGTGTACTCTGGCTGGAAAATTTTCCGTGATGTCATTTATATATGCTAGGAATAATGTTGGTGAAAGAACTCCTCCTTGGGGGACACCTTGCTCCAACAGCATCATTTTGCTGGTTTGTCCTTGTACTTTTGTCCTGGCAGTTCTGTTCTCAAGGTAGTGGCTGATCCATTTGTACATTTTCCCACAAACATGCATTTTTTGCAGTTTTACTTTCAGTCCTTCCTTCCATACTTTATCAAATGCTTTTTCTAAATCTATCCAGACCGCTAGTGTGTGCGTTTTCTCTTGGAAGGCATCCTCTATTTCCTGAGCTATATAGGTTATTTGATCTTCAGTGGATCTGTACTTTCTGAATCCTGCTTGGTGTGGTGTTAAGAGTTTGTTTTCTTCCAGATGCCATGTTAGCCTGCCATTGATAATGCGTTCCATTAATTTTCCTACACAGCTAAGTAGACTGATAGGTCGATAGCCATTTGGTTCTTCCAGGTCTTTTCCTTTCTTTGGGACTGGTATTAGTATAGCTTCCTTCCATGCCTGTGGGACTATTCCCCTCTTCCAGCTGTAATTTAGGACTGCTAGTAGTTTCTTTTTTGCCTTTGTCCCTAGTCCTATTAGCATTTCATTTGTGATTCCATCCTTTCCTGGTGATTTCTTCTTTTTTAGGGTATTCATTGCCTGTTCCATTTCTTCCATTGTTAGATTTGCCATCATATATTCTGCTGCTGTCTCTGTATTACTATGATGTATCTGTTTATCTTTGATTGCTTTCTTCTGTTCGGTTGTAATATCAATGTGGTTTGCACTGGCATAGTGTTCCATTAGTGCATTTGCAGCCTTTTTTCCTGTAAGCAAGGCATTTCCTTGTTTAATTGTTATTTGTTTGTTTCTAGGTCCTTCATTGTTCATGGCTTTCACTAGTTTCCATAGTTTGTTTCCATCCCTGTCAAAATTCAGGTTTTCTGTTTTTTCCCTCCAACAATCTCTTGTTGTTTGATTTACTGTTCTTTTATATTTTGCTGAGATGGCTTTGAGAGAGATGTTCGCTTCAATTGTTTGTTCTCTCTCTGCTGTCTTCCTGGCATCTTCAACTTTGTCCTCCAAACTTTGTAGTTCTTCAGTCCAGTATGGTTTGTAATTTTTCCTCGCTCCTCTTGGAATGGACTCAGTGGCTGCCTGTATTATTGCTCTGTTTAGACTTTCCACCATTTGCTTCATGTTGCCATATCGTGTATTTATGTTTTCACAATATTTGTCTGTTAGTGTGGCAAATCTGTCCCAATCTGCTCGTTTGTAATTCCAGCGGGGCAAGGGCTTTTGCTCCTGTGGAACATACTCCATATTCATTACAAGCTTGATTGGTCTGTGGTCACTACCTGCTAATTGGTCCAGCACATGGCGGTCGATTTTGTGGAGGATGTCTCCTGTGCAGAAAGCTAAGTCTGGAGTAGAAGTGGTAATCCATCTTCTGGAGTAGAAGCTCGGTGTGTCATCCGCTTTGTTGAGTAGATGGAGATTTGAGTCTATTTCCCAGTCCTCCACTTCATCTCCTCTTTTGTCAGTATCTGGGTATCCCCATCTTTCTGAACGGCTATTAAAGTCTCCGACAATAATGCAATTTGTGTCAGTTATTTTCATGTTTGAGAGTGTAAGATCCTTATCTGCTGGGCTATAAAGATTGTAAATTCTTATTTTCACGTCCTTTATCATTATATCAACACCTATAATTTCTGTTTGGTTGTCAGAGATCACAGATACTTCGCTGCAAGGTATTGTATTTCGTGTAAGTATTAGAACTCCTCCTTTATGTCCTTCGCGGTCGAAACGTGTGGCCTGATATCCCCTGACTGAAAATTTGCGCTTGGCATTGAGGTGTGTCTCTTGAATGCATGCCACATCTATTCTATCTTTATGAAGACGCTGTGTCAGGGATTCTTTCTTGTTATAAACTCCTTCCGCATTCCACTGTAGTATGTTGAGTGTCCTTGGTATTTGGTCAATAGCTCTTAACCTACTCCTCTGTGCCTTGACTCCACAGCACAGGGGAAGGTGACCACCAGTAGTCATGGGTGGACCCCCTCGAGGCAGGGGGCCCGGCACTATCACCGCCTGATGCGACTTCACGGGATTAGCACCATAACGATTAATTTTCATCTGTGGCATCATGAAATGATAAAGTTACGTTGCACTTCTTTGTCAAGCCTGTGGCTCAGTACATCCGATTTCGACAAGCATTTTTCGGGATGCTTTCCCTAGCCTATGACTGTCCCCAGTCTACCTACAAGGCAGCAGGTTTGTGCGTCACTTCGTCTGGTCCCTCTCCCTTGACCTGTCCGACATGGGTGACCCTACCAGTAGCTGTGCTACCGTCGGCATAGCTCTTGGGGTCATTGGAACGCGCAAGCCCCTCTACCTCATCAAGGTGGACGCACGGCAGAGGGGATGTGATTATAACTCTGCACAAGTCTGACTGCTCCGCTGGCACTCTGACCCACTCCTCTCCTCGCCTAATGTTCTTCAAGGGGCACACCTGTCTGATCGTATCCTCCGCCTGAGCCATCCATGATTTCCCTCTTATCAGTCGCTGACCCTTAATTGCGTCCAGCGCCTCATGCAGTGGGTGGTCTGTGTCTGCAGCTACTCTGAGGTATGCCTTCGCCTGCATCACCTTGAGCCTACCAGCAACAGCCGGCAGACCAAGGATGTAATGCATACACACTACTGGGGTGTCTCTGGTGCATCCCAGAATGACCCGCATAGCTTCGTTCTATATGCGCTCTAACTTCACCAGCTGACTCTCTGAGACAGTGAGCAGTCCTAATCCATAATCAGTTACTGAGAGGATCAAGTGCTGGTATAGTGTGAAAAGCATTCTCTGCTCTGTGCCCATTGCAGCCATAGTTTTAAGTGCACTGAGTCCCTTTTGAGATCTTGTCACAACCGTCTCCACATGGTCCTTGAAGGATAGGCTCCTGTCAAATGTGATCCCCAGATACGTCAGTTTGTTCTCTCTGCTGACATTTCTACCATCTATCGCAAGGCTTGGGACATCAGCTCTCACAATCCTGTTGTCCAGAGAGCACCACAAAACAGCCGCCTTTTCCGGGTGGATGACAGCACTCATTTCTGTGCACCAGTCAATCACTTTATCTACTGTCGCCTGTAACTCCTGGGCTGTTTACTCCCTATCTCTCTCCTGCCTATATGCAAGAATATCATCTGCAAATGTTAGTATTCTTCCAACCCCTGGTGCTTCTAGGTTTGCAATCTTGCTCGTATACACATTAAAGAGCACCGGTGAGAATGCAGATCCCTGTGACAGTCCCGGGGTTAAAATATGTGGCTCTGAGGTCCATGCACCCAGACGGAGAGCAACCCGACGAGAATGCAGGACGGCTGCTATCCAGTTCACCAACCAGGGATTGACCCCCTTCTCCATCAGTGCGGTCATCAAAATATCACGATGACCCATTTGGCGGTGTAATCATTAAAGGTGTTATAACAAAAAAAAGACAGAAGAACTAAGCAATGAATATTGAGAACCCGACGAGAATGCAGGACGGCTGCTATCCAGTTCACCAACCAGGGATTGACCCCCTTCTCCATCAGTGCGGTCATCAAAATATCACGATGACCCATTTGGCGGTGTAATCATTAAAGGTGTTATAACAAAAAAAAGACAGAAGAACTAAGCAATGAATATTGTTAAAATATGGAAATATTATAACTCATTCTGCTCTGTGGATTTATTATCCCAAAATGTTCATTGCGTTCTATAAAACACATTTGAGAGTGTAGATATCTCAAGCTGCATTTAAATCAAAAGTTAATATAATAATATATACTATGTACAGTCAAACATTACAAAAGTTTGTTGCATGCCCTATACAGGACTTCGCAGTCAATCACAACATTTTTTGGCTATTTCGTATTTGTGATTTCTTGGCAGTTTACGTTCAGCAGCTTGCTATTGCTTTATAAACGACCGGCACACACACCATTGTATTAAAAGGAGAGCAAGGCGGACTGCTTCCAAATCTCCTGCAGATTTGCTTCGAACACGGTATGCGGGATTGCTGCTTAAACATTGCAAAGAAGATTGTTAAACATGCCAAGATTAAGATAGTATTAACCCAATAATTCAATCAATGAATAATGAATCATGTGTTAGTGTTAGTTTGTTACTTTGAAATAAATGGAACGAAAGCAATGTTTCTGAGAACAGTAAAACATCCACACACAAGTGACAAACTCAAACAGTTATATCGTCTAACAGATAGTTACCGTTCTCTGTTGAGACTGAGAGTCTTGTTTCTGCGTCGGCCGCTCCCGAGGCTGTCAGCTGTAACATGAACAGAAACAGTAGGACAACAAAGCCGTGCAACTGAACCGTTACCCAACTCCCGTCTCCATAGTTCCACAACTCCCAACACACGGACTTGGCGCCACTGCTTGCCATATTCTCCACACTGACTTTCCCCACAAATGTATCTGTTTGGGGCCAAGAAACTACAACTAACACAACCGGTAACCACGGCTAGATGTCACAAAGTCTTCCAAGAAGAAATAATGAAGTCAATCGCCGAGCGCGACAAAGGCGTAGTTCTAGGGGGTCCTGCAGCAGACGAGATCTACTGACGTCACTTCCGACACATTATGACTCAGGGCTGACTTTCCCTATCCGGGGCTATATTTACTGCTCACGTTTGTGGCGGTTATTCTCTCTTAGGACATGGTTGTACTCATCATTGTCACTAGTTATTCACATTTTTCTGTTTAACGACAGTGTTTGGATAACATGAAGTCCACGGAACACTATCGAACTCGCCCAGATTTTCAGAAATAACAGGGATTTGTTGGATGTTGGGGGGAATTTCCGATCTATATTTAGAAGATGGCTGCTCTGTTTCGGGGAATTGTCTGCATCTCCATCTTCTTCTTTTGTCATAGAACTCTTGTGTCGTAGAGTAGATGTTGGTGTAATTTTCTGTTTTTCGCTTGTCTTATTGCTTGTGGTAATATTATTTTTGATTTCTTAGATGTCTCTTTTACTTCATCAAGCCAACTTTTCTTGGGTGAACATACACATGTGGACATGCCTCATTATCCCCAGGGACCTCAACATGTAAAGCGATATTCATGGACATCAAAACAATGCTTTCCCGTAGTGAATTTGAATAACGAAGACACAAACAACAGATTGCACGATTTATTGCCTGGTATATTTCGCTGCATCTCTTCAGGTACATGCTGCAGAATTCACGCAACATGAAGTAAAATAACTAGAAAATCCTTCAAGCTGAAATATAATCGTGCAATCTGTTGTTTAGCCAGGCTCCCTGGCCTAGATTTAGCGACTTTCTCCGCAACCCCGTATACTCTCGTGAGTAACGTGACGACGGCGAGAATCGGTAGCGGTTCTGACCGCGTCGGTAACTTACGGGGTATGTGAGCCGGTCGCTCAGAAAGCAATGGCAAACTACTGAAGGTAATCTTGCCAAGAAATCAACAATCAGCTGAAAGTTGCTGATGTTGACAGCGATGTCATGTAAAGGAATCTGTTGTTTGTGTCTTCGTTATTCATAGTGATGGAGACCGTAAAGGACCCTTTTATACGCGTTAATGCGCGTTGGTCGTATGATGCTAAACACATATGCATGTAGATCAGTCAACATTCCATGGGTGATGTGGTCAATATAACAGATGCTCCACATTCGAACATTATCAGTGTACGTATGGTAAATATTTCAGCCAAAATATGATATATAACTCTGCAGTATCATTCAGTATGCATCAGACGAGATGCCGTGAAATATGCCAGGCAATCAGCTTTGAAGCATGTTGTATGTGCTCTCCCCCCCCCCCCCCCTCGTTTCCATCCTGTTTCAGGATATTGCGGTCAACTTCAGCATCTTTCAGCTGTATGTTGATTCCTAGGCTACATTACGCTCATCAGCACGCCACGACATTTTGAGCGACCGGCTCCATACTCTCATAAGTCACTGGTGCGACTATAACCACTTCCAATTCTCGTGTACTCACGTCAACCACGAGAGTATTCGGGCTTACGGATAAAGCTGGTAACACCTCGGCCAGGGAGCCCGCACTAAGGGAATACATTCTTTTAAATCATCCAATTAGAAAAACGTTAGCTGCATGTCGTTACAGGAAGTTGCAATCAACTCCAGCATTTATTGCCTATTTACTCGCCAGTTTGGTTCAGTAGTTTGCCATTGCTTTCTGCACGGTCGATGCCTCATAGCATCGGAATCAACACAAAACAGTCTGCTTCCAAATCGCCGGCAGCCGACTCCAAACACTCGACGAGGTCTGTCGGGGAGTGGCGAAACTGCGCGTCTCACTATCCCGTATACCACCGCGCCGATGAAATCATTCAATAGCTGGTTCAAAAACAAGTATCTTATCGATCCTGAAATATAAATCATTAGAGGGCTAGTTAGCGTCGTTGGTAGGAAACTGCGCTGATGATGTCATACGCGTGTTCGTACGCGGCTATGACGCTTAGGCTCATCGCATGCTAAGTGAGGGAAAGATTGAACACCTTGCATCCAGGTCTACAAAATATGATGGTCCTATCACATCACATATCTATGGTATTTCAAGCGAACGAATGAAGAAGACATATCTATAGCAGGAAACTTATTCTGAACAATGTTTGTTTTTTAAATATACAGTAATCTACGGGACACCCTTGGGCAAGGTGGAGTCCCTGTTTATCCCCCACCCTATCAATCAGGCTTACGTGAAGCCATGGAAACAGGTGGTGGATGGAGTGTGAGAGCAGCCGACAGATTCTTGTCTGCACTCTGCGGCGATAGACAGATGACCTCATCAGTTGAGACAATGGCTATGGCCATCGGCTAGTACAGTCACTGCCAGAAGGAAAGCAATGGCAAAATACCTGAATGAATGAATGAATGAATGAATGAATGAAATATACATCAATAAATGCCTGCACCGCGCGATATTTCCACCAACAGTCTGTGTCAAGTGAGCAAACTGCATCAACCATTCTAATGAAAATGAAGAGGACTTCAACAGAGACATCGCCACATGAAAGAAGTGAATGTGCGTACATTGTAAATAAATAAAAAATATAGTAAACAGGTAAACGATATTTTCAAACATATAAATGTGACATACATATTTTGTTGATATAGAAAGAAATGAAAATGTGGAGGAAAAAAATTAATTTGGAGGGACGTGGACCCAAACGTCGGAGAAGAGGCTGGCAACAACGTAAATGGGTTCAAGATGTGTCTAGTTGTTCTTGCGTCGAAGAAGTCGTGTTCCTGCAGCTAGGCGCTGTCGTCATTTGGAGGTGACAGGTTTGAATCCCTGTCGGTGCTTGCTTGCTTGCTTATGTTCGTTGGCTGTGAACTCCAGCGGGAAGTCCTGTATGTCGGATGAAGACATCCTGTTGTCCAACATCAGTATGATGTCATACCGGACCGAGGTTTACGTGAGTATCCGTTGTCCCATGTCTGCCTTATTGGTGTGCAGACTGGTGGTTCCTCGCCGTGCAGGCAGATACTCTCCGACTTCGGAAGAATCAGCGATCCTACTACGTTAGCCAGGACCCCGAAGGGACCTGTTGCCCAGGACGCACGACTAGGACGTGTTAGCAGTGTTGCCATTTTGACGCTTTTCGCACAAAATTTAGTGCCTTTTCAAGTCATTTAGAGCCAAAATATTGCATTTAGCGCGGCCGCGCGAATTTGGTGCTTCAAAAATTGTTTAGTGCTTTTTGGTGCTTTTTTGGGGTGGGTAAAAATTACTTTAAAAATCATATTGGGAACACTAAAAAGCTGAATTTGAACTGAATCAAGGGAGTAAAACACTCTTAGTACAATACCGCGCAATATTCAAGTAATTTAACTCCATTTAATACGATTTAGTTGAAGTGAGTGACTACAACGCACAGGCAATATGCAATACGTTAAAAGATTGTTTAACAAAAATGGATTTGAGTTGCAAAGACTAGTTGCACTCGGCACTGACAATGCAACTGTCATGACAGGTGTAAACAATGAAGTATATACAAAATTAAAATCAGAAGTTCCTCTTCTGGTACTAATTCGGTGTGTATGTCATTCCCTTCAGTTGGCAGTGTCACAGGCTGCAGCTACTTGTCTGCCCAGGAACACAGAGTTCATGATTAGAGAAACATATAACTGGTTTTCTCACTCAAGTCTTCGTCAAGCAAAGTACAGGGAGCTTTTTGCTTCAATAACTGATTGACAACATCAGCTGAAGGTTGTTCAATTAAGCTAGACACGATGGATGTCCATTCAATCTGCCATTGTCAGAATATTGCAGCCGTGGGTCGAGCTCAGAACTCATTTTGATATAGCAAGACTCAGCGAGCGCTGTTATCCAGCAGAACTTCTACATTCTATGTTTAGCGACATGAAAAACCATGCGTTTCTCATATTTCTCAAGCATATTCTCGGAGAAGTTCAAAGAGTGGATAAGAAATTCGAAGCAGATATACAGGATCCAACAAAACTACTCAGCGATCTTGTCCAACTCACTGATTATATCAGTTCAAAGATTGCTATTCCTGGAGAAAAAAATAACAGAAAGTGGTGCTATTCAAGATTATTTAGATCCTAATCCCAATCTAGGTTATGAGTTTGAGAAAGAAATAGCAGGCTACAAGTTTCCTGATAAGAAAGAAATTCGTGGAAGGTGCATCCAGTTTTTAATAGAGCTGTTGACACAGCTGCATTTACGTTTGCCGGATAACGTTCGAGTGTTGCAGTCCATGTCATGTCTTAGTGGAAGTGAATGTCTACAGCCAATGAAGCCCTGCATATTGGATCATGCTCAAATGTTTGTAGAAGATGCAGCTACTCTCACCTGCATCGATTTCCAGTGGAGAAAACTTCATCATATGCAGTGGACACAGACCTCTGACACACTTGGACTGTGGGTCCTCATACGGAGATGCCACCGGTGAAAATCCGTTCCAAGATCTTACAGATTTAGCTTTAACTGTGCTCATTTTTCCTCATTCTAATGCGGAAGTGGAGCTTATTTTCAGTCAGATGGAAGTCATAAAATCAAAATTGCGGAACAGACTGAGCATCAAGAGTTTGACAGCTGTTTTGACTATTAGATATGGAATGAAAAGATATGGCAAATGCTGTCACGATTATAAACTACCAAAGGATATTCTGCGAAAAATGGGATCACATGAGGCATATACACGTTTCTTTCAATCATCGTCATCATCATTGCAGACGAGCAAACACAGCAGGAAATAGCTACAGAAACTGAAGAGGAGTTATCTGACTGGGATTTGGCAGATCTGGAGTAAACTTCATTCTAATATTCAGTGATAATAATAAATTATAATGTGCTACTTCATAACATTATGAATGAATACCGCCAGTGCTTGGTGTAGTGCTTTATATTAAATATCCGCAGAAGTCGGATGTGTCGGCCTAACGGCGCAAGAACGCAGCTCTGCTGTAAACAGGCACAACGCAATCACATCCGAAAAAAAACTCCGGATGAACGAAGAAGAAGATATTAAATATTATTTGCAATTTAGTGTTTTTTTTTGTGTGGCTCGAGAGTAGTTCTGATTGGGATTTGGCGGATCTGGAATAAACTTCATTGTAATAATGAAGTGATAATATTTAATAAATTATACTGTGCTACCTTGTTATATTTGTAATAAAAACCGTTGGTGCTATTGTTTTGGTGCTTTAAAAAAAATTTTCGTGCTTTTTTTTTTTTTGGGGGGGGGGGGGGGGGGGGGGGGGGGGTCGATTTTGGTGCTTTTTACCAAAAGGAGATGGGAATACTGCGTGTTAGTAGGTCTTGGAAACACCTCTGCGTCCCATCCCTGTCGGTAACTATAGCTTTCAATTTTTATGTTGCCTACTGTGGCATCTAGTCTCTAATGCTTACCCTTCCTTCTATGAGCGCCAAACAATACGCGTGTATTTATTTATAAACAGTCTTAGTGGCTCCAAAGGGTTCCCCTATTGATATGTATTCGACAGTTAATTTACATATGACAGCAACACAGGCCGGACGTCTGGCTTTCGGTGGAGAGACATTTCAAAGGACCGTAATGGGAGCTCGATTTTGTACAGGAGAGGCCGTTGGACGATCAGTTTTAAAATGGTTATATGTCATTAATTTACCTTATATTTTAAGCGTCATATGACGATAAGAGTTGCATCGTGCCATTTGGAAAGATTAAGTGGAAAAGAGGCAGAGGCAGGCCAAGAGAAATGCCGCTGCATAGACTGAGACGGTGGCATGGAGAAATATCACCAGCAGAGTTGAATCAGAACACCAAGGACTAAGATCTGTGGAAAGACGTGAACGTCAGCGCAAGTTGGCAGGGCACACGACGGCGATGATCCCCCATATTTGTCAAACCAATGTTGTGATCAATATCACACCGACCGTCTTGACTTCCCAGGACGTTTGCTGCTGCCCATTGTGGGCTGGGTGCAGCCGGAAGTCCAGGTCACTGACACAAACATCACCGTCACCAAAGACATTCACATACATGACCACCCAGCCTGCAGGCGAGTATGCTATTATAGCTACTGGCTACCACAGAGCCTACATCTGTCAGTAGCAAACTTTGTCACTGTTATTTCTTCTTTAGCTACTGTGCTACCACAGAGCCTACATCTGTCAGTAGCAAACATTGTCCCTGTGCTATTTCTTCTATTGCTACTGGCTACCACAAAGCCTACATTTGTCATTAGCAAACTTTGTTCCTGTGTTATTTATTCTCTAGCTACTGCACCATCACTGAGACTACACCTGTGTGTAGCTTACTTTGTTCCTGTGTTATTTCTTCTCTATCTACTGCACCACCACGAAGATTACATCTGTATGTAGCTTACGTTGTTCCTGTGTTATTTATTCTCTAGCTACTGCACCATCACTGAGACTACACCTGTATGTAGCTTACTTTGTTCCTGTGTTATTTCTTCTCTATCTACTGCACCACCACGAAGATTACATCTGTATGTAGCTTACGTTGTTCCTGTGTTATTTATTCTCTAGCTACTGCACCATCACTGAGACTACACCTGTATGTAGCTTACTTTGTTCCTGTGTTATTTCTTCTCTATCTACTGCACCACCACGAAGATTACATCTGTATGTAGCTTACGTTGTTCCTGTGTTATTTATTCTCTAGCTACTGCACCATCACGGAGACTACATCTGTATGTAGCTTACGTTGTTCCTGTGTTATTTCTTCTCTAGCTACTGCACCACCACGAAGATTACATCTGTATGTAGCTTACGTTGTTCCTGTGTTATTTATTCTCTAGCTACTGCACCATCACGGAGACTACACCTGTATGTAGCTTACTTTGTTCCTGTGTTATTTCTTCTAGCAAGTTTTATGGGAGTTTTCTCGCCTCGCCTGTTGGTGGCTAATCCCCTACACGAGAACTCCCGACTACACTTAAGTTACACCCAGCACTGCAGTGAGTAGCAGCAAAGTATTTGACATGGAGCTAAAAAACTGAGGCAATGTTAAGATAGTTTGTCTTTTTCTAACAACAGTTTTAATGCAGAAAAATACAGGATAGTTTTGTCTTTTTCTAAACACGTTTTAATCCAGAATAATTTGATTCTCCCAATAACTTCATAATTTATTAGTTTAAAAAAAATGAATCTATGTTGTTAGGATAGTTTGTCTTTTCTAACTGTAGCATTTATGCATACGAATGTGATTCTTCCAATAATTGCGATGTTATTTCTTGATAAAACGGGCAATTGAAACCATGTTTTATGTGTACATGTATTCTACAATCCTTGGTCTAGTTTCTGCTTTCATTCAAACCCTGGTCTTGGCGTCTGCTGCAAATGGGAGGAGCTATTATGTAATTAGTTCATGGAATTTGTTCAATTTAAACCTATTTATACTGTGTAACGTGCTTTATTTCTTGAACAGATATTACAACAACGACATTATTTCACGTAATGATGTAAAATTATGGCATTTATAGACGATGTGAGGAAATATTGTTGATTTGAGAACCTAGAATGTGGAGCAGGGCGCGGAGTGATACACGGGAGCAACCAATGAGCGTGGGGTAGGGCTGACGACGGCTAGCAGACGAGCGGGGGCTGGCAGACAACTAGATACCTCCTCACTCGTCCCAGGGGCTCCACGGCTGCTTTTCAACCTCCATCTCTCGGCTATTATGTTGGATTTCCATGGTTTATGAATGCATTCTGTGAGTATTTCAATGATAAATACCTATAAGTTACAAATGCTGATTAAGTTTACCAGAAGACACATTTGACTGGAGTTTGATTGTGTTGTCTGTCTGGGCTCTTCTTCTAATCACGAGGTCACCAACTTGACTTGTGCCGTTGTCAAGACTGCCCGACAGCTGCTGTGTTTGCTTTGTTAGTGACAGCACATTTAGAATCCGATTCCTGACTTAACCGAGTTCATCTCAAGTAGCTCTGTTGATGAAATGTTATCAAGCAAATCTCTTTATATGTACAACTTCGAAAGTTGCGAAAGTTACGTTCTTTCAAGTAGATTTGAAACAAAACAGTTTGTAGTTATGAAGTATACAACCAGAACCAGGCCAGTACTATTAATCGAAGGCCGGTATTTTAATGAGAGCAATGGGTCAAATACCTGGTTTTCGCAACAAAGATATCGTCGATAGATAGCACTTGCCTTAATTCCCGGCTAAGCCATCACACTGAGTACCCGTGATTTGTTGCACGAACTTCCGTGAAATACTTATAACCATTCATTTTTGTTTGGCATCACGACTCGTTTGTTCATTTCTTTGAGAACGATAGTGATTTATTTAGTATCCACTTTGAAACGCCGAGTTGAGCCATTGGTGAAGATTAGCAAATTAACATAATTGACTTAAATATGCGGTACAACCGTGAAGAAACCATGAAAATACATATAGTAAATAATTTTAAGTATTAAACCAAGACAATGAGAAACAGTAAAACGTTTGGACCGACCTGTGTTTGCATACTTTTGAACTTCTAAATGATGCTTTTGGAATTGAAGATTACATTTATTGGGAAGAAAATGAGTTGCCCAGCATTATCATTAGGGGACTCAGGTTTGATGCCAAGCTGGAGAGGGACAGCCTACCTCCCCCTCACTGTTATATGTCTTTGTGGGGCCCAAATTGTGTAGTAGTGTAGTTGCTAGTACAATCATCTGTAATTCCTTTGTTCAGTCGCGCCCCCCCTTTTAAGTGGGATTTTTTTCCCTCCGGTTACTTGGCACCAGGAGCCACATACTCTCTGTTAATGAGAGCCAGAAAGTTGTCTTGCAGGTTTGGTCAAGAAGATAGGGGCTAGCAACCCATGTGATAGGGTGGAATAAAAAATGGCATCTTCATGAAAACCTGTTATCAAGGCAGCCTTGTACAATTAACAGAATATATTGTGTGGGTAATTAAGGTGGTGATGAAGTAGTGATCTAGCCTGTCCACCTCATTAGATGTTTTAAATGTAAATATGATGAAAGATTTCTCTTGTTTTACATGTCTCTAAACTTCATATACCATACCACCCTCTGTGTGCTGATTCATTCATTAATTCAGTAGCATGTCCTCTGCAGAACCTCGCTTCCATAACAACCTTCCAGAAAACTTCTTGATCATAAGCAAGATGACCCGCATGCGATACACCCATCTGGAGATCATCCCCCACATCCTGCACCCGTCTTTTCTTTGGCCTTCCTCTTTCTCTCTTCTCAGGTGTATATACCCCTCCATTATTGTTCTCTCCAAACTTTCATGACGTTTCAAGTGACCAAAATATTTAAATTTTCTTGTTTTATCCTCTTTAGTAGTCAAACTTCTTCATTATTCAGATCTTATCATATGGATTCATTTGATCTTTTTTTTATCCAAGATATTCTTAGAACCCGTCTTAACATTTATATTCAAAGGCGTTTATGTGCTGGTCTCTAAAGGCGATTCATCCCACTGGTCTTTAAAGGCCACTCATCCCACTGGTCTCTAAGTACCATTCATCCCACTGGTCTCTAAGTACCATTCATCCCACTGGTCTCTAAAGGCCACTCATCCCACTGGTCTCTAAAGGCCACTCATCACACTGGTCTTTAAAGGCCACTCATCTCACTGGTCTGTAAAGGCCACTCATCCCACTGGTCTCTAAAGGCCACTCATCCCACTGGTCTCTAAAGACCACTGATCTGGCAACATTTCAAAAACTAGAAAAAAAATCACAGGAGTTCAACAGGGCCAAATGGATAAGAGCAATTGCACTTAAACTTCCTGTGCGCTGATGTAGAAGCAGTGGTTTCAACCCCTATACTGGTCAGTTGTAATGAAAAGTTGACTTCTCCTCCTTGACTTGGGGATGCAAATTACAAGTACCTCAGAAGTTTGAGTGAGTTTGCCTAATGGTGAGGGACACTGGTGATAGGGATAGCTAATCCACACGCAAAAATCAGATTAGTGCACTAGAAGTAGTTGCACAATTATGGACTATGCTTGAGTTCAAAGCGTGCAAATACACCAAACAAAAAAATCAACAACCCACAGTAGAGTAGTTATGGAATGTAAATACTTGTGAAGAGTTATGTGTGATCTGTTCTTGTGTGTGGAAGTGATTGCTGTACAGTAAGTAATGACAGGATTGGAATGGAGAGCCAATGTCTGCTCCAGACCTGGCATCTGAAGGAGAGGAAAAAGAGGAAGGTCATGATGACTGGTGTCTACTCCACCTGGCACCAGGAGAGGAAGAAGGAGAAGAAGAAGAAGGTCATGATAACCGATGTGTTCTGGCACCAGAAGAAACAGGAGAGGAAGAGGAAGAAAAGGAAGGTCATGACGTCTGATGTCTACTCTACCTGGCAGCATAAGAAACCGGAGAAGAAGAGTAAGAAGAGGAAGAGGAAGGTTATAATTGCTGATATCTGTTCCAGACCAGGAATCTGAAGAAGAAGAGGAAGAATAAGAAATCCTTATTTGGATGGGAAAGACAAGAGGAAACCACCGTATTTATTACTAAAGAATAAGTTTGTCAGTTGAGTTAGTTCATGCCCTTTACAGAATGTTGTAGTCAGCCCTATAGTTATTTGGCAGTCAAACTGGATTTAGACAAGGAAAAGGAACAAGAGATCACATACTCAATGTTTAATAATAGAGAAGTGCACAGAATTTAATGTCAACCTGTTCTCATGTTTTGTGGATTATTCAAAGGCATTTGACTGCCTACAACATCAGAAACTTTGGGAAATCATGAGGAATATGGGCTTTCCATCACTTATAGTACAACTCATAAAAATGCTCTATCTAGACCAGTGTTTCCCAAAGTGGGGCCCATGCCCCACAGGAGGGGCAATTCGATTGTCAAGGGGGGCAATTCGAAAATGGAAGAAATCGACTGGATATAACAAAATGGGCAGACTTGAGACTGGAGTTAACTAAATTGGAACCTGACATAAATCTCTTTGCAGCAAGCATCAAGCGCAAGGATCTCACTAAATTTAAATAATAAATAATTACTAATAATTGAAATAATATAGAAAAATCTCTCATTAAAATTATTTTGTACTTGAATTTCAGTTCTTCATTATATGTTTTGAAAATTTACTTACTGTGTTTGCTCAATAATTTCCTATTGATTTCTTCCTAAAACCTATCATTCAAGTTTCTTTAGTGAACATTTCAATTTTTGAATATTAAAAATAATGTATATGTTAGGTGGGGGGGGGGGCATAAGAATTTTAGAAAGGCTTAGGTGGGGCATAGCACAAAAAAGGTTGGGAAACACTGATCTAGACCAACAAGCAGCGGTTAGAATAGATGGTGAGACATCAGATTGGTTTGACATCAAGCAAGGAGTCTGTTAGGGCTGTGTACTGTCACCCTGTTTGTTTAACCTGTACACCAAAAATATAATGAGAAATGTCAGAGATGATATAACCAGGGAGCAATATGATACCCTAAAAATCGGTGGTCATGAAATACTAGAGGTTCGATATGCTGATGATACAGTATTGCTATCCGCATCACAGACTGGTATAGAAAACTTAATAACCTCAACCCAAAGAAATAGTGAAAACCACAACTTATATCTGAACATAGCAAAAACAAAGATAATGCATACAGATAAAACTACTATGGAGAAAGAAATATATGTTAATGAGGAAAGATTGGAGGTGGTGGAAAATTTCGAATATCTTGGGTCATTGATTACCAACAATGGTGACACAATGAAAGAAATTAAACCACAATTATCAATTGCTCTTCAAAGACTAAAACAACTGAATAAATTATGGAGTGGAACAGATAGAACTACAAACATTAGATTTTTAAGAGCTTGCGTCTTTCTTATTGCAACAATAGCCTGTGAGACCTGGACACTTACTAAACAAGCTGAACAGCGCATAAATGCTATTGAATATAAATGTTATAGACGGGTTCTAAGAATATCTTGGGTAAAGAAAAGAACAAATGCATCCATACTTCAAGAGCTGAATGTTGAAGAGGGTTGGCTATTAAAGACGATAAAACAAAGAAAATTGATATATTTTGGTCACTTGAAACATCATGAAAGTCTGGAGAGAACAATAATGGAGGGGTATATGCCTGGGAAGAGGAAGAGGAAGGCCAAAGAGAAGATGGGTGCAGGATGTGGCAGATGATCTCCAGATGGGTGTATCGGATGCGGGAGATTTTGCTTGTAATCAAGAAGTTTTCCGAAGAGTTGTTATGGGAGCGAGGTTCTGCAAAGAACATGCTACTGAATGAATGAATGACTGTCAGTGGTGATATTACATGAATAGGTGGCAGCACCCCATGATTTCTGACAGGAGGGAAACACTGTCCACCTATTCCTCCGTGCACTCAGGGCTAAAAAAATGTGATGCTCCCAACACTTCACATACCCACATCAGCTTCCTACTTTTGGACTTGAATGTTTGCAGTGTGTATTGAACTTGCTAAATTGAGTAAAATCATTGTGTACAGTTAATAGATTCAGTGATGTCAGTATGTAAAGTTGATAGATTCACTTATGTCAGTATGTAAAGTTGATAGATTCAGTGATGTCGGTATGTAAATTTGATAGATTCAGTGATGTCAGTATGTAAGGTTGATAGATTCAGTAATGTCAGTATGTATATATATATATATATGTTTACACACACACACACACACACACACACAGAGAGAGAGAGAGAGAGAGAGAGAGAGAGAGAGAGAGAGAGAGAGAGAGAGAGAGAGAGAGAGTGAGAGAGAGAGAGAGATGATAACTGTCTCTTTCTCATACAGAATCTTACTCAAGAATCGTTCTTTCTTACACACAGGATAGATAGATAATTGAGAAAGATAGTACTTACTGTACTCAACTTGGCCATTAACTGTAAAATAGACCAGTTTAGCCACACATTACAGGGTCGGGAGATTGAGTGGCACAGGGACAACGGTTCATCTAGACACCTCAGAGTACTCAGCCAAATACATGTAATATGATTACCTGAGCTAATTGCACTGATGAGTCTAACAGTTGTTAGTGTTTGGCACGTACAGCCTTAGACATTGCCGTCTGAGTGCCAGGCAGCTCATTAAGGCATAGTTAGAGCAGAACCTGGTTGAGTACTCCGTTAGTTTTGTAGGTTGTTGTGTTCCAACCCAGGATCTGTATTGTCAGGGTTACCTCAACTTTGCTAGTTATCTTTTGTAGTTGTCTGTAGAATCATTAATGTCAGTGGTTGTAAAATTTTACTGGACTGTTGGGGAGGGGATGTGTAATCATGGAGATGTAAGGTGGGATCATCCACTTTCAATGCAAACATATTGCTCCATTAGTGTTACAGTCTTGTCCCACAGATAGCTACATTAGTGCTACAGTCTTGTCCCACAGATAGCTACATTAGTGCTGCAGTATTGTCCCACAGATAGCTACATTAGTGCTGCAGTCTTGTCCCACAGATAGCCCCATTATTACTGCAGTCTTGTCCCACAGCTTGCTCCATTATTGCTGCAGTCTTGTCCCATTGATTTCCCCCATTAGTGCTGCAGTCTTGTCCCACAGATTGCTCCATTAGTGCCGCAGTCTTATCCCACAGATTGCTCCTTTAGTGCTGCAGTCTTGTCCCACAAATGGCTCCATTAGTGTTGCAGTCTTGTCCCTCAGATTGCTCCATTAGTGCTGCAGTTTGATCCGGCAGATTGCTCCATTAGTGCTGCAGTTTTGTCCCACAGATTGCTCCATTAGTGCTGCAGTTTGATCCCGCAGATAGCTACATTAGTGCTGCAGTCTTGTCCCACAGATAGCTACATTAGTGCTGCAGTATTGTCCCACAGATAGCTACATTAGTGCTGCAGTCTTGTCCCACAGATAGCCCCATTATTACTGCAGTCTTGTCCCACAGCTTGCTCCATTATTGCTGCAGTCTTGTCCCATTGATTTCCCCCATTAGTGCTGCAGTCTTGTCCCACAGATTGCTCCATTAGTGCCGCAGTCTTATCCCACAGATTGCTCCTTTAGTGCTGCAGTCTTGTCCCACAAATGGCTCCATTAGTGTTGCAGTCTTGTCCCTCAGATTGCTCCATTAGTGCTGCAGTTTGATCCGGCAGATTGCTCCATTAGTGCTGCAGTTTTGTCCCACAGATTGCTCCATTAGTGCTGCAGTCTTGTCCCACAGATTGCTCCATTAGTGCTGCAGTCTTGTCCCACAGATAGCTACATCAGTGCTGCAGTCTTGTCCCACAGATTGCTCCATTATTACTGCAGTATTGTCCCACAGATAGCTACATTAGTCTTGTAGTCTTGTCCCACAGCTTGCTCTATTAGCTCTGCATTCTTGTCCCACAGATAGCTACATTAGTGCTGCAGTCTTGTCCCACAGATTGCCCCATTAGTGCTGCATTCTTGTCCCACATATAGCTACATTAGTGCTGGCGTCTTGTCCCACAGATTGCTCCATTAATGCTGCATTCTTGTTCCACAGATAGCTACATTAGTGTTGCAGTCTTGTCCCACAGATAGGTACATTATTGCTGCAGTCTTGTCCCACAGATAGGTACATTAGTGTTGCAGTCTTGTCCTTCAGCTTGCTCCATTATTGCTGCAGTCTTGTCCCATAGATTTCCCCTATTAGTGCTGAAGTCTTGTCCCACAGATTGCCCCATTAGTGCTGCATTCTTGTCCCACATATAGCTACATTAGTGCTGCCGTCTTGTCCCACAGATTGCTCCATTAATTCTGCCTTCTTGTCACACAGATAGCTACATTAGTGTTGCAGTCTTGTCCCACAGATAGGTACATTATTGCTGCAGTCTTGTCCCACAGATAGGTACATTAGTGTTGCAGTCTTGTCCTTCAGCTTGCTCCATTATTGCTACAGTCTTGTCCCATAGATTTCCCCTATTAGTGCTGAAGTCTTGTCCCACATATTGCTCCATTAGTGCTGCAGTCTTGTCCCACAGATGGCTCCATTAGTGCTGCAGTCTTGTCCACAGATAGGTACATTAGTGTTGCAGTCTTGTCCTTCAGCTTGCTCCATTATTGCTACAGTCTTGTCCCATAGATTTCCCCTATTAGTGCTGAAGTCTTGTCCCACATATTGCTCCATTAGTGCTGCAGTCTTGTCCCACAGATGGCTCCATTAGTGCTGCAGTCTTGTCCCACAGATAGGTACATTAGTGTTGCAGTCTTGTCCTTCAGCTTGCTCCATTATTGCTACAGTCTTGTCCCATAGATTGCCCCTATTAGTGCTGAAGTCTTGTCCCACATATTGCTCCATTAGTGCTGCAGTCTTGTCCCACAGATGGCTCCATTAGTGCTGCAGTCTTGTCCCACAGATAGTTCCATTAGTGCTGCAGTCTTGTCCCACAGATAGCTACATTAGTGTTGTAGTCTTGTCCCACAGATTGCTCCAGTCGTGCCCCACAGATACCTCCATTAGTGCTGCAGTTTTGTCTGACAAATCACACAGTACACGAACAACATAACACTAGTGAGTATATACATGTATAGATGCCAGACTATGAGTTGTGGGTATAAAGTAAAGCTATAAAAAAAGTATGTTCACATTTACGTGCCTTCGTTCACATTCAATTTTCTTCAAAGCTGTCTGTTGCACCATTATGAAAATTTTCCTGCCGCCTTATATTTACCCCCACCCAAGGAATACGACTTTAATAGGTCCAAATGCAACTGAAATCATGGAAAGCGCCGACATTTCTTTGATGTTTTGGCGAAAATGTAGTGAATTCACCCTAACAAACTTGTTTTACAGTATCGCACGTCACATCGGCTGGCGACACAAGGCGCATCCAGATTCGTATGGGAGTGGGTGCAATGTGTATTACTGTGTGCAATCTGCCCAGATCTTAAACTGTGTCGATTCCAGTAGGTTGATGACTGCTCTCGGTTGCATAAAATTTCAATCCATCCTTTCCCCAATAGTCATCTTCCTCTTTCAGCACATGGTCCTAACATTTTGTTCCAGTAACTTTTATCAATATTTAATAGCCCAGACTGCGTTAGTATCTTGACGCCAGACAATTTGAATGTAGTATTGTCAGCTGCCACCTGTCCTTTAATTTTAGCCCACACAAGTTCTATAGGGTTTAAATGAAAATGGTATGGCGGAAGTTTCAAGTACCTATGGCCATGCTCTACTATCAACTTGTCGATTTGAAATATCTTGCTTTTTTGCGTCTGTTTTACAAGGGACAACAATTCTAACTTGAAATTTTTTTTTTCGCATTTCCATAATTAGACAAGACGTTCTATCTAGGGATGGAAGTACTGTATCCTCGAGCCAATCTCTAAATAAAGTACCATTCGTCTCATTATGATAATCCCTATTGTCTGTAAGCTGTCAACATCAGCATCTTTCAGCTGATTGTTGATTTCTTGGCAAGATTACCTTCAGTAGTTTGCCATTGCTTTCTGAACGACCGGCTCACATACCCCGTAAGTTACCACGCTGCGAGAACCGCTACCAATTCTCGCGCACATCACGTTACTCACGTGAGTATACGGGATTACGGAGAAAGACGTTAAACTCCTAGGCCAGGGAACGAACGAACAAACTTTATTTCGAAGGGTTAAGAATTGGGCACGCAGGCCCGTCTAACATTCTGCCCTTCTTCTATCACTCTCTTTCATACATTATTTCATTCATACATAATTCAAGGCTAACAGAGAACAGCAACAATATAAATGATATGCATTATAAAGGCATGGGCAAAATGCGAACATCAATACTACACGACTCAGTAATATTAGGTAATGGTGAGACACTTGTTATTAGCTATGTGGAATATACTGGTCTAGAAATACATTTCTGGAAATGGTATGTTTTCCCTTCGGAGCCATATCTTTATTGCTTCCTTTGTGCTCGATGCCATAGGTACTTTGTCTTCTTGGACAACACCATAGTGATATGATGAATTGTCCATAATTAGACAAGACGTTCTATCTAGGGATGGAAGCACTGTATTCTCGAGCCAATCTCTAAATACATTACCATTCATCTCATTATGATAATCCCTATTGTCTGTAAGCTTTGATACGAACACGAGTCCAGCATTCTGTAGTAAGCCATTATCCCTACTACCAGCATCGGCTGTGACCAAACGCTGGGCAAACATCGCTGTATCTTTACATCAACTGATTGCCTTTCCTTTTCACTTGTATGGTGCGCATTGATCCACGTCTCATCCAAATACACTATGTCATAATTTTCTTTGCGCATTTCCCTTATTTCACGTAGGTATCTGCTTCAGGCACACATCGGCAGTGTTCCCCCCCCCCCCCCCGCCAGTCAGTAGTGTTTGTCAGGCACATATCGGCAGTGTCCCCCCCCCCCCCCCCAGTCAGTAGTGTTTGTCAGGCACAGATCGGCAGTGTCCCCCCCCCCACCCCCCCCCAGTCAGTAGTGTTTGTCAGGCACAGATCGGCAGTGTCCCCTGTCAGTAGTGTTTGTCAGGCACAGATCGACAGTGTCCCCTGTCAGTAGTGTTTGTCAGGCACAGATCGACAGTGTCCCCCCTGTCAGTAGTGTTTGTCAGGCACAGATCGGCAGTGTCCCCTGTCAGTAGTGTTTGTCAGGCACAGATCGACAGTGTCCCCCCTGTCAGTAGTGTTTGTCAGGCACACATCGGCAGTGTCCCCTGTCAGTAGTGTTTGTCAGGCACAGATCGACAGTGTCCCCCCTGTCAGTAGTGTTTGTCAGGCACAGATCGGCAGTGTCCCCTGTCAGTAGTGTTTGTCAGGCACAAATCGGAAGTGTCCCCTGTCAGTAGTGTTTGTCAGGCACAGATCGGCAGTGTCCCCTGTCAGTAGTGTTTGTCAGGCACAGATCGACAGTGTCCCCCCTGTCAGTAGTGTTTGTCAGGCACAGATCGGCAGTGTCCCCTGTCAGTAGTGTTTGTCAGGCACAGATCGGCAGTGCCCCCCCTGTCAGTAGTGTTTGTCAGGCACAGATCGACAGTGTCCCCCCTGTCAGTAGTGTTTGTCAGGCACACATCGGCAGTGCCCCCCCCCCCCCCCCCCTGTCAGTAGTGTTTGTCAGGCACACATCGGCAGTGCCCCCCCCCCCCCTGTCAGTAGTGATTGTCAGGCACAGATCGACAGTGTCCCCCCTGTCAGTAGTGTTTGTCAGGCACACATCGGCAGTGCCCCCCCCCCCCCCAGTCAATGGTGTTTGTCAGGCACAGATCGGCAGTGTCCCCCTGTCAGTAGTGTTTGTCAGGCACACATCGGCAGTGTCCTTGTCAGTTGTGTTTGTTTGTCGCACAGATCGGCAGTGTTCCCCCCCCCCCCCTCCCTGTCAGTTGTGTTTTTCAGGCACAGCTCGGCAGCGTCCCCCCTGTCAGTTGTGTTTGTTTGTCAGGCACACATCGGCAGTCTCCCCCCTGTCAGTTGTTTGTCAGGCACACAACGGTAGTAAGGCACAGATCGGCAGTATCCCTGCCAGTAGTCATCAGTGATTTGAGACTTTTGTTGTGGCAAACATCACTCTTTCATCACAAGCAAATCCGGTAATCAACTAGCGTCAGTCGTCCGCCGGGAGCCAGTCGTTACGTGTCAGTGCCAGTTGTGTCACCGGTTCATTATTTACCGTGTGCGTTAGAGCCCGCAGTTGCATCTGTAATAGCCGATTGATTTCTGCTGTCACTGACAGCGAGCGGTCAATGCTGCACATCTCGCGGATTGCTTCGGGCTTCAGGTTTGGGCAGGAATATGGTCATTGCGCACGGATACATCCATTAGTGGCTGACTCAGTCTCCTCACCTAGGGAGACTCTCAACCCAGAATCCCAGCGTTTGTTTGACAGAATCCGCGCACACTATGAATGTTCTGTTGTCTGTAGGTTTTCTTAGTTCTGTGTTCAATTTTGCCAGGGCAGCGGCTAGTCAGCCTACTTTTTAGGATGTCCGGATGTGGAGAGACTGTTAATATGTGCAGCGTGCCTTATCTGTAACAGTCTTCACATCTAAGCGATATCTACCAGAGTGGACTCTGTACATCTATGCTAGCTAAAGAGGACTGTTCGTCTAAGTCACATGAAAGTAGAATCTGTACATCTAAACCATCTCAGAGTGTACTCCAGACACCTGAGCCACCCCAAAGTGGACTCCGGGCATCTAAGTCACCTCAGGGTGGACTCTGGGCATCTCAGCCACCTCAGGGTGGACTCCGGGCATCTAAGTCACCTCAGGATGGACTCCAGACATCTAAGCCACCCCACAGTGGACTCCGGGAATCTAAGTCACCTCAGGGTGGACTCCGGGCAACTAAGTCACCTCAGGGTGGACTCCAGGCATCTAAGTCACCTCAGCGTGGACTCCGGGCATTCAAGTCACCTCAGCGTGGACTCCAGGCATCTAAGTCACCTCAGGGTGGACTCCGGGCATCTAAGTCACCTCAGGGTGGACTCCGGGCATCTAAGTCACCTCAGGGTGAACTCCGGGCATCTGAGTCACCTCAGGGTGGACTCCGGGCATCTAAGTCACCTCAGGGTGGACTCCTGGCGTCTAAGTCACCTCAGGGTGGACTCCGTACCTCGCGGGCTTAGATATAATGAGTATACGAGAAGAGTACATGATTGTGTGCTTCACATTGCTGTTGGTCAATTGGCAGGCAGAGAAGTTGCCTGTTGGTCAATTGGCAGGCAGAGAAGTTGCCTGTTGGTCAATTGGCAAGCAGAAAAGTTCCTTGTCTATCATTCCCTGTGGTCTATACGCCTACAGGGCCAACTGTCCTGTCTCCTGTCTTGTGTGTTGTTCTGTCTCGGCAAGGCTGTCAATTTGTGTCACCTGGTGTTGGGGCTCACGTGATCGTTACACTGAAAGTGGCTAATCTGCCATATTTCACACTCGTACATTCGCTGGTGCCCCATGCCACCCAAGTATCACAGTGGCCTGAGAGGTTCGAGGGAGAAACGTGTTCTCTGATTCTCGCAGGTCCACGCCTCTCTCTCTCTCTCTCTCTCTCTCTCTCTCTCTCTCTCTCTCTCTCTCTCTCTCTCTCTCTCTCTCTCTCTCTCTCTCTCTCTCTCTCTGGGAAAGTCAGGACAGCCTTGTGGGGCATGTGGTGGGGTTTGTTTTGGTGCTCCACAGTTGCCAGTAGCAGTCAGTGAGACTCATATAGTGTGGTAGAGACCTAGACTTATCAGTTAAGGGTGAACAACAGGAGGTCGTATATAAAGGTTAGAATAAAAAAAAAATTAGTTGCATATCGTTTACAGGACGTCGCAATTAACACTAGCATTTATTGGCTGTTTGTGATTGTCGAGGCAATTTTATGTTTGTGGTTTGCCATTGCTTTCTGAACGGCTGGCTGCTCATATAATTGTGAAAATCAACGCAAAGCAACCTGTTTCCCAATCACACGCGGCTCACTTCAAACTCAGTATGTCGGAATATTGAAGCTGCGTTCACTACCCCTAAGCTACACACGCCAATGTGTACAGGTTATGTGCGTTAAAAACGTACGAGATTTGGTAATTGGAGAGAGTAGGTCCTTTTCAGAGAAGGCGGTGAATCCGATTGTGCTAGCCAAGAGATTAAGGGACGTGTACTATCATTAGAGCCGGCTTTATGGCGTAGGGGTTACGGACGCAGTTCATAATCCCGCATACCGCGATCGAAACACAACTGTGTGCGATTTGGCAGAAGACCGTCTTACGCTGGTGCTTTACGAAATGGTATGGGTGCCGGTCGTTCAGAAAACATTGGCAAACTACTGAACGTAAACTTGCCAAGAGATCACCAAAAATAAAAAAAATGCTGTTGTTGACTGCGACTTCCTGTAAAGGATATGCACCTAACTATTTAAACTAACTATCATTAGATACCAACGGATTTTGGAAACGCTAGGATCAAACCCGGTACCTTGTGAGCCCGAGACGGAAGCTTTAACTTCCTGGCCACGCAGCTTCCTCCAAATGTGAGACAATATAGGACGGCTGGAAGAGTCTCTGTGTGTGACCCCTGTCCATCACGGGCCACCTGTTAGGACAATGTTATCTTACAGAGCCATGTAAACCAGCCGTGGTATCACACCTGGGGAGCCACTCCAGAAGCTCTCTGCCTGGCCTTTTGTCAACAGAGCTGGGATGCTGGTGCCTGGAACAGTGGTTGTCACATGATCCCACTGGTACAACACCGAGCACATGCCCGCGGTAATCCAATACGTGCAGGGCGCTATATGACGGGGACAGGGGCGGGGTTGACCCTGGGAGGCCAGCACAGTAGCCTCAGGTCATCTCCATGCAAACAGCAGTCTTGCTGTCTGGATGTATTCTTTGCCAGTCCTCTCTGCATGTCATACTGTTCACATCGTCATCATCATGTGCTTCCCGATAAGCGTAGGCGGTCATGTGTCGCCATCTCACACGATCACCATAGTCGTGGATCAGCTCTATATTTGTGTCTTGATTAGGCCACAAGGCCAACCCATCCAGATGTTTATCTTACTGCCTTCCCTTTGTTCTTTCCCCCGCAATCTTGCCAATTGTCACTAAGTTTTATAGTTTATTTCTTTTCACAACGTGCAAAAAAAAAAAAAAATCTTGACTGTTTACGTTTGTCTCTACTCGGTTCACGGTTTCCATTTTTTTCTTGTAGAACTTGCTTATTGATATTTGTTGTCTGTCCATGGCATTCTTTCCATTTTTCCCAGAAACCACATCTCCACTGCCATTAGGTGGCGTAGCATTTTAACACTTTTCACCTGCTGTGGGAGGACCATCACGTGTTTTAGGCCACAGTGCGGAATAGGTGGCTATTCTGGCCCTCGCATAGTGACCGGCGAGCGCAGGTATCAAACCTTTGCCTATGCTCATTCTACTGTCAGCGTAACGTCCTAGCCATTACACCAACGCACGTGCCTTTACTGTCACTATATTGTAGTATGCTAACATATTTCTGCCGGTCTCACTGGCGAAGGGGTTATGGACGTTTTTCATAATCCCGTATTCTCTCATATGAAACATGCTGGTGTTGACTGCAATGTCCTGTAAATGATATACGAAAAAAAACGTGTTTCTCGATGTGAGTGTCATGTGATTGTAATTTCTGAGCCACGCTGATTGTCTGTGTTAGGCTGAAAGATGTGCTGAAGCCTAATGATCACGTAAATTACACAGTGATGTCTCTATAAGCGCTTCAGTATTCCCCCCCCCCCCATAGACCACACAAGGGCAAACTCAAAACATTGATGTCTCTATAAGCGCTTCAGTATTCCCCCCCCCCCCCCCCCCCCCCCCAATCCCCCCATAGACCACACAAGGTTAAACTCAAAACATTGATGTCTCTATAAGCGTTCAGTACTCCCTCATAGACCACACAAGGGTAATCTCAACGCGTTGCACGAACTACGTAATATCGGCTAGGGTCACAACGTTTGTTTACCAGAATCACATACCCGAGCAATGTCTGTCTGTGATTTTCTAGGCAAATGTTATATTCAGTAGCTTGCTATTGCTTTCCGCCCCTATCTTTCTGGTAACCAATGTGTTGAACACTATCCCCTTCATTCATTAACAGATAGCAAGATGAGGGTTCTCGGAGCCCCACCCCCTCTACAGTGGGTGGTGGCGATCTGGTCAGTGTGGGCAGCAGCGGCGGGACTTGGCACAGCCCAGGACACAGACTCATCAACGGGCAGCAGAAGTGCCGTCCTGCAGGCCGGCGACTACTTCGGGTTTACCCAGTCCACCTACAGTGGTACGATCTATGAGAACACGCTGGGCAAGGTCTACATACAGACGCCGCGCAAGATGGGAGTCCAGCTCAGATATCCCAGCTCGCTGGATGTGGATTACTCTATAGTGGAAGGCGACCCTAACAACATTTTTAAAGCGGAGGCGACAACAGTGAAAGATTTCTCTTTTCTTCGCATCCGAACTCAGACGGTCAACTACGGCATGCTCAATCGAGAACTGAACTCCATTTTCAATCTTCGTGTGAGGGCCAGGGGATTGACTGCCGGAACGACAGCTCTGGTGAATTACACAAATGTTGTTGTTACCGTCCTTGATCAAAACGAATTCAGCCCCATGTTTTCCAGTGTTCCATACGAAGTCAGTATTCCTGAAGACACTCCTTTATACCGAAGTATTGGCCAGGTGAAAGCCTCCGACGCAGATGAGGGTATTAACGGAGAGATATATTACAGCTTTGTCCAGGCCACCCTGGTGTTTGCCATCCACCCGACCTCGGGTGTGGTCTCACTGTCCCGCCCCGTGCGGCATGACGAAAGACAAGTGTATGAACTGGACGTAGTTGCTGGCGATCGAGGAGAGCCAACTCACAGTCGAGGAGTTTCTCCAAACAGCAAAACACAGTTCAAGGTGAACATTTTACCTGTGAATTTTAATCCGCCATCAATAACCTACCATAACCACCAGAGCCTGGTCGAGCACGGGAATCTAGGGACCGTTTTCGCCGTTCTGACCGTGACCGATGATGACCGAGGCAAGAACGGCGAGATAGGTCGTGTGGCAATCATCAATGATTATAAACACCATTTCCAGCTAGTCCCTGAGGCAACGACAGGCAAGTACAACATTGTGGTCAAGTCGTCTATAGATCGCGAGACACTGCCGGACAATTACAACGTTACGGTCATAGCCGTAGACAAGGGCTCGCCATTGAAAACTGCAACAGTTGTTATTCCCGTGGCCGTTCAAGATATCAACGACAACGAGCCAGAATTCGAGCAGAGCGTGTACTCGGTTGAACTCTCAGAAATAGTTCCAGTCAACACGCCTGTGTTGTTTGTCAGAGCCCGCGACAAGGACGCTGGGGTCAACGCTGAAGTGTCCTATAGTATCGTTGACGGCAATAAACAGCAACTGTTTATCATTGACGCCAAGTCTGGGCTCATTAGCACATCCGGCCACCTGGACGCCGAAGCCGACTCGAGGGTAACTCTGGTGGTGCAGGCCCAAGATCAGGCCAGCAGCGGAAGCAGAAAAACAGGACAAGCGAGAGTGATAATATCTCTGAAGGATTACAACGATAACTCGCCAGTCTTTAACATGTTCCAAGATTATGTCAATGTTCGTGAAAATCTGCCCAGGGGGTCGAGAGTGGTGAATGTTCTGGCAAGTGACGAGGACAGCGGAGACAACGGAAAACTCAGTTTTAGTTTAGTAAATTATGATAGTGTCCCTTTTGAGATTGATGCCTTCACGGGGGAAGTCACAACCAAAGAGGTTCTAGACTATGAGACAATGCGGAGAGACTACCGCTTATATCTACGCGTCGCCGACAGGGGCTTGCCTTTTAAGAGAGAAGAAGACATGGTAGTGACCGTAAGGCTAGAGGATGTCAATGACAACAGTCCCGAGTTTGAGACCAACAGGTGTTTCGGCCACATCTCACATGAAGCTCCCCTCAAGGTTGATGTGGTGGCTCTCTCGGCGGTCGACTTTGACTCGGGCAATATTGTCACGTACAGCATCACAGAGGGCAATGGCGATAATTGCTTTAACGTTGACCCCACCACCGGCCTAATTACCCTCAACTGTGACATGTCCAGGTTCGAGGATGTCACACGCTCGCTCACAGTCGTGGCCAGCGATGGTCAGCACGTGTCCATCCCGGCCTCAGTTGAACTCAAGTTAGTTGACAGGTGGGATTCGAACTTAGAATCGGCGCATGTAAAAACGTCTTGCCAGAAAACAGACGTGGTTTCTCGTCTCCAACAGCAGGTCCACAAATCTGAGGCCGCAAATTCTGGCCGGGAAGACACGGTGCCCACCAAAATCAACAAACTTCCCAACAACCCGCCGACCGTATCCAAAACATTTCCAGCTAACGTAGAAGTTTCAGAGAGCGCTGATATAGGTGCCGTTGTTATGAACTTCGGGGAATATGTCACAGATGAAGATAACGGATTCAACGGACAGCTTGTTTATGTGATCTCAGCAAGCGACGATCCTAGCGGAGGATTCATCCTGGATACCTTCACTGGGAAGTTGCAGGTATTCTCCCGGCTGGATTATGAAGTCAAGTCGGAATACACCCTCACCTTGACCGCTACTGACCTGGGCGATCCGTCTCTACAGGTGTCAAAAGACATCAAAGTGGCCGTCATTGACGAAAACGATAATGTCCCAATATTTGAAAAGACTGTGTACACGAGAAAGATCAGCGAGAGCGTAGCTGTTGACTCCTCAGTTCTTCATGTCAAAGCCACAGACCTGGACTCCGGAATTAATTCAGAAATTACATATTCTATTATATCAGACAATAGAGATTTCATGATAGACCCCCACCTGGGCCTCATCAAAGTGAAACGAGCACTGGATCGGGAGACGAGGCCAATCCAGACCTTACTCATCCAGGCGGAGGATTCAGGCCTGAGGACAAAGCTAGCGTCCACCACAGTTGTCAACATCACCCTGGCCGATGTCAACGACAACGCTCCGCTGTTTGTACCAGAGCTGTACCTCGTCCGTGTCCGAGAGGATCTCCCACTGGGTGCCATCATCACCACACTCACAGCGCACGACCTGGACGAGGGCGACAACGGGAAAGTCACCTACTCCTTCGCTCACGGCATCGACCAGCATTTCGAGATCGACAGCCTGACTGGCTCCATCCGCGTCAAACGCGCTCTGGATTATGAAACCAGGCAGGTGTACAACTTCACCGGCGTGGCTGTTGATGGAGGCAAACCGGAACTGACCTCGTCCTGTCTCATCAGCATCGAGGTCATGGACGTGAACGAGCACTACTTCGCTCCAGTGTTCTCCGATTTTATAGCCCTGGGTAAAGTGACAGAAAACATGCCAGTGGGAACTTACGTCATGAATGTACAGGCCAGGAACCACGATGGCACCAGCCCCGGGGTCGGTCAGATGTTCTATAACATACTGGAAGGTTCTGGATTAGGCCGATTTTCCATTGATGAGAATGGTGAGTACATGCGTGTTGGTCTCGTCTCCTCTCATGTTTGTGATCATTGCTCCCTGTCTCTACTGTTATGTGTATCGTCATTGTTGTCTATCCGCTGCCATGTATGCATCATTGCTGTTTTATCTCTACTGTTATGTGTGTCTTCATTGCTGTCTGTCTACTGTCATGCGTGTAATCATTGCTGTCTGTCTGCTGCCATTGTGTGATCATTGCTGTCTGTCTACTGTCATGCGTGTAATCATTGCTGTCTGTCTACTGTCATGCGTGTAATCATTGCTGTCTGTCTGCTGCCATTGTGTGATCATTGCTGTCTGTCTACTGTCATGCGTGTAATCATTGCTGTCTGTCTACTGTCATATGTGTAATCATTGCTGTCTGCCTTCTGTCACGTGTAATAATTGCTGTCTGTCTATTGTCATGTGTGTGATCATTGCTGTCTGTCTACTGTCATGTGTGTGATCATTGCTGTCTGTCTACTGTCATGTGTGTGATCATTGCTGTCTGTCTACTGTCATGCGTGTAATCATTGCTGTCTGTCTACTGTCATATGTGTAATCATTGCTGTCTGCCTTCTGTCACGTGTAATAATTGCTGTCTGTCTACTGTCATGTGTGTGATCATTGCTGTCTGTCTACTGTCATGTGTGTGATCATTGCTGTCTGTCTACTGTCATGTGTGTGATCATTGCTGTCTATCTGCTCGTTGTTTCTCTGTCTGCTTGTGGCACAGGAGATCTTCGCACGTTCTTTATCTGTGTGTTTGTTTCTTTCTGTCCCCTCCCTCGCTTTTCTTTCTGCCTGCCTGCCTGCCTGCCTGCCTGCCTGCCCGCCCGTCCGTCCGTCCGTCCGTCCGTCCGTCCGTCCCTGTCTGTCTGTCTGTCTGTCTGTCTGTCTGGTAGGTATGTTTCCTCAACTTATGTTTCCTTTATCCTGCTTCCCCAGTTTGATTAACCGTAACTTCAAACTCTCCACATATGTGACCGCCGCCTCTGTCTGTTCGCTGACTCCCAATTGTTATCATCGCTGTTATCACCTGCTCCTGCAGGGAAGACCCTCACACTGACAGGTCAATGTCACAGCTATAACACTTCAACCCGGTCGGCATCGTTCAGTGGTAGGCTTAGATAAGATCCATTTTCGTCGTAGTACAGCACGAGACAAATGTGCTATGTTGAGAAGCAGCCAATGACATTCTAGTGTGTATTCGGTGTTCTCCACAACATGCACAGTGATACACTAATAATTCCAGTCAGTTATTGTAAATCTGGTCGCCCTCGATAGCTCAGGGATAGTTATTGCAGTTTCACGATGGCCACATATCCGGGTTAGAGTCATCCGCAGACCATTTTGGGACAGACCGCTTTGCGTTGATTTTCACTATTGAAGACAGCAATGGTAAACTACTGGATGCCTTCATTATGCTTTTGAAAAATTCTGTCCGCGGTGTTCTCGTCATTCTGCTAAAGAGCCACATCTCTGCAGCTTCCACGTGATTCCTCGCTAATCTGTTGACCCTTTTTCACTTCGTTTTTATTTTTTTATTATTTTAAAAATGGCATGTACCTTGCAGGAGGTTGCGTTCAATCCTAACCCCAGGTTGCTTTCCTAGACATTTTAACGTTCAGTAGTTTGCCATTTCTTCCTGAACGAGAAGTCAATGTTGAAATCCAAACTGATGCGTATAGGAAATGATCCCGCAACCTCGTCATCAGGGTACCGGAAGTTAAGGGCTAGTCGCTCTTATCTCTTCTGCTAAGTCGGAGTCTGTTCTCACTTATACCCATAACCTCACCATTTCTATCTCTTCCTTGCCTTGCGCACCTTGCCCCCCTCCCTCCCAACTCTTGCATCTCTGTAGAGTGAGGTATGAATGTCAGCTGTGTACCGTTGGCTTCTTGCGTACAATGCTGACTTTATCCTGCCCTGACACCTTTCATGTATTCAGATGTGTGCCTTGACACGGCGGGGAGGCTTCAGCCCCGCTCCATTGCCGGTCTCACGCCGTGTCACGTTTACTGACTTCATTGACGGTCGTGCACACCGCTGCATATATTACACGCACTTTTCATGTCCCTGCCATCACTTCTGTCTGTACCTCTTTTACCCATCGTTTGTTCTACCGTCATATTTGTGCTCTCTCTCTCTCTTTCTTCTCTCTCTCTCTCTCTCTCTCTCTCTCTCTCTCTCTCTCTCTCTCTCTCTCTCTCTCTAAGTACACGTGTGTGTGTGTGTGTGTGTGTGTGTGTGTGTGTGTGTGTGTGAGTAATTAGGTGCTGTTGCCGGGGTTGTGGCTTAGGGGGTAGTGACACCGAGTCCAGGGTTGGACATCAGCCGCGGGCCATGTGCAGGCAGACCGCGTTGCTTTGACTTCCATGGTATGAAGGATCGCCCGTGGAGGAAGCCATGGCAGCCTTCTGAACTAACAATGCTAGTAAATCACAGACAGCCAGTAAAAATGCTGGGGTGATCGCAACGTCTCATGAAGGGCATACGACTGACTTAACTGTCATCGGAATGACCAGTTAGGTCTTCTTCTTCTTCTTCTTCTTCTTCTTCTTCTTCTTCTTCTTCTTCTTCTTCTTCTTCTTCTTCTTCTTCTTCTTGTTCTTCTTCTTCTTCTTCTTCTTCTTGTTCTTCTTCTTCTTGTTCTTCTTCTTCTGCGTTCTTCTGCGTTCATCTGGAGTGTTTTTCTCTCTCACTGTTGTCGTGTCGTCCAATTCCCAACGGGTCAATTTAGAACGGCCAAAGACATCACGGTCAACCCTCAAGGGAAGGCAGGGGCAGAACATGGGCATTCCCCGCCATCCAAGGAGCATAATTGCAGAGCAGACACATAAGTAGTAGGTAATGTTGTAATGGACACAGAAATGTGGAGCATCCTGGTGGAGCGAGCGGAGCAATTTGGAGTATAATGCTATGTGTTTGTTATACCGCCCACTTCGCTCCACCGTAAAAATGATCCTCATCTGACCTCATTTCCCCCATCTCCCGCGTTGTAGTTAGGGTTAGAGTTAGGGTTGGTGTTGGAGTTAGGGTTAAGGGTAAGGTTGAGATTAGGGTTAGGGTTGAGGTTCGGGTTAGGGTTCATGTTAGGGTTAGGGTTTGTATCTGATCTGCCCGTCCCCCTCGCGGTATAATGCATGAGTGTCGCAGTGGCAGGGTGCCAGCGATTAGTGACCACAAGGCCGATTTTTGACGAGTGCTTGGGGCTAGGCAGTTCAAACCCACGGGTCCCGTTGGGTGTCATATGAAAACCGTAATAAGTAAAAAAAAAGTATGGCGGGTATATGATCTGTAGAGGTTCTTAGTGGCTCATACACTACCATTATACAGATTACACTGCTTCAAATGAAAACCTTAGAAAAGTAAAGATAACCGGCATTATTGGCTGTAGTGGGTATGACTTAGTGAAATTCAGTGTTAAGGGGTGGGTGAGTGGAGGAGTGTCTAGATAAATGCTTCCGAATACTATCAGCATACGGGTTACACCTCTTCAAATGAAAACCTTAAAAAGTAAAGATGACTGCTAGTACTGGTTTTAGTGGGTATGGCTCAGTGAAAGTCGTTGCTAATGGGTGGGTGAGTGGATGAATAGCTAGATAAGTGCTTCTGAACACTATCATCATATGGTATCAGATCGTTAAATAAAAACCTTAAAGAAATAAAGTAAAGATGGCCGTCGGTGTCCCAGTTGGTGTCGGGTTCGAATACCAGTGGGGAGGTCTAATGGTTGTCCTGTTATTTTCCCGAGAGGAGGTTGGAATCAACAAGCACATCTTTAAACTTATTATCTGTTGGGATTATTGACTGACTTTGGTCTACACTCCTCTCTTCTGTCTTCCCTTCCATATATCTATTTCTTTCACTCTCTCTATTATTCTCTCAACACATACTCAGACAACAGTTCCTTTCAACAATAAATAAAAGATTTATTAATAAAAACTATGTCTGGTGTATGTATGGATATTGTCTATGTAGTGGGTATGTTCTTCTAGTGTGGCTGCCAGAGATGTTGATAGATAGTCTCCGTGTCTTCTCTCGTCTCTTCTCTCGGCTAAAGTACAGGACGATACATAGATACAACAGAACGGTCTCACCCTGAATGCTCCGTCTGCTTGAGTCTGTAGATATATCCGTTTTGTTTTTGTAATGAAAAAATGTTCACCACTGTATCAATGTACTTAAACCGATCACTATATGCTGTCAGCTTAAACTGAATGTTCGTTGCTTTCTTATAGCGTTTTTAATTCCATCCTGGAAAACACATCGAGTTTCTAGTATTCTCTATTTTTGTCCTGTAAAAGTTCTACACTGGATAGTTCGTAATTGGTATAGGCATTTGGTATGCCCCTTGCAACTCTTCGATACTGAGTAATTTGAGTCATTTTTCTTTAGTTTGTATGATCTCTATTTTCCGTTCTCTGTCCTCCTGACTTATTAAGATGACACTTCTTTTCTTTCCTTTCTTATGCACAAGTGTCGTGCTTTATTACTTTAAAGTGCTTTCTTGTGGGTTATCAACACTGAGTGATCTTGACCACAGCCATCTGTGTGATATCTTAGTTGATAAGTCTCGCACTGGTATGGGAACCTGTGTGATATACATTTAATAATGAGATCTGTGTCTGCTTCCTCTTCTCTCCTATGTCAGTGTCTTTTCCTCCAGCCGAAATGAAAAGGCTTCCGAAAAAACCCACTCTGACATAGGATAGAAGATTCACCTAACGTCTATACTATTCCTACTAATAGAAAGCAATGTTAAATGCTATTCACTCACATCTATATTCCTATGCTAAACTATACTCTAATATACCTTATTTAGGCATCTATGTTCCTGGAATCGAAAAAACACTTAGCGAATAACACACTACTATCCCCTCTTTCCATCATTAGGGACGTGTATTTCTATTCCCACTCAAGAACATATCTCCTTCAGTTCAGTTTGGAACACACACTAAACTTACACAAAGAAGTGGACACTCTTTATAGGTCATTTATGCCGCATAGTCCTTGACCTTGCTTGACACCTCAAGTTCCTACTTCATTATCACAGTTAGTGGAAAATTACAGATCTGAAACTTTTCCATTATTCATACATTCAGACCGCAATATGCTGTCCAATAATGCTGTCTACCTTTGTCGCAAACCAATTTTTCCACGCGACAGGTTACCTGTGCTGTAAGCGGCCCCTTCCGTCTTGACCTATAAACACATGCGCCTGGTCACTCCGTTGTTGGTTACCTTTACTGCTTCGTTTGTTAACCCTTCTTCTACCTGGTTGGTTAGTCGGTGTATACAGTCGTCTATCTGGGAATCATTAACTCTCAGTATTTCACGACAATGGTAGAAGACATATTGATTATGTATTTGTTAAATAGTTGTGATGGCGAGCTCTGGTGTTATTAATCAGGCTGTGTTGAGAATATGAGAGGTGGTGTGCAGAAGTGATGACTGTGTCTAGTTGGTAACCCAGACGCCATGGGGGTTACAGGTTCGATCGAATCTCGGTACTTTGTCTTTGGTAAGATTACCAGTGGTCAGTATGTGGGGGTATCTAGTTGGTCGTATGAGTTAGGGCCGCCTTGTCCGGCTGTGTTGCCATGGCCACAAGTCACACCGATGATGAAAAACAAGGGCATCTGATTTCACCATTGGATTCACACTTAACAAAATAGAACATAACATAAAAAACCAGAACACAATATGTCGATAAACTACGTCAGCTGTTACAAATACAAACAAAAAAATCAATAATATGCAAGCCTTATATGACTAATCCCTTAACCCTGGGGATTATCTCCGTTGTTATAAATGAGGTCGGAGCAAGTAATAACATGAGATATAATTGCAAATAGGGGAATATAACATAAATGTCGGCTAATCCCAGGGACTATCTCAGCTGTTACAAATGGGTCGGAAAATTAACAACACTCAACATAATTGCAGGTAAGGGACCCTCTTATTTGACGGCTCAATAATAGGGTATTTGTGTTGTATTAAGTATTGAAAGTAATAGTATGTACGAGGTTATAGTAAACATAGTATTTTTTATATGTAAAGTGTAAAAAGTAAAAATGGCAGCACAGGTTTGGAGGTCTAACACCAACAATTTCGATGCATATGTGCGAATCCGATCCTCAGTAGGCCTTGGGTGTTTCCATTATATATCTAATAAAAAGGGACTAACTGTGTATTATAATGTCGGATGCCGTATTAACACTATCACATACCATAGGTGGTGTGTTAGAGATACAATCCTCATCCTCAGTCGGTGTGACGATGTACAGCAACTCAAGTGGTCACGTGTCTAAGGGATACAGCTGGAACAAGTAGCTAATGGCTACGACCGGAACACGTGGTTGTGTTACATACAGCTGGTCACAAGCCTAAAGATACACCCGGGACACGTATGTAATGGTTACATTCGGTCAGAGATGGCATTGCTTCCTTTTCACCTGTTTAAAGGGTACATCCGGGACACATGGTTAAAATGGGTACTACAGAAGAAAGATCTCTGTCGGCTGTCGAATCCGGGGACCTAACTCGTGATGATCACCGTATATGGGAGTGATTCCACTACCGCGTCAACAGAGCCTTGGAAATTTAAAGTGATCTCACTTCTCAGTTTTCTATGGCCGTGTCGCCCTAAGGTCATAGAGTAACACCAAAAAACATCCCGACCTCAATACACTAAAAGTCAGTTTCGAATGTAGTATACACAAATATAACCAGTTCATCACACTGTCCGACTAAGCCTTTCTCATAGTCATAGAGGAGAATTGTGAGCACCTACGTCTGTCAGGGGAAGGCTATCTGTACATAACAGATACTGGGTCATACATTGATGATTGTTTAGCGCCTTTTATCAACTGTACACACAAACACAACAAGCTGTTCCATCTCGACCTTAGGCATCTCATGTAACATGACATGTCCTAATCAGCGATGCTATCATGTCTCAGATCAAGATTTACACTTTCATTAATTCTTCAGTGTGTCCATAGGGGTCTTTGCAGATTTCCCCAGACACACATTTCCAATGCCAATATATGTTTTTCAACCTGTATGCTCTATGTTCTATGTTTCACACCAAGACAGAAGTACAGATTCCATGTATCACTTCATCATTCGAGTAAGAAAATATGTTAGACAAATTATTAAAAATATTGGCCAAATTAAGAAATATCTCAATCAAACTTATAAAAAGTAGGACAAAATGTTAGTTATGCTATAACATTGTGGCCAAAGTAAGAAATATTTCACCCATACTTTTAAATATCTCATACAAACTTATAAAGATGTCAACCGAAATAAGAAAATGTGTTACCAAAATTAGGAAAAATGTTGGCCAAGTTACAAAATAGCCCGACCAAACTTATAAAAAGTAGGAAAATAAGTCGGTTAAAGTAAGAAAATATGTTACCCAAATTAGGAAAAAGGTTGGCTAAAGTAAAAAAAATTATAGACAAACTAAGAAATATGTATAGCAAAGTAAGAAAGATGTTTATCAAATTGAGAAAAATGATGGTCAAGCTAAGAAATTGTATATGGCAAAGTAAGGACACTGTTTAAGAAATTGAAAAAAAAAAATAATTATGGCCTCTTTAGACAATATGTTAGCCAAATTAAGAAAGACTTATGATCAAAACAAGAAAGATGTTATCCAAATTAGGAAAAATACTGGTCTAACTAAGAAATATGTATGGAAGAGTATGAAAAAAGTTGACCTAAATAAGAAATGTGTTAACCAAGCGAAGAAAATTATTAACCAAAGTGAGAATAAATGTCGACTAAAGTAGGAAAATTTGTTAGCCAAACGTATGAAAGGCTGGCCAAATAAAGAAATATTTCAACCAAACTTATAAATATCTCGACCAAACTTATAAACAGATGGACAATTTGTTACCCTAATGGGAAAAATATTGGCCAAATTCAGAAATATGTCAACCAAATTTATAAAAAAGTAGGAAAGTGCTCGCTAAATGGTAAAAAATATTGGCCATGTAAATAAATATTTCAACTAAACTTAAACATAACTTGTCGAAACTTATAAAAAGTAGGAACATCTGTGTGCCAAATAGAAAAAAAAAATATTAGTTAAGTAAAGAAATATTTTAACAAAACTTATATATCTCATCCAAACGTATAAAAAGTGGGATTTTTTTAGCCAAATGGGAAAATTTTTCTCTTTTTGATGTGTAAAGTGAAAAAAGTAAAGGTGGCGGCACAGGTTAGGAGGTCTAACATCAACAATTTCGATGCGTATTTGCGAATCCGATCTTTAGAAAGCCTTGGGTTTCCATTATATATCTAATGTAAAGTGACCAACTATGTATTATAATGGCAGTTATTGCTGTCTGTAGAGGATGCGATGTAAACACTATCATCATACCATTAGTGATGTGTTAGAGATACAATCTTCATCCTCAGTCAGTGTGACGATGTACCTTTTTAAGGTTTTCAGTTGAAGAGCTGTAACCCGTATGATGATAGTGTTCAGAAGCACTTATCTAGCTAACCTACCACTCACCCACCCATTAACAACGAATGACATTAAGCCATAGCCACTACAACCAGTAATACCAGACATCTTTACCATTTTTAAGGTTTTCATTTGAAGCGGTGTAATCTGTATGATGATTGTGTATCAGCCACTATGACTCTCTACAGATCATATACTCACCATATTTACATTTTTACTTATTACGGTTTTATATGACACCCGTCGCAACTCAAGGGTTCGAATCGTCTAGCCCCACCACATACACTCGTCAATGATCGGCCTTGTAGTCACTAATTGTTGGACACTCCAACTCTGCGACACTGATGCATTATACCCCGAGGGGGACGGACAGATCGGATACAAACCCTAACTCTAACATCAACCCTATCTCTAACTCTAACCTCAACCTTAACCGCAACCTCAACCCTAACCCTAACCCTAACCCTAACAGCAACCCTAACCCTAACCTCAACCATAACCCTAACTCTAACCCCAACCTTAACACTAACCCTACAAACCCCAACCAACCCAACCAACATCAACCCCAACTCTAACCATAACCCTCACCCTAACTACAACGCGGGAGAAGGGGAAATGAGGTCAAATGAGGATCGTTTTTATGGTGTAGCGAAGTGGGCAGTATAATAAACATATAGCATTATACTCCGAATAGCTCCGCTCACTTCACCAGGCTGCTGTACATTTCAGCGTCCATTACAACATCCTCTACTACTCACATAGTGCTCTTGTACTTGGCTCACCCAAGGACTTGTTACGTCCTGCGCATGGCAGCTTTACTTTCTCACTTCTGTATATTGGGCATTTCGTTCCCTACTGGCCACTCCCTACGCAAACCAGGAATGGTCTGTCTGCAGCCGACATCCACTCAGCGAGCTTTTGGTTCGGACATTCTGCAGATGTTTGTTGACCGGGTTAACCTTCCCGGGTACTTCAAAGGACATTACACTCCCACTCGGACGTTTTTGCTTTGTGCCTGTTTTTTTTTTTTTTTTTGCGCCCGTAGGTCGACACACCCGACCTTGGTGGGCGTTTGTTGACTGAGTTAACCTTCCCGGGAGTTACTGTCTGACCAGCAGATTTTAACACGCGACTTCACTGTGGTATGATAATGAATATTCTACAATGTAACCACCCTTTGGCATTGGGTTGATGTCTGTTGACAAGGATATATCTGATCTTGTGGAGGAATGGCCAACCAATGTATAATCCCAACTCGTCCAAATGTGCTGTGATGGTTCACGACCATGTTACATCCTAATATCCCAGGATATGACATTTCAGTACCATTCTTGTACACTCTGCTGCTTTGTGAACTCAGAGAGGGTAGGTGAACTCCGCAACGCAGTTTTCTTGCAGATGGTACTTTGGTACAGTGTCTCGAGAAGAGTCAGGTCTACACCACCTTCCCTCCAATAGAGGCAAGCTCTGTTGATCGTTCAGACGACCTGAGCTGCTAGTGCATCTGACGTGTGAGTTAAAACTAACACTCTTCCAGAGGTTTCGTGCCCCAACCAACCAACCAGCCAGCCAGCAGCCAGCCAACCCATCCCAATCCAACCCACCAACAATATATCGAGACTGAGACTTTGCTTTAGTCTCCGCTTATAGACCACTGGCGGAGAGTCAGCACGGGGCGTGAACTCCCTAGCCCCTGCCAGGGACCACGTGCATGTACACTAGAATCACACGTGCTTTATATGTATTTCACAGGCTGGTTGTTAATTCAGAAATGTTGCCTGGCATCGATCCGTTTGTCTTGTCGATTGGATGTCCATTTGCGAAGGAATATTTAACGTGCACACGTGTCCAACAAGTACATCAACAGGCTGTCTAAAAATTAAAGTTGGCAAAATCATAATAGAAAAAGATCAGATTCTACATGTATGGACAGATTATGTGAAAAACCTGTATAATGATAACAGAGAGAAACAGTATGATATTAGATTTAATAATGAAGGACCACCAATTTTAAAGATGGAGGTTCAGAATGTTCTTAAGCATATGAAAGCTGGCAAGGCACCTACGGTGCAGATAACATCACAACAGAAATGATTAAAGCTTTAGAAGAATTTGGATTAGAGCAAGTCACCAGACTGCTGAACACATTATATGATACTGGAGATATACCTTCTGAATTATGTAATTCTGTATTTATTGCAATCCCAAAGAAATCAGGAACCTTGGAATGTGATCAACATAGAACTATTTGTATAATGAGTCACATCACAAAGATTTTGTTACGAATTATCATGCAAAGAGGGAGGAAGAAAATACAACCTGAAATAGGGGAAGAACAATGTGGCTTTGTAGAAGGAAAGGGTACAGTAAATGCTGTGTATATGCTGCGAACAGTTATTGAACGTGCTATAGAAGTAAACAAGGATATACATCTTTGCTTTATTGACTACACAAAGGCTTTTGATAGAGTTAGACATGTCAACATGGTGGATATGCTTGCAGATCTACAAATTGATGGGAAAGACATTAGACTTATAAAAAAATACATATATTGGAAACAACAAGCTGCCATAAGGATTGATAATGAAGTGGGACAATATCAACCTATTAAGAGAGGTGTTGGGCAAGGATGTGTAATGTCTCCAGATCTTTTTTCCCTATACAGTGAAAATATTTTCAGAAATGTAGAAGATATAAATGGAATCAGCATTGGAGGAAGAAACATCAATAACATTAGATATGCAGATGATACAGTATTGATTCCAGACAATGCACAGTATCTGCAACAATTAGTAGACGCGGTTGTTGTACACAGAGAGCAGCTGGGGTTGGAATTAAATTGTAAGAAGACACAGGTGATGGTCGTCACTAGGAAGAACGAAGTACCACAATGTAATATACAAGTAAATGGGAATATTCAACAAGTGAATCGATACAATTATCTCGGAACAGTCATAACATCTGATGGGAGATGCCTTGAAGAGGAACGAGAATCGCCATGGCGAAAGTAGCCTTTAGCAAGATGAAAAACATTCTGACCAATAAAAAGATGTCAATTGAAACGAGAAAAAGAGTGTTGAGAGGGTACATAGAGCCTGTTCTTTTGTATGGATGTGAAACTTGGACAATGTGCAGTCAAGCTGAAAAACATTTGATGGCTACAGAAATGTGGTTTCTGAGGAAAATGCAAAGAGTACCATGGACAGATAGAAAAAAACCAATGACCAAGTACTACAGGAGACAAATGAAAATCGTAGACTGATTAGAGAAATTAGACGAAGACAGTCAAAATATTTTGGACATGTTATGAGAAGAAATGGATTGGAGAACTTATTGACAACTGGCAAGATCGAGGGGAACAGACCAAGAGGAAGACCGAGAGGAAAATACCTGGATGGCTTGGCCACGTGGCATGGACGAGACAGGAACACTGAGCTGATCCACGACTCTGGTGATCGAGTGAAATGGCGAGTCATGGCCGCCCACGCTTTCCGGCATGGCACATGATTGATTGATTGACACGTGTCCACTCTTTATTCGAGAACGCTAGACGCCAGGGCCAATCTTCAGAATCTGGGAAATAAGCGCACTGTTCTCCGATTTTATAAACATTCTAACAGTTAATACCGTGAATGGAACGAGGTCTGTATGACCCAGAGACGGGCGTGATAACATCTAAGCCACTCCGCCTCTATGACCCCGGTTTCCAATACATCCTCACATGTGAATCGGGGCCACAAGAAAGGGAGAATAGGCTGCACAGAGCGGCAACTCTGGTCTCACGACGAAGCACAACCATGGCGCGTTGTCGCGGAGGCAAGAACTGAATGAAACACAAGCACAGGAAACCCTGTGGTCGGTATGTTCCCCTTGTGGTCGGTATGTTCACCTGCCGCTCTATGATTCATACTTCCACGGAAAGGAGACCAGTTGTAACAATTCAGTCACATCAGCCTCAGACCGCACTCGTAGACCTGTCCGTGTCTCGCCGACTGAGTGTTTCTCATGTTACGGATATCACGGTCACACTGGAGGGTACGGTTACCTGGTAGGCAGGCACTCTATAAGTAGGTGATGGGGAAAGTGCAGGCTACTTGTACCTGCAGCTCCTGTTGCGTCTCTGTCCTGGCTAGCATCACTGCATCTCTTTCATGCCTGCTTAGGGACGCGTAGTAAACGCGACTTCACAATCCCGACGTATCGGGTTCAAAGTAAACCGCAGACCATTTGGGAGCAGATCGCTTTGCGTTGGTTTTCGCAATGGTTTGAGCGTCGGTCGTTCAGACCTCAGAGAAAAACTAAAATAATTGCACGTCCTTTGCAGGATGTTGCAGTCAAGCCCAGCCCATATTTGCTGCTTGTGATTGACGAGGAGTTTTACTTTCAGTAGTTTGCCATTGCTTTCTGAACAAGAAGTCAACGTTGAAGTCCAACTGACCAGCACATGAAACAATTCCACTGACTCCGCCGCCAGTAGAGACAGTTTAGACGCGTTAAACCTCTCAGTCACGCCGACCTCTAATGACAGACTGTTGAACGTATAAGAAAATCACACACAGCAGCCAGCCAACTCTTTATAGAGACTTCACAACTACAGTACTGATGCTAGTCATAAACAGAAGCAACTTTTTAAAGAAACTTTACAACTACAGTACTGATGCTAGTCGCAAACAGAAGCAACTCTTTATAGAGATTTTACAACTACAGCACTGATGTTATTCGCAAACAAAAGCAACTCTTTATAGAGACTTTACAACTACATTACTGATGCTAGTCATAAACAGAAGCAGCTCTTTGTAGCGACTTTACAACTACAGTACTGATGCTAGTCATAAACAGAAGCAACTCTTTATAGAGACTGCATCCCCTCAACTGTGTGTCTACCTTGTTACGGTGGAGATGCTTGCATGTACCAATGACCCCAAGAGCTGTACCGACGGTAGCGCAGCTATTGGTAGGCTCTCCCATGTCGGACAGGTCAAAGCGTGGGAACCAGACGAAGCGATACAAAAACCAGCTGTCTTGTAGGTAGAATGAGGACAGTTCCGATAACACACTTTTTAACATGCGTTAGGCTGATGATACCATCTGGATAGCAACAAGTCAGAAGGGACTACAGGCAATGGTAGATACAGTGGTTGTAGCAAGTGAAAATATGGGCCTTAGCTTGGATGATAGGCTGACCGAAGTCATGGCGATATCAAAGAAATAGTTCGTGTCTAAATATACAATTAAAGTAAATGATGTTATTTTGGGACAAGTGTAGACATACACATATCGAGGATATGGCTAATATGAGATGGAAGACGTTTCACAGAGATAACGAACATAATAGGAGAAGCAAAAATTGCATTCTATCAAATGAAATATTTTATACACTGAGTCCTTGACATTGGAAGTTAGAAAAAAAAAAAAAAAAGAATTCTTGCATGCATAGAACCATTTCTAATATGTGGCTGCGAAACCTGGAAAATTAGTACACAAGCGATAAAATCTCTGGGGTATTTGGAGATGTGGTTTTTTAGAAGAATGCCGACAATTCCCTGGACAGCACAAATGAACAGTCTGGACATTTTGTGGGAGGCTGGGTCGCAAAGACAACTCATCACAAACATCAGTAAGAGGCTGCATTATGAGAAGACAAAAACTGGAACATGTGACAACTGGAAAGATTTGTGGAAAGAGAGGTAGAGAAAATTCTTGACAGTCTTGTGTCATGGCACAAAATGGAATCAGCACACGCATTAATACATGACGTTGGATATCGCAAGATGTGGAGAAACTTGATTGCCCACGCTAATCGGCAAGGCACTTAATGATGATGATGAATGTCAGTTATGATAGCAGTATAGATTTAAATGCAGCAAATCTGCGCCATTTCAACATCTACCTCATTATTCCCAATCCTGCACAAATACCGCCCTATTGAAAATGGCAGGCAGTCTTGCTTTTAAGAGCCATCAATAGTTTATCGGGGAGCGTAGATAAGCTTTCAGTGGCAATGAGAAAATGTGCACAACTCAAACACGGGCCTCTGCGGCCCTGGCCTGCATTGATTCCAACATCGATTATAGTTATCTCCCAAGAAAACCGGTCCATGCTATACTTGACTGTTTGTTTATCGCCATTCGGAAATTGCTGCCGACTCACAGCTAAATCTTTGCCAGTTTTCCCAGCTGAGTTCCGTGGAACCATATTGCTGCGGCATACTTATCTCAGGTTGTGTACAGGTGAATCTGTTCAGTCATTCTAGCTCAGTTATAACGTGGGATGGAAGGTGCCTTGTGGAGATAAGAACAAAAGTGGTATTCAGTTATAACGTGAAATAGAACGTGCCTTGTGAAGATAACAAGAGTGGTTTCAACTATAAGATAGTTATAACGTGGGATGGAAGGTGCATTGTGGAGATGAGAACACGAGTGGTTTAAACTATTCCACCCGCGTTATAACGTGGGATGGAAGGTGCCTTGTGAAGATGAGAACAAGAAGGTGCCTTGTGAAGATGAGAACAAGAGTGGTTTCAACTCTCTTGGCACAATTACAACGTGGAATGGAAGGTGCATTGTGGAGATTAGAACAAGAGTGGTTTCAACTATCTCGATACAGTTATAACGTGGGATGGAAGGTGCCTTGTGGAGATGAGAACAAGAGTGGTTTCAACTATCTTGGCACAGTTATAACATCTGATGGATGATACCTAATAGAGGTTATAACAAGAGAAGTTTCAACTATTCTGGCAGTTATAACATCGGATGGATGTTACTATGTAGAATGTAGAGAGTATGACAAGAATCCTTCAACTGTCTTGGCATAGTTATAACATGGGGCGGAAGATGCCTTGTAGAGAGAATAACAAGAATCCTTCAACTATCTTGACACAGTTATAACACGGGACGGAAGATGCCTTGTAGAGAGAATAACAAGAATCCTTCAACTATCTTGACACAGTTATAACATGGGGCGGAAGATGCCTTGTAGAGAGAATAACAAGAATCCTTCAACTATCTTGACACAGTTATAACATCGGATGGATGTTACTATGTAGAATGTAGAGAGAATAACAAGAATCCTTCAACTATCTTGACACAGTTATAACATGGGGCGGAAGATGCCTTGTAGAGAGAATAACAAGAATCCTTCAACTATCTTGGCACAGTTATAACACGGGACGGAAGATGCCTTGTAGAGAGAATAACAAGAATCCTTCAACTATCTTGACACAGTTATAACATGGGGCGGAAGATGCCTTGTAGAGAGAATAACAAGAATCCTTCAACTATCTTGACACAGTTATAACATCGGATGGATGTTACTATGTAGAATGTAGAGAGAATAACAAGAATCCTTCAACTATCTTGACACAGTTATAACATGGGGCGGAAGATGCCTTGTAGAGAGAATAACAAGAATCCTTCAACTATCTTGGCACAGTTATAACACGGGACGGTAGATGCCTTGTAGAGAGAATAACAAGAATCCTTCAACTATCTTGGCACAGTTATAACACGGGACGGTAGATGCCTTGTAGAGAGAATAACAAGAATCCTTCAACTATCTTGGCACAGTTATAACACGGGACGGTAGATGCCTTGTAGAGAGAATAACAAGAATCCTTCAACTATCTTGGCACAGTTATAACACGGGACGGTAGATGCCTTGTAGAGAGAATAACAAGAATCCTTCAACTATCTTGATAGTTATAACATCGGATGGATGATACCTTGTAGGGAGAAAACAAGAATCCTTCAACTATCTTGACACAGTTATAACACGGGACGGTAGATGCCCAGTAGAGAATAATAAGAATCCTTCAACTATCTTGATAGTTATAACATCGGATGGATGATACCTTGTAGAGAGAATAACAAGAATCCTTCAACTATCTTGGCACAGTTATAACATGGGATGGATGTTACTATGTAGAATGTAGAGAGTATGACAAGAATCCTTCAACTGTCTTGGCACAGTTATAACACGGGACGGTAGATGCCTTGTAGAGAGAATAACAAGAATCCTTCAACTATCTTGACACAGTTATAACACGGGACGGTAGATGCCTTGTAGAGAGAATAACAAGAATCCTTCAACTATCTTGACACAGTTATAACACGGGACGGTAGATGCCTTGTAGAGAGAATAACAAGAATCCTTCAACTATCTTGGCACAGTTATAACACGGGACGGTAGATGCCTTGTAGAGAGAATAACAAGAATCCTTCAACTATCTTGATAGTTATAACATCGGATGGATGATACCTTGTAGAGAGAATAACAAGAATCCTTCAACTATCTTGACACAGTTATAACACGGGACGGTAGATGCCTTGTAGAGAGAATAACAAGAATCCTTCAACTATCTTGATAGTTATAACATCGGATGGATGATACCTTGTAGAGAGAATAACAAGAATCCTTCAACTATCTTGATAGTTATAACATCGGATGGATGATACCTTGTAGAGAGAATAACAAGAATCCTTCAACTATCTTGATAGTTATAACATCGGATGGATGATACCTTGTAGAGAGAATAACAAGAATCCTTCAACTATCTTGACACAGTTATAACATGGGACGGAAGATGCCTTGTAGAGAGAATAACAAGAATCCTTCAACTATCTTGACACAGTTATAACATCGGATGGATGTTACTATGTAGAATGTAGAGAGAATAACAAGAATCCTTCAACTATCTTGACACAGTTATAACATGGGGCGGAAGATGCCTTGTAGAGAGAATAACAAGAATCCTTCAACTATCTTGGCACAGTTATAACACGGGACGGTAGATGCCTTGTAGAGAGAATAACAAGAATCCTTCAACTATCTTGGCACAGTTATAACACGGGACGGTAGATGCCTTGTAGAGAGAATAACAAGAATCCTTCAACTATCTTGGCACAGTTATAACACGGGACGGTAGATGCCTTGTAGAGAGAATAACAAGAATCCTTCAACTATCTTGGCACAGTTATAACACGGGACGGTAGATGCCTTGTAGAGAGAATAACAAGAATCCTTCAACTATCTTGATAGTTATAACATCGGATGGATGATACCTTGTAGGGAGAAAACAAGAATCCTTCAACTATCTTGACACAGTTATAACACGGGACGGTAGATGCCCAGTAGAGAATAATAAGAATCCTTCAACTATCTTGATAGTTATAACATCGGATGGATGATACCTTGTAGAGAGAATAACAAGAATCCTTTAACTATCTTGGCACAGTTATAACATGGGATGGATGTTACTATGTAGAATGTAGAGAGTATGACAAGAATCCTTCAACTGTCTTGGCACAGTTATAACACGGGACGGTAGATGCCTTGTAGAGAGAATAACAAGAATCCTTCAACTATCTTGACACAGTTATAACACGGGACGGTAGATGCCTTGTAGAGAGAATAACAAGAATCCTTCAACTATCTTGACACAGTTATAACACGGGACGGTAGATGCCTTGTAGAGAGAATAACAAGAATCCTTCAACTATCTTGGCACAGTTATAACACGGGACGGTAGATGCCTTGTAGAGAGAATAACAAGAATCCTTCAACTATCTTGATAGTTATAACATCGGATGGATGATACCTTGTAGAGAGAATAACAAGAATCCTTCAACTATCTTGATAGTTATAACATCGGATGGATGATACCTTGTAGAGAGAATAACAAGAATCCTTCAACTATCTTGACACAGTTATAACATGGGACGGAAGATGCCTTGTAGAGAGAATAACAAGAATCCTTCAACTATCTTGATAGTTATAACATGGGCGGAAGATGCCTTGTAGAGAGAATAACAAGAATCCTTCAACTATCTTGCATAGTTATAACATGGGCGGAAGATGCCTTGTAGAGAATAATAAGAATCCTTCAACTATCTTGACACAGTTATAACATGGGCGGAAGATGCCCAGTAGAGAATAATAAGAATCCTTCAACTATCTTGACAGTTATAACATCGGATGGATGATACCTTGTAGGGAGTGTAACAAGAATCCTTTTGACAATCATCGTGAACTTGAGATATTCATCGTGTGTATCGGCAGTCTGAGGGACTAGAGACAATAATCGCGTGTATCGGCAATGTCGGGGGGGGGGGGGGGGGGGGGGGGGAAAGAGAACTTGAGAGAATCATCGTGTGTATCAACGTCATTCTGTTTTATATCTGAGTAGATAAATAATGTGTGAATGAGTCAAGGGAATGTCATTAATAATAAACACAGTAGTCATCATTCCTCCACACACACACCCCTCTCCCCTCTCTTCCTCTTCTCCCCATCATTTTCCCCCTCCAATTGGACAAAAATCAAGGTATAAGTTTCAGACAGCTTCACGATCCAGCTTTTGCAAGCACAGTTGAGACGATCTTTCACAGAATGTGCCACTCACACGTGTTGCACACACGTCTCTTTTTGTGTGTGAATGCGCGCGCTCACGCACACCGTAACGCGCCGTGAAACATAATAATTAATTTCACGTTTGATCATCGCATTCTTCAAATGAGATTCTTGATGGAAATTTATGCAGCCGGAAGTCACGATCAGCCATGTCTGTGAACAGTATATGTTTGTTGTGAAAACTGTCTTCCAGTAACGGATTACTCCCAACTCCAAGACGCCAAAATCTCCACTCGTTCACACTGGCTCACATTGTTGGCACAGACAGCGCATGTCTTTCATAGCCTCCCTGAATGCTTGGTTTTCTCCTGCGAGTCGGGCTAGACAAAGATTGTTTTTAGAGGTTGGTTTAATGTATATCTCACAACTGTCAGACCGGTGGATTAGATTTCTGGCCAATATTCACTCACAAGTGCATGCTTCACGGTGATCCACAAGCTCACCCACTCTCTGCACTCCCTCATTCCCGCACTCCCTCATTCCCGCACCCCCTCTTTCCCTCACTTTTAATGTCTGCATGACTTTTAGTAAAGAGAAATTGAGAAGTTGGAAAACCTGTAGTAATCTGCGGCAAGTTGTTTGTGTGTATATCTGTAGTGTCATGATTCTGTCAATCATATGTGCCAAGAGAGTCGCAAGACAACAGTGGTCAGACGCTCGCCTGCCGGCCCGCTAGTCGAGGTTTCACATTCGCATCGAGGCTGATTATTCAAAAAGGGCCCTTGTACGTAATTTAGGGCGCATTGGGCTGGTGGCGCCAGGTCCACATGTTTGATAGATTACAAGGTGGGCCATGTCGTGCCTGATATGACGCTTGCCGACTTTACTTTCCCAAGACCTGATCTGGTTCCAATTTTAGGCTGGTTCCACTTGGAAGCCCAGGCCATTTGTAATTATCCGCAGCCATGAGGGTTCGAACCCAACATCACCCGGGCGGCGGATGAGCGTTTAGCTTCTACACTACCATGGTTTGAATTGGCGAACATGTTTCACCACAAGCTCATTTCTTCAGCGGCAGGGTCAGATGGCATGCTGGGTGTTGATGGGCGAGATTCTGCCTTCGCCGCCTTACTCGGTTCCGTTGCCCACGAGTTGTGTTCTGTAGGTGTTTACAATAATAATAATAATAATAATAATCTTCTTCTTCTTCTTCTTCTTCAGCATTCCGAGCCATTGAGGTTCTTTGCTGCAAATACAATCTGTCTCCATTCGTCTCTCTGGTGGACCTTCTCTTGCCAGTCGTTGATTCCAAGTGCTTGTAGGTCTGTATGTATATTATCTCTCCACCGCCTTCTTGGTCTACCTCGGGGTCTACGGTCATTTATTTCCTGAGTGTAAGCGAGTTTTGTTTCAATAATAATAATAATAATAATAATAATAATAATAATGATAATAATAATAATAATAAATCCTGGTGTGGGTCTGTGGTGGGTTAGGACCATGACATTTTGCATATGGGATAAATCCCGGGGCAGTGCAGTTGATCCTCTCGACTTTTAAGCAGTAATGTATAGCTGCTGGTTTTCTAGTGACTGCCGCTTCCATCGACGATCAACTGTATATTCCGTGGAGGATTTTGTGCAGGCATTCTGACGGCGGCATGCTTGCTTGCTTGTTTGTGTTCGCTGGCTGTGAACTCCAGCGTGAAGTCCTGTATGTCGGATGAAGACATCCTGTTGTCCAACATCAATGTGATGTCATACCGGACTGAGGTTTGCGTGAGTATCCGTTGTCCCATGTCTGCCTTATTGGTGTGCAGACTGGTGGTTCCTCGCCGTGCAGGCAGATACTCTCCGACTTCGGAAGAATCAGCGATCCTACTTACGTTAGCCGTTAGCCAGAACCCCAAAGGGACCTGTTGCCCAGGACGCACGACTAGGACGTGTTAGTAGGTCTTGGCCAGTATGGAACCTTGGAAACACCCCAGCGTCCCTGACGGCGGCATTATGCACAGTGTACCTGTGCGGGCTGTTGGCTTGTCGAGACTCCTGACTGTTCCACTTTTCACATTGGACAGTGAGGAGCATTTTGTGTGATATTCACTGGCACAGGAACGGAGCATAATGGGGACCACCCATTGCCGTGAAGTTGGAACCGCGACTAACTTTTTGCTGGCCTGGGTGCACGGAGCAATTGTTGGCCAGGCTTTTCCTGGCGTAGGTAGCGGCGAGCCCAGGTTACTACGCTCCCCCGACCACGCTCACGCCGTCGTCAGCGCATCATGCTAACCGTTGCGACAGCGCGCCCGCTAAGTGGTTACACTAGGTTGAGGTGATTTCTCTTCTCATCAACTGACAGAAATGTTGACCCGCTTCGTCCGCTGTTTGTAAGTTGTTTTTATGTTTTAACCTCTTGCAGAACGTTTAGATGACTCATGTTGGCTGCATGCGGTAATTTCAACATTCTTCCGTGAAACGAGATTTATGTACCCCCAGGAGATGTTCTGGTTTGTTTGCTGATTGTCCAGAATTCACAGCCTATGGTCATATCGGTTATATGTAACTAACGTGTGTGTGAAATATCCACAGACGAGGACCTACTGCTGTCGGTTCTCTCCTTCTGTGAGCGCCAAGTAATACTATGTGTGTTTATTCATGTAACTATTTATTTATGTAACTGTTTCAGTGGCCTCAACTGGTTCCCAAATTGATTTCCGAATAGATGTGTATTGCAGAGCTCTTCTAGATCAATCAATCAATCAATCCGAAATTGTGTTGTGTGGCTGTACGTGGGTCTACGTTCGGCCAGCAGATGAGAACGAATTGGCAGAGTACCTTGGCTATGTGTGGGCCAACGTTCAGTCCACAGTTGACTAAGCATTGCCAGATATTCTTGCCTGTGTGTGGGATAACGTTCAGTCCACAATTGACTAAGCATTGCCAGATATTCTTGTCTGTGTGTGGGATAACGTTCAGTCCACAATTGACTCAGCATTGCCAGATATTCTTGTCTGTGTGTGGGATAACGTTCAGTCCACAATTGACTCAGCATTGCCAGATATGCTTGTCTGTGTGTGGGCTAACGTTCAGTTGACAACATTGGACAGACTGGCAGCTTATGTGTGTCTGTATAACTGCCTGGTGTCAGTTGTATCTTGTTCTACTAGACAAAGCACCCCGACTGAGCACTCAGGATCTACAAGTACCCCAGCACGACTGAGCACTCAGGTTTTACAAGTACCCCAGCAGCATGATTGAGCACCCAGGTTCTACAAGTACACTAGGAGCACGACTGAGCACCCAGGTTCCACAAGTACCCCAGCAGCACGACTGAGCACCCAGGTTCCACACGTATCCCGGTATAACAGTGCAGGAAACTCGCAAGACATGTTGTAGTTGTTAATATAAAGTTTATTTGCTCATGATGACAATATAGCTTCTTCTTCGACCCAAGGCCTGATGTTAACTTCCACTCAAGTCAAAAGCCGGATCTTAACTGCCCTTGCCAACCCAATACGTCACGATTGAGCATCTCTCACCCTTTCACTCTCGATGCTCAATCGTGCTGTATCTATTTCCCACTAGATCCTAATAATACCCCAGTACTCCCTTACTGTTACACCGGGAGCACGGCTGAGCACCCAGGTTCTACAAGTACCCCAGGAGCACGACTGAGCACTCAGGTTCTACAAGTACCCCAGCACGACTGAGCACCCAGGTTCTACAAGAACCACACCAGCATGACTGAGCACCCAGGTTCTTCAAGTACTCCAGGAGCACGACTGAGCACCCAGGTTCTACAAGTACCCCAGGAGCACGACTGAGCACCCAGATTCCACAAGTACTCCAGCACGACTGAGCACCCAGGTTCAACAAGTGAGCACCCAGGTTCTACAAGTACCCTAGGAGCACGACTGAGCACCCAGATTCCACAAGTACTCCAGCACGAATGAGCACCCAGGTTCCACAAGTACCCCAGGAGCACGACTGAGCATCCAGGTTCTACAAGTACCTCAGCAGCACGACTGAGCACCCAGGTTCTACAAGTACCACACCAGCACGACTGAGCACCCAGGTTCTACAAGTACCACACCAGCACGACTGAGCACCCAGGTTCTACAAGTACCACACCAGCACGACTGAGCACCCAGGTTCTACAAGTACCACACCAGCACGACTGAGCACCCAGGTTCTACAAGTACCACACCAGCACGACTGAGCACCCAGGTTCTATAAGTATCCCAGGAGCACGACTGAGCACCCAGGTTCTACAAGTATCCCAGCACGACCGAGCACCCAGGTTCTTCAAGTACCCCAGCACGACTGAGCACCCAGGTCCTACAAGTTCCCCAGCACGACTAAGCACCCAGGTTCTATAAGTATCCCAGGAGCACGACTGAGCACCCAGGTTCTACAAGTATCCCAGCACGACCGAGCACCCAGGTTCTTCAAGTACCCCAGCACGACTGAGCACCCAGGTCCTACAAGTTCCCCAGCACGACTGAGCACCCAGTCCTCCATTAAATAACGAGATCGTGGGGGAAGAAACAGGAAGACCCATTTCCGGGGCAGAAGAAGCCATTCAGGCAAGTCATTCAATCACTTGTTTTGAAGAAAAAAAAATGCCGGTACAACTTTCAATGCTTGTATTTTTAGCTCAGGATTTGAATTGCCAGCAATAGTGTACTCAGCGCCAGCTGCCTTTTGTGTGTAGGCGCGTGTGTGTGTGTGTGTGTGTTTGTGTGTGTATGAGGTTGTGCAGATCCGCTAGCCCCCTCTGTGTGTGTATATGTGTGTGTTTGTGTGTGTGTGTGTGTGTGAGAGAGAGAGAGAGAGAGAGAGAGAGAGAGAGAGAGAGAGAGAGAGAGAGAGAGAGAGAGAGAGAGAGAGAGAGAGAGAGAGAAAAGTCGTCTTGTTCCAAGCTGCTCCGCTAGTCCTCTATGTGTGCGTGCTTTCTTGTATGTGTCGTGCTCTTTCTTCTCCTCTGCCTCTCCCCTCTTGTGAAGTAAAAATCCCGCCACAGATGCTGCTTGTGGGGCATGCGTTGTTGAGTCTTCATACCGACTCCCTTCCTCATCTCCTATCCATTCTAGAACAACGCGGGGTCCACCCTAGGGGGTGGGGGGGGCACTGTGGGTCGGAACAGATCCACGCCAGTCCCCGGTAGGGATCCACCCGAGGTCCCAGTGTGGGTGTATGCAGACAGACATAATCCGGAAGCAATGTCCTGCCAGGGGTTTGTGATGTGATAGCACCATAACATGTTGTAGCCCTGAGAGCCAGGAAGAATAGGTGGTCAGTCTTTCCTTCATTTTGGCAGGCGAAGAGTCCGTCGACCGTGCTCACGACATTACCATTGTAGTTCGCTATCATTCTCGCTAGGGCTCTCGCAACCGGCATACTTATATAGAGAGACGCAAACATATATAGGCAGAAACAAACAGATACAGACGGACACAAACAGATATAAACAGACACAAACAGATATAGACGGACACAAACAGATATAGACAGACAAAAACACAGATATTGACAGACATGTATCCAGTAGCGTGACAGAAGCCAGACGTCCCACATGTGTTGCGGTCATGTGTCAATTATCTATCACATATTACACCATGTGCTGGTTCTCTGCTCCGCTCCCCGGTACAACTCCTTCCATACGTGTCCTGTCCACACATACCTGCGGCCGCGGTAGGGTAGCCGCTGGACGCTCGCCTGCCGTGCCGGTGCTTTTGTCCACATCGGAAAACTGGCCTGGACTCCCAAGTCGACCCAGCCTAGCACGGGTACTTGTCAATGTCTTGAGAGGTAAAGTCCGCCGCCGCCATACCGACCAAACATCAGCCACCGTGTGCCGTTTGGTCTATACCAATATGGGCCTAGCTCCATAGGCCTAGTGTGTCTTGGGCATGTCAAAGGCATCTTGACTTGTTTAAGACCTGTACACAGGCCTGTCCGTTTACATGCCCACAATATTGACATTTGCTCAGTTATGTTTGTCTTAATAACCGGTCTTCTTTAGTATGAAGTTATCGGACAGGCCTATCTGTTATCTTCTCCACCCAATAGGTTGGTTGTTGGCCGCCTTCTGCAACACTTTCCCCTGACAGTTGTCGCTGGAGCTGTCCAATTCGTGCTCTGTACGAGGTTATAGGTAGACCGCTCCTCCCAATGAAGCTCTGACATATAGGATAAAACCGGTGCTATGAAGTCCAGCCTTCGCTCGCTTTGAACTCAAGCGTAGTCATACTAATTTACTACTTCTAGTAGCACTGGATTGATTTTTGTGTTTGGTTGAGCTTTCCCTATTACCAGTGTCCCTCGCCATCAGGCGAACCCACTCCGACTTCTGAGATACCTGTAATTTACGTCTCCAAGACAAGGGCGAGAAGTCAACATTTTAGTCCAACTGACCGATGTAGGGGTGGAACCCGCTGCCTCGGAACAGCTTTACCTTTCAATCAATCCAGTGCCGTCTCCACAGTGGAAGTTGGCTGCAATGGATCTCCAACATTGCCTGTCTCTCGCCTTGATTGTGCACATTTTGTCAGACTGCTGTTCGTCTATCTCTTGATGCTATCTTCCCATTTGTATGTTGTCTACTTCTTGTACTGGGTGGAGATTGGAGAGGCGGGGTGAGAGACGGGTGAATGGAAACAGGAATGGAGAAGTAGTAAGAAAGCCAGAAGGGGGTGGGGAGTGAGTGAGAGGGAGTGAGGTATATTGAGAAAGAAAGGGGAATGAAGAAACTGAAAGATCGGGAGAGATTGAAAATTAAGAAGCGGAAATACAGGTAGAACAAACGAACGAAGTGTAAAGGGAAAATGTGAATTTGGAACGCATATATATATAATATATATATATATGTGTGTGTGTGTGTGTGTGTGTGTGTGTGTGTGTGTGCATTGGAGGGAAGGGAAGAGATCGGGAGCGATAGAATAGAGGATGGGGGAAGAGGGAAAGAGAGGGGAAAAGAGAGATTGTGGAAGTCGTAGATAGACAAACATTTGTGTGTAACAACAGTAGCGGGTTGTTCCCTGCACTCAGACAGATCATGTAGCCATGTCGTGTACACACACGTCTGACTGGTCTCGTGTGGGCAGACCTGGTGGCAGCTTTACACAAGCTGGTAGTGAACCCGGGCTGGCATTTATTGATATTTATTGGCACTCATTTAAACTCCCAGAGACTTAGCAAAGTTTTATAGAGAACGCAATGTTGGCAAACTCCGGGGCATTAGCAAAGTTGTACCCACGCAATGTTGGCAAACTCTAGGACATTAGCAAAGTTGTAAACACAATGTTGGCAAACTCTAGGACATTAGCAAAGTTGTAAACACAATGTTGGCAAACTCTAGGACATTAGCAAAGTTGTAAACACAATGTTGGCAAACTCTAGGACATTAGCAAAGTTGTACCCACGCAATGTTGGCAAACTCTAGGACATTAGCAAAAGTGTACACACAATGTTGGCAAACTCTAGGACATTAGCAAAAGTGTACACACAATGTTGGCAAACTCTAGGACATTAGCAACGGTGTACACACAGTGTTGGCAAACTCTAGGACATTAGCAAAGTTGTACATGCACAATGTTGGCAAACTCTAGGACATTAGCAAAGTTGTACATACACAATGTTGGCAAACTCTAGGACATTAGCAAAGTTGTACACACATGTTGGCAAACTCTATGACATTAGCAAAGTTGTACACACACAATCTTGGCAAACTCTAGGACTAGGACATTAGCAAAGTTGTACACACATGTTGGCAAACTCTAGGACATTAGCAAAGTTGTACACACAACATGTTAGCAAACTCTAGGACATTGGCAAAGTTGTACACACACAATGTTGGCAAACTCCAGGACATTAGCAAACTTGTACACACAACATGTTAACAAACTCTAGGACTAGGACATTGGCAAAGTTGTACACACACAATGTTGGCAAACTCCAGGACATTGGCAAAGTTGTACACACACAATGTTGGCAAACACAGACATATCGGTGTTTTGTAGAACCATAGTGCACATAATGCTGACTGACTTCAGGAGACCTAGCAAGGCTGTACATAATCAAAGTGTGCAATCTGGACAAAATCCCGAACCTGAGGGTGACGTGCTGTCTCCAGATCCTGTGGTGAGCCGAATGTACGCCTAGCTTCTAGGAAATTGGTTCTCAAACTCTTTTTGGCCCATGCCCCCTTTACCATATTTACGTCATTCCACCCCCCCCCCCCTTCGAATTTCCTCCTTATAAATCTCCCCCCCCCCCACCCTTACACAGTATACATAAAAATGGAAGCTAAATTTAATAACACATATTAGAATAAGTCTAGATATCTACATATAACGTGATTTGCGGGTCTACTTACGTTATAAAACGAATTTTATTAGGGCTAGAAGTACAGAACCGTAAAATTTAGAGGGAAAAACAGTATCAAGTAACTGGTTCTTGTATTAATGCTATCTTGAAATAATCTTAATTCTCTCCTCCCCCCCCCCCCCGGAAACCCTAAACTTCCTCCCTGGGGAGGGGGGGGGGGAATTCCCCACCGGTTGAGAACCACTGTTCTAGGAGATAAAGGTCTTTTCCCGCAGCACGGCTTGCTGGTTTGTGGTATCCTCCGCAATGTCAATGCTCCATGAACGGAGGTTTACATTATTCTACTAGTGCATTTGATTGTGTACCATGTTTGGTCCACTCCTAGTTGTTGTTTGGAAATGAATCTGTTGATTGTTTCACAGCATTTACTGTTTCATTGTCATCATCATCATCATGTGCCGTGGCGATAAGCGTGGGCGGTCATGGGTCGCAATCTCCCACGATCACCAGTCTTGGGTCAGTTCTGTGTTCTTGTTCCCATTGTGCCTTGTGACCAGGCCGTCCAGATATTGATCTCTGTGTAATCCCCTTGTTCTTTTCCCATCAATCTTTTCCCGGCGGATAGACGGAGGGAGTGGCTGTGATAGAAGAAAGAGGGAGAGAGAGAGAGAGAGAGAGAGAGAGAGAGAGAGAGAGAGAGAGAGAGAGAGAGAGGGAGGGGGAGCTGTCTGTGCATGCAGGATATGTAGCGAGGACACCTATCAGCACAAGCACCACGGCCACCCTGATTGCATATGAAGGAGGCAGAAACTACGAGATCAGTGATCTTTGTCGGGAACAAACACAACTGAAAGTAATAACAAATAATTGCTGACAGCAGCCACGGTATCAACTTTCGGACATGTTGCAGTAAGGATGTGCTTTCTGCGGTTGACATGGCAACTAACTACCCCATGACGACGCCATGACGCTACAGGCACGAAGCTTCGGATTCCAGCACATGTTCAGATGATTTCACAAACACGACGATTGGTCGAGCTGATGTCACTATTGTGGGATTTCATTGGCTAGCCCCAGTGTCTTCCCCATTAGAGATTCCCCATTAGAGAAATTATTGACCAGATTCCGGGGACAGTGGAGTCACAGTGACACTTCGCTCGGCTTCTGCCAGCCTCAGGGCTCAAGGATGCCTTCCAGTGCAGCGGTTCCAGAACTGCCTGGCGCGGGAGGCTGGTCCAATATGGCGGAAACATTCAACATAAGTCAACGACTTTGCATTTTCAAAAAATTAATATTCAAAAACGATTACTTTAATTGCACACGGATATGTATGTGTGTCCCAGTTTTCTGCTATAGATCATGCAAGGAGAATCTCCGCACAGTGCACGAATACCGTAGCAGCGGAGAGAATCTAAACGTAGACCCAACGCAGCCACTTATGCTGTAAATATGATTTTCTAGGTAGGTTGTCTACTTTCTGAAAACATGGGCTTGTGTGGGCATGTTCGGCTTGGGGGGGGGGGGGGAATTAAACATGGGCTTGTGTGGGCGTGCGCGGCTTGGGGGGGGGGGGGGGGGGGGGTTAATGAAACAGTTTGGCAGTTCACCGACACACCGGGCCCAGGGTTCCAAGTCAGCCGCCCAACCATTTGGAACCAGATTGCTCTGCGTTGATTTAGTAGGTATGGGGCGCTGGCCGTTCAGAAAGCAATGGCAAATTGCGGAGCAAACATTGCCTAGTAAATCACAAACAGACAATACATTCTGGATTTAATTAACACATCCTGTAAAGTACATGCAACTGACTTTTCTTTTATCCCGCCTACTCTTGTCCATTTCCAACCGTCGAGGATCTGTCTAACATATGCATGTACGCCATTGCTCTTGTTGTTTCGCCCTTATCAGAGAAATCTAGGCACCCGTGTTCCAGTAGCCGAGCATCGGGGGGGGGGGGGGGGGGGAATATAAATCCACTGAGCGATTTACTTATGTTAGGTTTAATAACGTGATGGCACTATCATTGTGGTTTGTGAACTCGCCTACCTGTCCAGTGGTCCTTGGTTCAAACTCCCCTAGTGACAAATGTTTATTGACCCATATGGCTCCGGGTCGCCTCCTAGTGATGATTTGACAATATGAGTGTCGGCAGCGGGCACGTTAGTGAAGTTGCTCGCGAACTGCGGGGTAATGTCACAAGCATGGTCGGACGCATGTTGGTCGCTCGCTGAGTGAGGGAAAGATTGGTCACCTATTCCATTGTGAATCCAGGGCTGCAACATGTGATGGTGCTGTCACATCACAGACCCATATCAGGAAACTACCTCTAGTCTCTAGACACATGTGTTCGTTTTATGTATGAGCGCCGGCCATTCAGAAAGCAGTGAAAAACTGCTGAGCGTAACATTTCTTACTAAATTACAAACACTCACACAATCCTGGGGTTGATTGCGATCTCCGGTAAAGACATGCAACTAATAGCTGGTGAGTACAGAAACCTATGCCGGCTTCCTGGCCTAGAGGTTAGCGACTTTTCTCCGCAATCTCGTATACTCTCGTAAGTAACGTGACGACGGTGAGAATCAGCATTGGTTCGAGTCGCGTCGGTAACTTACGGGGTATGTGAGCCCGCCGCTCAGAAAGCAATGGCAAACTACTGAGCGTAATCTTGCCAAGAAATCAACAATCAGCTGAAAGATGCTGATGTTGACAGCAGTGTCCTGTAAGGGATATGCAAACAAACAAACAGAAAACTATAGAAGTGGCAGCGTTTTCTTAACAATACGCATTCAACAAGGCCCGGATACAAGTCCCACCGCAGTGTGCTATCCAGCGCTGCAGCTCAGTTTGGGATGCCCTGTGCAAACAACTCCTTGAACCAGTCCAGTGTTTCTTGTCGATAACTGCGGGTGTGATGATGGCCACGTGACCCCGGTCATTGTTACACGTGACACACTCAGGCGGGGGACAGGCGTGCTGGTGGGGCACATGGCTGCCAGGTCGTGTGTGGTGTGCGCGCGCGCGTGTGCGTGCGCTGATAGGGCACATGGCCGCCAGGCCATTGCTGGCAAGCAACCGGCGATATTGGAATGCCAGTGTCACAGGTTTAAATACAAATTGGCTAATACTCTTGTACGAAACACAGCTGCGCGAGATTCGGCAGCGTATCGCGTCACGTTGGTTACTTACGGGGGTATGTGAGCCGGTCGTTCAGAAAGCAACGGCAAACTACTGATCGTAAAACCGCCAAGACATCGACGGCAGCTGAAAATGCTGGTGTTGACTGCAATAACCTGTAAAGAATATGGGGGGAAAAAATTACAAATGAGCTGGTCACATTCAAAGGACAAGCAAAAAACTGCATTCTGTTAAACGAACAGTCATATAAATAAACACACATAGTATTATTTGGCGCTAACAGAAGGAGAAGACAGAAATAGCGACTAGAGGACGCACTAGACAACATAAAATTAGAAAGTTATAGTATAGTTGCCGACCGGGATTCGAACCTGTGACCTCCAAATGACGACAGCGCATCGCTGCAGGAACAAGTGTACTTCGACTTTGACGCATGACTAGACTAGACAATCCAAAAAAAAAGTGTCTTCCTTAGTCATGTCTATCGTACACATTACCTACAACCATGGAATACGGACAGAATTTGTATCAAACCATTGAGATAGCACCATAGGTCTCATAATTTATATTAAACCAGCATAGGTCAAATAACAAACACACAAACACATCGGACCGTAATGCTGTGTCGAGTATATTAACAAACATTTAAAGAAGAGAAATGATTGGTCGGTTCTAATGCTGTACACGTATTACACAGGAAATCAATTGGGGAACCCGTTGAGGCCACTGAGACAGTTACATAAATAAACACACATAGTATTGTTTGGCGCTCACAGAAGGAGAAGAAGGAAGTAGAGACTAGAGGACGCACTAGACAACATAAAATTTGAAAGCTATAGTTACCGACCGGGATTCGAACCTGTCACCTCCAAATGACGACAGCGCCTCGCTGCAGGAACAAGTGTACTTCGACGCATGACCAACTAGACACTCCAAAAAAGTGTCTTCATTAGTCATGTCTATCATACACATGAACCTACAACTATGGAATACGGACAGAATTCGTATCAAACCATTGAGATAGCACCATAGGTCTCATAATTTATATTAAACCAGCATAGGTCAAATAACAAACACACAAACACATCGGACCGTAATGCTGTGTCGAGTATATTAACAAACATTTAAAGAAGAGAAATGATTGGTCGGTTCTAATGCTGTACACGTATTACACAGAAAATCAGTTGGGAAGCCCGTTGAGGCCACTGATCAAATGAAGAACGTTTTGTGCAATAAGTCATTGTCCTTAAAAGTTAGAAAAAGAGTTAATATAGAACCAATATTAACATACGGCTGCAAATCCCGAACAATTAGTAAACAGGCGATAAAATTCCCGAAAGCCTTGGAGATGTGTTATAGAAGGATTCATTCATTCAGTAGCATGTCCTTTGCAGAATCTCGCTCCCATAACAACCTTCCGGAAAACATCTCGATCATAAGCAAGATGTTCCGCGTCCAATACACCCATCTGGAGATCATCCGCTACATCCTGCACCCATCTTTGGCCTTCCTCTTCCTCTCTTCCCGGCATTCCATTAGTGTTGCTGAAAAATAATTGGACAGCCAACATGGACGTTTTGAGGAAAGCTAAGTCGCAAAGACAACTTATCACAACACCAGAAAGAGGCAGACATCGTTTTTTGGCCACGTTATGAGAAGACAAAAATTGGAACATGTTGTGGAGAGGCATGATCGCCCACGCCAGCAGGCAAGGCACTGGCTGATGATGATGATATCAAATTTGAATACCTGGCAGTCACTGGAAGCCACCCCCAGAAGTGGGCATAGAAGATAATAAAAATTGGTATTAACCTTGACAAAATGATCTTCCCCAACCTGCTGGTATCGAAACTAAGATGGAGGGAGGACAATTCTAAACATCACAGACCATGGGTGATCCAACATGTAGTGGTCAGCTGTATAAGCACAAAGTTCAAATGAAACAAATTATGACTAGGTAGCTGAGCAGTAAGGTAAAACAAGCAAACGTTTCTCCACACACTCTGGATCAACGAAGAAGAAATACCAAACAACATAAGAAACTCACCTCGGGATCTGAAAGTAATTCGAGCAACACAACATTCCAGAACGGAGAACGGAAATGCGTGCATCACAAGCTGGGTGCTTGGAATAGTTGTCCGGACATATACAGGTGGTGCTTACTTCAGGTGCTGTTATGTACAGGAGATCAGTATTCAGTCAGTTGTGCTGCAGACAGGCCAGGCAGTATTCATCCACCTCTGTAACATTTGGCCAGGTCATCCAGGATCAGTGTGTTAGGCGACAGCTAAAATTAGGGGACAAGGTCGGCTTCGCGAGTATCCACGAACGTTTGTAGAGCCGCGAGATCACTAGACCGTTACATGATTGGGCGAGTAAACAAAATTTAGTTGCATATCCTTTACAGGACGTGGCAGTCAACCTTAACGTTTTTTGGGTGCTTGTGATTTCTTGGTAAGTTTACTTTCAGTAGTTTGCATTTGCTTTCTGAACGACAGGCACCCATACCATTGTATGAAATACCAGCGCAAAAAATCTCCGACAACTGTGTATCGAACACGGTATGCGGGGTTACGAATGACATTCGTTACTCTGTTCTCCACAGCGGCGGCAGATTAGGCGATATTTGACAGGATTATACGATACCGGGTGTGTTAATCACTAAACCACGGCGACTAATGATGATAATAGTTTAGTTTAGTTTAGTCGATGGATCAACATCACGGCTCACGGGTGTAACCCGTAAGTGCTCCATTCTCCTCCTAACTCAAACCTGAGTTTAGAGAAACTCAGCTCAGTGCACGAACTCCGTAGCACCGGCGAGGATCCTGAAATACTTTGGGTATATTTTTAACTCGAAATTTTGCCCGGGCAGCGCCATTAGGCTAATCTTTTTCGATTTCCAACTGCCAAGGGATTTTTTACGTGCGCAACATTACACACGGGCGTCCGATCTCAATACTCACAGACCAGGGGACATTTTATTACTAGAAGTCCACGTGAAAAAAAATCCCGGTCCTTACCGGGGCTTGAACCCGGGACTCCACTCGAGGCGGACACCATACCTCGAGACCACGCAGCCCCCTTTATGATGATAATAAATAATATCAACAACAAACAACAACAACAACCATGCTACTGATAATAATAATGACTAGAGGAAGACGAAAACCAATAATGTATAAGACATGATGTAATGGTGATACTGTAACAGCAACAATAATAATGTATAAGTCATGATGTAATGGTGATACTGTAACAGCAACAACAATAATGTGTAAGACATGATGTAATGGTGATACTGTAACAGCAAAAACAATAATGTGTAAGACATGATGTAATGGTGATACTGTAACAGTAACAACAATAATGTGTAAGACATGATGTAATGGTGATACTGTAACAGCAACAACAATAGCGTGTAAAACATGATATAATGGTGATACTGTAACAGCAGCAACAATAGTGTGTAAGGCATGATGTAATGGTGATACTGTAACAGCAGCAACAATAGTGTGTAAGGCATGATGTAATGGTGATACTGTAACAGCAACAACAATAGCGTGTAAGGCATGATGTAATGGTGATACTGTAACAGCAACAACAATAATGTGTAAGGCATGATGTAATGGTGATACAGTAACAGCAACAACAATAATGTGTAAGACATGATGTAATGGTGATACTATAACAGCAACAACAATAGCGTGTAAGACATGATATAATGGTGATACTGTAACAGCAGCAACAATAGTGTGTAAGGCATGATGTAATGGTGATACTGTAACAGCAGCAACAATAGTGTGTAAGGCATGATGTAATGGTGATACTGTAACAGCAACAACAATAGCGTGTAAGGCATGATGTAATGGTGATACTGTAACAGCAACAACAATAATGTGTAAGGCATGATGTAATGGTGATACTGTAACAGCAACAACAATAATGTGTAAGACATGATGTAATGGTGATAATGTAACAGCAGCAACAATAGTGTGTAAGACATGATGTAATGGTGATACTGTAACAGCAACAACAATAATGTGTAAGGCATGATGTAATGGTGATACTGTAACAGCAGCAACAATAGTGTGTAAGACATGATGTAATGGTGATACTGTAACAGCAACAACAATAGTGTGTAAGACATGATGTAATGGTGATAATGTAACAGTAACAACAATAGCGTGTAAGACATGATATAATGGTGATACTGTAACAGCAACAACAATAATGTATAAGACATGATATAATGGTGATAATGTAGCAGCAACAACAATAGTGTGTAAGGCATGATATAATGGTGATAATGTAGCAGCAACAACAATAGTGTTTAAGGCATGATATAATGATGATACTGTAACAGCAACAACAATAGTGTTTAAGGCATGATATAATGGTGATACTGTAACAGCAACAACAATAATGTGTAAGGCATGATATAATGGTGATAATGTAACAGCAACAACAATAATGTGTAAGACATGATGTAATGGTGATACTGTAACAGCAACAACAATAATGTGTAAGACATGATGTAATGGTGATAATGTAACAGCAACAACAATAATGTATAAGTCATGATGTAATGGTGATACTGTAACAGCAACAACAATAGTGTTTAAGGCATGATATAATGGTGATACTGTAACAGCAACAACAATAATGTGTAAGGCATGATATAATGGTGATAATGTAACAGCAACAACAATAATGTGTAAGACATGATGTAATGGTGATACTGTAACAGCAACAACAATAATGTGTAAGACATGATGTAATGGTGATAATGTAACAGCAACAACAATAATGTATAAGTCATGATGTAATGGTGATACTGTAACAGCAACAACAATAGCGTGTAAGGCATGATGTAATGGTGATACTGTAACAGCAGCAACAATAGCGTGGAAGACATGATATAATGGTGATACTGTAACAGCAACAACAATAGTGTGTAAGACATGATGTAATGGTGATACTGTAACAGCAACAACAATAGTGTGTAAGACATGATATAATGGTGATAATGTAGCAGCAACAACAATAGTGTGTAAGACATGATGTAATGGTGATAATGTAACAGTAACAACAATAGCGTGTAAGACATGATATAATGGTGATACTGTAACAGCAACAACAATAATGTATAAGACATGATATAATGGTGATAATGTAGCAGCAACAACAATAGTGTGTAAGGCATGATATAATGGTGATAATGTAGCAGCAACAACAATAGTGTTTAAGGCATGATATAATGGTGATACTGTAACAGCAACAACAATAGTGTTTAAGGCATGATATAATGGTGATACTGTAACAGCAACAACAATAATGTGTAAGGCATGATATAATGGTGATAGTGTAACAGCAACAACAATAATGAGTAAGACATGATATAATGGTGATACTGTAACAGTAACAACAATAATGTATAAGACATGATGTAATTGTGATACTGTAACAGTAACAAAGTAACTCTGACACGCTGTAACCTCACATTAGATACGTGGTGCAAGACCTATATTTGTAAAGACCTGTGACTCTGTGGGTGATGGGGCCGGTAACAATCGGCCGCTTTTACTTCCCAGAACATTTCCTGGTCACTCGTGTTTAGACTGGCTCCTCCTGGAAGCTCAAGTCAATTTTCAAAATCCGCCTCCATGCGCATTCGAACCCATAGTTGCAGGGTCGGACTATCCCATCACTGCCGCAGCCCCTCCATGATGTCCTGTGTCTGATACCCCGTGATGCCCTGTGATAAATACATAATGGAAAGCCAAATGACACAAAACGCCATCCCACAACATTGTGTGAGACTACATGATGTCCTGTGACAAATCAATATTGGAAAGCCAAATGACACAAAACGCCATCCCGCAACAGTGTCTGAGAGAGACTATGACTGGAGCCATGTTGTGGGGCTATACTTGCGCCGCAGTGCTCGAGACAGCCACGCCAGTCAATAGAAGTGCAAGATTATCCTTGACAAGGGCAACAGCCCGGCGCCCCGTGTAAGCAAAGCTAAACACACAGTGGGGAAACTGAGACCTGTTAGATAAGCGAATAGAGCACTGGTAGTATGTGTTTTGTTGGCACCTTCTTGCTTGTAGATACCTCTTGACCTTCTGGCATTGTTAGCTTTGTTACAGAATCCGGCAGCTGTCTGTTCGTGATCTCCCATCCTGTTGGCATGTCACGTACCTCGTCATTGTACTATTGTGGGATGTCGTCTAGTGAAGACAATGTTTATACACATAAATATCAGTCGATGAGGAACCTACGAGGTCGTTGAAATAACGTGAAAAATATATTCACTGGTATTGATCGAATCTCACAGAAGACAAAGGGAAGATATAGGGAGAAGAGTAGGCACTAGACAGCAGAAACAATCAATGATTTGGGTGCAGATGAACGTAAGTCTTTCTATCTTAAATGACCGTGATGGCCTGATACAGGAACACGGAGTTTCTCGACGCATGAACGACCAGCCAGACAACCTGAAAATAAGATAGCACCAGCCAGGTCTATTGCTGATTGAACCTAGCATCAATGAAATGTGGACAGATGTGGTTCCCAGTCATGTGACTTGTGTTCCCTTTGTGTTAGTGTCCCAGTAAGTGAACACGATCATATGTATTTGTTTGAGCGAATCATCACCATCATTTTCCATGACGATAAGCGTGTGCAGCCATGTTTCGCCATATCACACTATCGCCAGATTCGTGGGTCAGCTCTGTGTTCTTATCTCGGTTATGCCATGTGGCCAGGCCAAGCGAATGACTGAAGTAATAAAATTTCCCCTGGTCTCTGGGTAGTGAGATCGGACGCCCGTGTGTATTGTTGCGCACGTAAAAAATCCCTTGGCAGTTGGAAATCGAAAAAGAGTAGCCTAACGGCGCTGCCCGGGCAAAACTTCGAGTTAAAAATCTACCCAAAGTATTTCAGGATCCTCGCCGATGCAACGGAGTTCGTGCATTGAGCTGAGTTTCTCCAGACTCAGGTTTGAGTTAGGAGGAAAACGTAGCACTTATGGGTTAAACCTTGTGCCGTGATGTTGATTCAACGACTAAACTAAACTAAACTAAACTATTCAAGTTTGAGAGACTGTTGAAGTTGGAGTAAATGGATCGGCCTATATCTTTTCATCTCTGTGCAAACATTCAGAAACTGTAGCAGTTCGCGTGGCTGTTGTACGGCAGTGCTGTTCCTGATATCTAAGATCTGTTGGCTGGCCGGATTACCTGAGCATGGTATGGAGCCGATCAGCCGGTCAGTGAGCGATTTGCTGTCTGTCTGGCATCCTTCTGGTCTTTGCTGCATCCCCCTGGTCTGTCCGACATCCATCTAGTCTGTCCGATATCCCTCTGGTCTGTCCAACATCCCCCTGGTCTGTCCGACATCCCTCTGGTCTGTCCTGCATTCCTCTGGTCTGTCTGGGTTGAAGTCCTGTAGAGGAGACATGACCAGCCCAACCTAGTGTTGGCCATCCCATGTTGGCTTTGCCGGCTGGATCATGACCTGGGTCCATCCTAATATGACTCTCCGCTGATGTTAAGTTTCCGTGTCAGTTAGCAGCTGGTTTCTCAGCTTCGAAAGGAGAAACAGCTGCACAAGACAGTTCCATTGTCATTTGGGCAGACCTGCTGGTTTCTGAGCTTCGAAAGGAGAAACGGTTCCCGTGGAAGTGGTGCTTGAGCACCGGGTGGGAGGGACAGTCTCTACACCAACCTCAGACCGATAGACGCGGTGGGCAGCACTTTCTGGGGTCTGAAACCAATAGACTGAAGAGTTAAAACCGTTGTCCAGTGGGGTCACAACCAACCTCCAGTATAGACATAGTGTAGCAATCGGGTCCTTTAATTTTCGTATAATCTCTCTCTCTCTCTCTCTCTCTCTCTCTCTCTCTCTCTCTCTCTCTCTCTCTCTCTCTCTCTCTCTTCTCTCTCTCTCTCTCTCTCTCTCTCTCTCTCTCTCTCTCTCTCTCTCTCATTCATTCTCATATTCATTCATATATACAAACACACATAACACACGACATGACACAGACATTCATTGTTGTAGTCTTTAGCGTCTGTGTTATTTCGTGTCGGAGTTTCTTGACATTTAATTCAGTGTGCGGTCAAGCAAACCGTCCCCAACACCCTGCAACAAGTCACGGGTCGTATGTGAGCGAGCGCCAGCCGATGGCAGTTTCTGTGTCTCCCAATTGTCGGCTATCATGTGGGCAAACTGTCTCGTCGGGGAATCCTGGAAGACCCTTCTACTTAAGCCACTAAAAATAACAATCAGGAGACCATTTGTTGCCATTGAGACAGCGCATCAACACATTTACAAGTATCTTCATGTATATTTACGTTATATTGCACCGGTGACCCTCCAATGTTGGATATAGTATAGTGACGGTAAAGTATCCCCCCAAAGTGTGCGTATGCAAGTCTGTTAGTGAGTGCAATAACAGTTGATTGCCTATGAGAGTAACCGATGGCCGTTTGACTGATTTCCTGGAGATGCTAGAGTTGTGGCGGCGTTTAGATCGCCTTCAATTATACCGAGCTAGCCTCATCCAGAGTGGTGGGTGATTCACTGGGTCAGGGGCCAGCCAAATAGCCACATCGCTTAGTCCTGGCCCGGGGTCACAGACTGGCCCCGGGTCACAGACTGGCCCCAACAGGAAGGCAGTAACGTCTGAGACGGTCCGTGCCACATTTTCTCCCCGTTAATGACCATCTCCGGGCAGTGTGGTCAGCGTTCAGTCAGAAAATGACCGGTCATTGATCTCGTTCTGCAGGCAGTCTGGAGTGGAGTGGCCGTGGAGTTGCTGGAACAGTCTGTTAATGCAACGCAGTTTTACAGAGGGGTGATTGAGAATGTTGAGGACAGTGGATTTATCCTGGAATGAGAATGATGGCTGCGCTGTGCATTGGTTAGTGCCCTCGCCTGCCAAGAACCACGGTTACAGTGACTAGACACTCGCCTCTCGTTCCATTGTCCTGGGGTTTGATCCACATAGCGGTGGATTCTAATCTTTAAAATTGACCTGGTCGGCCCAGCCTAATTGGGTACCAGGAAATGTCTTGAAAAGTAAAGGCGTCCGCCCTCTGGCGTGAAGTAGAGAGAGAGAGAGAGAGAGAGAGAGAGAGAGAGAGAGAGAGAGAGAGAGAGAGAGAGAGAGAGAGAGAGAGAGAGATCATAAACCCCAACATACACATACACAGCGACGATATTCAAGGTGAAATTACGTGGTCAGCCAGACTTCTGCAGCCGGTAGGGCATACACACAGGAAAACACACACACACACACACACACACACACACACACACACACACACACACACACACACACACACACACACACACACACACACACACACACACACACACACACACACACACACACACGCATATTTCCAGACTCTGGGTCGTGAGTCAGTCAGGACAAATATTATTGCTTGTCTACACCTATTGTGCTTGATCCCTGAAGGTGCAGCTCACATCAACCCACACGGCAGGCCAGCATTTGTCTGGAACATGCTGTACCCGAGCTGACTAATTTGCTGCATCTTAACGGCAAAGTTCCACGGGATATCACCTCACTGTACTCACTTGCACGTGGGCTAATTGTGTCGTTGTTTACACACAGGTGTGTGCGTGTGCGTGCGTGTGGGGACGTTGAATGTGGCAAGTGGAGGTATGGCATGCCATGTGGTTTCCACATTTCAAACAGGCTCCTGCTATAGCACATGTGAACGTCTTGGCATGGGCATTCACGTCTTGTCACGTATGTGGCATGGATAGACAAGTCTTGTCACGTTTATGGCGTGGATAGACACGTCTTGTCACGTATGTGGCGTGTGTAGACATGTTTTGTCACGTATGTAGCGTGGGTAGACACGTCTTGTCACGTCTATCGTAGGTAGACATGTCTTGTCAGTCTGTGGCGTGGGTAGTCATGTCTTGTCACGTCTGTGGCGTAGGTTGACACATCTTATCACGTCTCTGGCGTGATTAGACATGTCTTGACACAAGTGTAATCTTCTGATATAGCCATTGTGAATCCTCTTATGATATAATCATTGTGTGACATCTTCTGATATAATCATTGCGTAACATCTTCTGATACTGTTATTGTGTGACACCCCCGATGACATGAAAGATCACACTAGACAATAGGAGGATTATCTAGTCGAACTTCTTCTCTCTTCCCAGTGCGTCTAGACAAGGTTGATGACATTGCGTGCACCTACAGAGTAACCTGGATGTTAGCGCAGTTATTTCGTCACATTCGACAAATACACATATAGGTGATCGAAGACAACTGCCACAAGATTACATGTTTCCTTACTGCACCAACTCAATCTCATACCCTCAGGCCCACACAACCCAGTCCCACACCACTCAATCCCACACCACTCAATCCCACACCACTCAATCCCACACCACTCAATCCCACACCACTCAATCCCACACCACTCAATCCCACACACCTCAGTCCCACACCACTCAATCCCACACACCTCAGTCCCACACCACTCAACCCACACCCCTCAATCCCACACACCTCAGTCCCACACCCCTCAGTCCCACACCACTCAGTCCCACACCACTTAATCCTACACCCCTCAATCCCACACCCCTCAATCCCACACCCCTCAGTCTCACACCCCTCAGTCTCACACCACTCAATCCCACACCCCTATATCCCACACCCCTCAGTCCCGCACCACTCAGTCCAACAGCACTCAGTCCCAGACCAATCACTCTCACAGCACTCAGTCCCAGACCACTCAGTCCCACACCACTCAATCTCACACCACTCAATCCCACACCACTCAATCATACACCACTCAATCCAACACCACTCAATGTCACACCATCCAGTCCCACACCACTCAGTCCCATACCACTCAATCCCACACCACTCAGTCCCACACCACTTAGTCCCACACCACTCAGTCCCAAACACACCACTCAGTCCCACAACACTAAATCCCACACCACTCAGTCCCACACACACCACTCAGTCCCACACCACCCAGTCCCACACCACCCAGTCCCACACTACTCAATCCAACACCACCCAGTCCCACACCACTCAGTCCCACACCACTCAATCCCACACCGCTCAGTCCCACACACATCACCCAGTCCCACACCACTCAATCCCACACCACTCAATCCCACACCACTCAATCCAAGACCCCTCAATCCCACACCACACAGTCCCACACCACTCAATCCCACACCACCCAGTCCCACACCACCCAGTCCCACACCACCCAGTCCCACACCACCCAGTCCCACACCACCCAGTCCCACACCACCCAGTCCCACACCACCCAGTCCCACACCGCCCAGTCCCACACCACCCAGTCCCACACCACTCAGTCTCACACCACCCAGTCCCACACCACCCAATCACACACTACTCAGTCTCACTCCACTCAGTCCCACACACACCACAGGATTCCGTAACCCTACTTGTATTATCTCACTGAGGGCAGATATGGGCAGACGTTAGACGGGCTTGCGTGTATAATTCTGAACCTATTGAAAATAAAGTTCATTTGTTCTTTCACTGTCATTGACAGTCTTCTGTGGTCACCTGCTTGGTGTCTCTACCCATCTCTTCCCTTTGACAGTGACAGGGCTACTGAGATCGCGTGCCTGCTCTCACGGGGAAAGTCTGGTAACTTTCTTCATGTCGATATTCGACAGACAGCCAACCTCTGGTAGGCCGGGAGTTGATGTTCTGTCCGTGTCTGCTTTATCGTGATAGAATGGTTAGACAGCCATACAGACCAGAGGTTCAAGTCTCATGAGAGGCGTCTCACCGGTACATCAAAACTATATGAGAGGAGAGAGTGACAGAGAGAGAGAGAGAGAGAGAGAGAGAGAGAGAGAGAGAGAGAGAGAGAGAGAGAGAGAGAGAGAGAGAGTACAAACGTTGGGAAGATAGTCATGGAAATGTGTGTACAGGGATCAGATAATATTGAATGAAACATGGGCATGTTTGTTGGAAAAACTGGAATATTTGTGTGTAGGGAAGTTTAGAATGTGTTTGGAGACACAAACATGTATGGGTAGTGGATGTACTAGATATCTTGAAAGAAATTAACTCATAAAGAAAACTGGTTACTCGCATCAGAATAAGACAGTCCACGTTCTTTGGGCATGTCATGAGAAGGGGAAAGCTGGAGTATGTCGTCACAGCTCGAAAGATGGAGAGGAAGATACTGGACAGTTTGACATCATGGCATGGAGGAACATAGTATCAGAAATGACTGGCGGCAGCACGCATGATTACCAACTCATCAGAATAAGAATTGGATGCACATAATGTGTGGGGAGAGATATACGAACATGTGTGTAGGGATAAACAGAGACTGGGCTCACAATATATCCACTGTTAATGGTCTAGGAAAACGGTCACAATAACCGCGTGTTTCGGAAAAGAGGGCCAGGTAGCTGCAAGGTGTTGGAGGCTGCATTTGGAGGAGGAGGGAGTATGCGAGAGTCTGGCGTGTGGAAGTCGTCTCTGTTTGAATAGTTGCCGCTCGAACGGACAGCCATGTTTCTGTTTGTTTACTCTTACACCGGCCTTGTTAGCCGTAGGTCTTCCTATCCAGTCCAATCTTGAAGGTGTTCAGCTGGCTTTTTATCGATCTTTATAGTGTGTTTTGGTTTCTTCTTTGTTGCCTTCTTGAGATGTCTGACCAGTTTCGCACGCCTCTACTGTTTGGTAATAACAGGCTCTCGCTTCTTCTTATCGTGCCTTTATTTTCAGGGATGGATTCTCCACTTCTCGACCTCAGGTTGTCTCCACCAGTTACTCCTGCACCTTGGTCTGTCCTGGTACCTTTGGTGTCTGTTGTCTCTGTGGAATCTTGTTGCTCCTAGTCTCGATTTCGGTGGAGTGTAGTCGTCTCTTCTTCTCCTGTTTCCAGTTGTTTCTGATCTTCTTTACTGTCAATTTCTGCTCTCTGCTGCTCCTGTTTGCGACTCTTGTTCCTGTCCATTTCTCTGCTCCATATCATCTATTTTCGACCCAGACTGCTTCAATCGGCCCTGTAATTGTGCTTTGTGGTGAGTCTTGTTCTGGACTCATGCTGTCTTCTCCCCTATTTGTGTGCTAGGATAGACTTGGTTGCTATCTTAATCTTTTCCTTACTACGTCGTACTGCACCAGGTGGTCCTATAGGTAGGTGCCTATTGTTTGACTGTCTGCCTAGATGATTGCGCGTCTGTCTATCTTTCTATGTCTATGCATTTGTAAGTCTGTATCTGTCTGTCTGGTGCACACTCCCTTGCCGTATACCTGTCTTCTTGCCTATCTATCTGTCCCTCCGTCCGTCTGTGGGACCCCCCTCCACCCCAACTCCCCGTATAAGCATACCTCTTGTTGTCTGCGAACGTGTGTAATTGTATCAGGTCAGGGCTGTTGACTGTTCTTGTGTACGTGACTCTTATGTTACCTGCGTTCCTTATTGTCTGTTTCTTATTGCCTGTATCTTATTGCCTGTCTCTTATTGTCCGTCTCTTATTGTCCGTCTCTTATTGTCCGTCTCTTAATGTCTGTTTCTTATTGTCTGTCTCTTATTGTCCGTCTCTTATTGTCCGTCTCTTATTGTCTGTTTCTTATTGCCTGTCTCTTATTGCCTGTCTCTTATTGTCTGTCTCTTATTGTCTGTCTCTTATTGTCTGTCTCTTATTGCCCGTCTCTTATTGCCTGTCTCTTATTGTCTGTCTCTTATTGTCTGTCTCTTATTGCCCGTCTCTTATTGCCTGTCTCTTATTGCCTGTCTCTTATTGCCTGTCTCTTATTGTCTGTCCCTTATTGTCTGTCTCTTATTGTCCGTCTCTTATTGCCTGCGTTCTTTATTGTCTGTTTCTTATTGCCTGTATCTTATTGCCTGTCTCTTATTGCCTGTCTCTTATTGTCCGTCTCTTATTGTCCGTCTCTTATTGTCTGTTTCTTATTGCCTGTATCTTTATTGCCTGTCTCTTATTGTCCGTCTCTTATTGTCCGTCTCTTATTGTCTGTCTCTTATTGTCTGTCTCTTATTGTCTGTCTCATATTGTCTGTCTCTTATTGTCTGTTTCTTATTGCCTGTATCTTATTGCCTGTCTCTTATTGTCCGTCTTTTATTGTCCGTCTCCTATTGTTCGTCTCTTATTGTCCGTCTCTTATTGCCTGTCTCTTATTGCCTGTCTCTTATTGTCTGTCTCTTATTGCCTGTCTCTTATTGCCTGTCTCTTATTGCCTGTCTCTTATTGCCTGTCTCTTATTGTCCGTCTCTTATTGTCCGTCTCTTATTGTCCGTCTCTTATTGTCCGTCTCTTATTGCCTGTCTCTTATTGTTCGTCTCTTATTGTTCGTCACTTATTGTATGTCTCTTACCGTGTGCCTTTCTATCTGCCTATGTGTCGTGACTATAGAGAAGAGATGAAGCATTGTCTGTCTGTCTGCCGTGGTTATAGAGAAGAGATGAAGCATTGTCTGTCTATCTGCCATGGTTATAGAGAAGAGATGAAGCATTGTCTGTCTGTCTGCCGTGGTTATAGAGAAGAGATGAAGCGTTGTGTGATGGAGTCAGCAGGAATGTAGCGGCCCGAGGCCAGCCAGCCAACCAGCCAGCATCAAGCTCTCTAACCGGGAGACACTAAATAGCATCAGCACGTTTGCCATTGCCATCAGGTGGGGCGTTGTCTGTCTGTCGCCTCGTCAACGTGTGAATACCCACCTGTACAGGCGCCTTGTACTGGCGCTGTCCGCCTGCCTCACACTGACATGCTTTGCCAACGGTGGCTTCTCTGCATACATGGTCGATAGAGGCCATCTACACAATAGAGGCTTCTCTACAAACATGGCAGATAGAGGCCATCTACACAATAGAGGCTTCTCTACAAACATGGCAGATAGAGGCCATCTACACAACAGTGGCTTCTCTACAAACATGGCAGATAGAGGCCATCTACACAATAGTGGCTTCTCTACAAACATGGCAGATAGAGGCCATCTACACAATAGTGGCTTCTCTACAAACATGGCAGATAGAGGCCATCTACACAATAGAGGCTTCTCTACAAACATGGCAGATAGAGGCCATCTACACAATAGAGGCTTCTCTACAAACATGGCAGATAGAGGCCATCTACACAACAGTGGCTTCTCTACAAACATGGCAGATAGAGGCCATCTACACAATAGTGGCTTCTCTACAAACATGGCAGATAGAGGCCATCTACACAATAGTGGCTTCTCTACAAACATGGCAGATAGAGGCCATCTACACAATAGAGGCTTCTCTACAAACATGGCAGATAGAGGCCATCTACACAATAGAGGCTTCTCTACAAACATGGCAGATAGAGGCCATCTACACAACAGTGGCTTCTCTACAAACATGGCAGATAGAGGCCATCTACACAATAGAGGCTTCTCTACAAACATGGCAGATAGAGGCCATCTACACAATAGAGGCTTCTCTACAAACATGGCAGATAGAGGCCATCTACACAACAGTGGCTTCTCTACAAACATGGCAGATAGAGGCCATCTACACAACAGTGGCTTCTTTACAAACATGGCAGATAGAGGCCATCTACACAATAGTGGCTTCTCTACAAACATGGCAGATAGAGGCCATCTACACAATAGTGGCTTCTCTTCAAACATTGCAGATAGAGGTCATCTACACAATAGTGGCTTCATTGTGTGCTGCTGTTAGTCTACTCTTTCTTTCTTTCTTTCTTTCTTTCTTTCTTTCTTTCTTTCTTTCTTTCTTTCTTTCTTTTTTATTTTGCACCACTATATGTTTTATTTATATGTTCATTTCTGTAGTGCATTTTTGTATACCTGTTTATATGTTTGCTTCTGTATTTTACCCTCTCTTCCTTCTCTGTTTTTCTTATTCTTTCTGTGTCTGTCTGTCCTCTCTCTCTCTCTCTCCTCTCTCTCTCTCTCCCCTCTCTCTCTCTCTTACTCTCGCTCCTGTCTTGCTATCCCCTTCCTTCTCCTTCTAATCCTCGCCTCTCTCTGCTGTGGTATTCATGGATGCGTGTCATGAGTGCAGCTAACCTACGGCAACTTGTTTGCATGCGGAATCACTCGGCTATGAGAGTTAAAATTCACCACAGAAATTTCCACCACCTCTGTCAATTTCCTTGACACCAGTATTAAAATAAATCCTACAGGCCTCACGACCTCCGTGAACTACAAACCTACGGATGCCCACGGTTTCCTCCTATACAGCCCATCCCATCCCAAAAGCTGCAAAGATTCTATCCCATATTCCCAGCTACTCCGTCTTCGTCGCATCTGTCAGGATGATGATGACTTCTTCGAGAAAGCCCATGAAATGCTTGACTTTTTCCGCAGACGGGCCTACTGTCGTGAAATGCTGTATGTTAGTGATTCCCAGATCGACGACTGTATACAGCGAATACCCAGGGAGCAGAAGGGTTAATGAAACAGAAGGATATAAACAACGGATTGACCAGCGCATGTGTATGTAGGTCAAGGCGGGAGAGTCGACTACAACACAGGTGACCTGTAAAGTGGAAAAATTGGTTTGCTACAAAGACAGACAGTATCATGGACCAGCCTATTGCGTTCTGAAGGTAGGATTGCGACTAAGACTGGACAGCAGAATGCGGTTTGGTTGTATTAAACAACGGAAAAGTTCTAGATCAGAAATTTTCCACTGACAAGGGATAATGAAGTCTGAATTTGCTTTGTCCAGCAATGTCAAGGATTATGCGACATAGACTGACCTATAAAGAGTAGCCACTTTCTTTGTCAGTTTAGTGTGTGTATTCCCAACTGGACGAGAAGATAGAATTATGTGTCCTGTAATGAAAAGAAATATCCTCCCTTATAATGGGATAAAGTGCTTGGATGCGGATAAATTTCGATTCGTGGATTTACATTAATTCTATAAAGGAACATAGATGCCTAAATAAGGTATATTAGAGTATAGTTATAGAATAGGAATATAGATATTAGTGAAGTGCATTTAACATTGTTTCTAGTAGTAGGAATAGTATAGATGTTGGGTGAATCTTCTATCCTATGTCAGAGTGGGTTTTTTCGGAAGCCTTTTCATTTCGGCTGGAGGAAAAGACACTCACATAGGGGAGAAGAGGAAGCAGACACAAATCTCACTATTAAATGTATCTCAACCAGGTTTCCATACCAGTGCGAGACGTATCAAATAAGAGAATACAGATGGCTGTGGTCCAGATCACTCAGTGTTGATAACCCACAAGAAAGCCCTTTAAAGTAATAAAGCACGACACTTGTGCAGGAGAAAAGAAAGAATAGAAGTCTCACCGGAAGAATTAAGGACGACAGAGAAAGAATAATAAAGATCAGATGAGCTAATGGAAAAGCTCAAATGACTCAATCTCATAGAGTAGCAAAGTGCGTACCAAGTGCATATATCAATTACAAAATATCGAGTGTAGAACTTTTACAGAACACTAATAGAACATTTTAGAATCTCGATGTGTTGTTCCAGAATGGATTAAAGAACGCTATACGAAAACAACGAACATTCATTTTAAGCGGACAGCAAATAGTGAGCGAGTTAAGTACATTGATACAGTGGTGAACATTTTCATTACAAAGAACGGATTTATCTACAGACGCAAGCAGACGGAGCCGTCAGGGTGAGATCGTTCTGTGGTGTCTATATATCGTCCTGTACTTTAGCCGAGAGAAGAGACGAGAGAAAGACACGAAGACTATCTATCTACATCTTATCTAGCAGCCACACCAGAAGAACACTAGCAACTACACAGACAATACCCATCCATACACAAGACATAGTTTTATAAATAAATCTTTTATTTAATGTTAAAAAGAACTGTTGTCGGAGTATGTGTTGAGGGAAAACTAGAGAGAGAGTGAAAGAAAGGGATATATGGATGATAAGACGGAAGAGAGGAGTGTAGACAAAAAGTCAGTAACTAATCCCAACAGATAATCAGGTTAAAGATGTGCATGTTGATTCCAATCTCCTCTCGAGGAAATAACAGCACATAAAATGGTGGGAGCAGCGGGATACGTACATACATAATACTCATATGACCTAAAGCATAAAGAGGCATATGCATAGAGAGAGGTACTTGCATATTGGCACAGGCATAGCGGAGTACCTACATGTTGGGACATACTGATTGGAAGGAATATAAGTATATATTGATGACTTTTAATGGAAGGACGTCCATTGGATATATGGTGCCATTACATTTATGGTAGAAACATTTCATTAATGCTGGTGACTTTACAGTGAGAAAGTTCCAGACAGAGTGAATGTGGATAGGTGGTAAGACATTACATACTTAGTCACACGGTCACACGTCTACATAAGTCTTTATCCTATATCTCCTCTTGTGGATGAGAGAGTGGTTGTGATGTACGGTGGGGTGTCGTAGGTTTATAATATTAGATAGACATAGATAATGATATAGGTTCTAGGTGGAATATAATTGTATAGTGAGTACTTCTTTTCTGCCTTGAGGGATCTTTACTCAACTTGCTGACTTATCTGCTGTAACTATGGCAACTCCTAAAGTAACTACAGCAGAACTGAGAGCCAACGGGGAGGAAATTGGGTTAGCTGGTACCGAGCTAACTGATTACATACAAGAAAGAGAGAGAGAGATTCGTAAAGGGGAAAGAGAAGACCGGAAAGCCGAGTTGGAAGTGAGAAAAATAGAGGTGGAGACCAAACGAATGGAAATGGAACAAGAGGCCAAGAAACTAGAACAGGAGACCAAGCGACTGGAATTGGAACAGGAGACCAAGCGACTGGAAATGGAACAAGAGGCCAAGAAAATGGACCAGGAGACCAAGCGACTGGAAATGGAACAAGAGGCCAAGAAAATGGACCAGGAGACCAAGAAACTGGAAATGGAACAGAATGCCAGGAGACAAGAAATGGAACATGAATACCGCTTGAAAGAGTTAGAACTCAAGACACAAACTAAGGGTGAAATAGATGCAGCAGAAGGAAGTTCATCTTCACCTGGGGCAACCTACATGAGTGGACAGGGTTACCATGCCATGAAGTTTCCCTTGGCGGTCTATGATGAAAGTAAAGAGAAGATATTCCAGTTTTTGGATCGGTTCGAGGCTATGGCAGTCGCTATGGGACTAGATAGAACCAGATGGGCTCTTAAAGTATCCCAGTCGTTACGTGGTTCGGGCTACGAGGTCTACACACGCCTACCACCAGGACAGGAAAATCAGTATGAGGAATTGAAAGCAGCTTTGATGAAACATTATGAAGTCACAGCACAAACGTATCGGAAGAAGTTTAGATCGTCTAGACGAGAGCCGGGAGAACTATTCGCCGCCTACAGTCTGAGGCTGAAATCCTATCTACAGAAATGGATGGACTTGGCAGAATTCACGAGGGATTATGAGAGTCTCGAAGAGATGATGGTGGTAGACCAAATGCGAAAGCAAATGTCGAAACCTCTCAGAACCTTCTTAGGAGAACAAGGGGCGGAACGGATTGATGTTGTGAATAAGCTGGCTGAACGATTCGTGGAAGTACATGGTGAAACTGAGGAACTAAGTACACAATCCAAAAGTCAGGAGAAAACAGAGAAAAAGAAACCTAAAAACTGGGAAGGAGAAAAAGGGGAACCTTATATAAAGCACACAGAGGAGAGTTCAGAGGAGGTGAAGGTAGGAAACCAGAGCACCTCGAATTCTCAAGCGAAACGACAGTGGTCTGAAAGGTGGTGTTCATTTTGTAGGGCGGCCTCCCACAACACGAAAGACTGCAGATCGAAACCTAAAAGTTCTTACTTCGCAGCATGCAAAGTGATTCCTACATCGGTGATCACAGACAAGGCTGAGGTCGGCGAAGGAGAAAGGAACAAAAAGGACACAGGGAAACCTGGGAAGGGAACAGGGTGCACACACTGCCAGTCGACAACACATAATACTGTGGACTGCAGATGCAAGGCCAAACACGCCAATTGCATAAACAACCTCGAGGAATCAAAAGAGGAAGGCAAGGAAACGGTCAAGGAGATGAAAGACACTCAGGACCAAGAGAGACCACCTGTGGTTGAACTTATTGAAGTCAATGGCCAGCAGGTTGCTTGTCTCTATGATACAGGTTTGGATGGGGAAGCGGTGGTGGACGCCAGCTTGGTAAGCCCAGACCAATTTACAGGGGAGACCATAGAAATACAGCCGGCAATGAGGAGTGCTGTTACCATGACGCTGCCAATCGCCAAGGTGGAGATTAAATCCAGGTACGTCACGGGCATTATTCCAGCTGCTGTATTATCTGACTCCTTATTTCCAATGATCATTGGCACGAAATATGTCTTTTTGGGGATGCCCAAACAGCCAGCCCACAAGGGAACAGTAGTCAGTGGATCTCAAGGGAAGGAAAAAGAGGCAGAGACACTATGCGACAACTCAGGAGATAGGAGAATTGCATACTGCCCAGAGGAAGGATACTACGTTGCATCCTTGCTACAGGAAGCTGCAAAGAAGTGCTGAGCCACCAGAACGGGGACAGTACTTTCTGAAGAATCAACTACTCTATCGGAGAGCTGGGAGGGGAGATAACCTGCATGAGCAGTGGGTGGTTCCAGAGACCCACCGTCCTCACATTCTTCAGAGTGGACACATCATAGACGAGAATCGACATATGGGTGTCAGAGAGACCTTGCAGCAAATATCCGGCCATTATTGCTGGCCAGGAATGACCGGAGATGTACGCCGGTGGGTGAAGTCTTGTTCGGAGTGCCAGAGAGCACCACCCAACAAGCGAATTAAGAGGAAACTAGCTCTTAAAGTGGAAGACAAAGTGGAAGTGTGGAGTCCAGCAGAGACCAATATACTCCAAGTAGGATGGAAAGGACCTTATCCTGTGGAAAAGGTGGTGTCCAAGAACATCTACAAAATACGGATCGGGGAAGAGAAGAAAAATCTCCCTAGACATCTCATTAGGAAATATGAGGAGAGATCCGGGAGCAAAGCTTCGCACTTTATGGTGATGGCAGCCATTAGGACAAAGGTTACCAGTCCAGACGAAGACCAGAGATCGCCAGTACAACATAGGAGGGCCTATAGGACAGTACGTGATAGGTCAGATTTACCCAACGACAGGAGGAGGGAAATCACAAGTCAGGGAAAGGACAAGAGTGAAAGTTTCACCGGTAACCAAGTTCAGAAGGGGTGGGTAACGTCGGGAAAAGCGAGAATTACCCAGGACTCCAACCAAAGATTGGCTGACCAGATACAATATCGCCCAAGATGGTCCTGGAAGCAAAAGTCCAGGAGGTTTGGGAAAGACGACTCGGTCCGACGAGGACGAGGCGGAACATCCCCAGAGGAAAAGCCGGGGGAAACCAAGAGGACATGGAAGCAGTGTTACAATCAGGATGGGACAATCCGTCTGTATTGTGAGCCGTCGCTGACGCAAGTCGAAAGTAGGTCGACTGAACGTACAGGAGCGAGGAGCCAACACTAGTTTCAGTCGTTAGTAGTATAGTAGGGTGTCAATTAGAGCGCCTACTGGATAATGAGATGAGCCATGTGAGGACCCAATCATATCATCAACACGTGGTGTTAATAGCTACTTCGCAGAAGCTCAACGCACGGTGGATGTGATGGACGTTGTTGCTGCAACTGGACTTCACAGTGGAATACATCCTTGGAAAGGAGAATGTAGGAGCAGATTTCTTATCCAGACATCCAGATCCAGAGGAAGAAGCCTAGGGTTGTGGATCATGGGAATCAAACCTACAGTGAGAAAGATTCGACGCGGTCTAATCTCTTAAGAGGGGGCCTATGTCGTGAAATGCTGTATGTTAGTGATTCCCAGATCGACGACTGTATAGCAGCGAATACCCAGGGAGCAGAAGGGTTAATGAAACAGAAGGATATAAACAACGGATTGACCAGCGCATGTGTATGTAGGTCAAGGCGGGAGAGTCGACTACAACACAGGTGACCTGTAAAGTGGAAAAATTGGTTTGCTACAAAGACAGACAGTATCATGGACCAGCCTATTGCGTTCTGAAGGTAGGATTGCGACTAAGACTGGACAGCAGAATGCGGTTTGGTTGTATTAAACAACGGAAAAGTTCGAGATCAGAAATTTTCCACTGACAAGGGATAATGAAGTCTGAATTTGCTTTGTCCAGCAATGTCAAGGATTATGCGACATAGACTGACCTATAAAGAGTAGCCACTTTCTTTGTCAGTTTAGTGTGTGTATTCCCAACTGGACGAGAAGATAGAATTATGTGTCCTGTAATGAAAAGAAATATCCTCCCTTATAATGGGATAAAGTGCTTGGATGCGGATAAATTTCGATTCGTGGATTTACATTAATTCTATAAAGGAACATAGATGCCTAAATAAGGTATATTAGAGTATAGTTAGAATAGGAATATAGATATTAGTGAAGTGCATTTAACATTGTTTCTATTAGTAGGAATAGTATAGATGTTGGGTGAATCTTCTATCCTATGTCAGAGTGGGTTTTTTCGGAAGCCTTTTCATTTCGGCTGGAGGAAAAGACACTCACATAGGGGAGAAGAGGAAGCAGACACAAATCTCACTATTAAATGTATCTCAACCAGGTTTCCATACCAGTGCGAGACGTATCAAATAAGAGAATACAGATGGCTGTGGTCCAGATCACTCAGTGTTGATAACCCACAAGAAAGCCCTTTAAAGTAATAAAGCACGACACTTGTGCAGGAGAAAAGAAAGAATAGAAGTCTCACCGGAAGAATTAAGGACGACAGAGAAAGAATAATAAAGATAAGATGAGCTAATGGAAAAGCTCAAATGACTCAATCTCATAGAGTAGCAAAGTGCGTACCAAGTGCATATATCAATTACAAAATATCAAGTGTAGAACTTATACAGAACACTCATAGAACATTCTAGAAACTCGATGTGTTGTTCCAGAATGGATTAAAGAACGCTATACGAAAACAACGAACATTCATTTTAAGCGGACAGCAAATAGTGAGCGGGATTAAGTACATTGATACAGTGGTGAACATTTTCATTACAAAGAACGGATTTATCTACAGACGCAAGCAGACGGAGCCGTCAGGGTGAGATCGTTCTGTGGTGTCTATATATCGTCCTGTACTTTAGCCGAGAGAAGAGACGAGAGAAAGACACGAAGACTATCTATCTACATCTTATCTAGCAGCCACACCAGAAGAACACTAGCAACTACACAGACAATACCCATCCATACACAAGACATAGTTTTATAAATAAATCTTTTATTTAATGTTAAAAAGAACTGTTGTCGGAGTATGTGTTGAGGGAAAACTAGAGAGAGAGTGAAAGAAAGGGATATATGGATGATAAGACGGAAGAGAGGAGTGTAGACAAAAAGTCAGTAACTAATCCCAACAGATAATCAGGTTAAAGATGTGCATGTTGATTCCAATCTCCTCTCGAGGAAATAACAGCACACCTACCCAGAGAATATCTTGTCCACAGCTTTCTGTCGTATAACCCAAGTCTCGCGTGAAATGTCCCTTGTCCAACAAACGCGACCTCCCAACAATGAACCCAAGTTTATACTCACCTTCCATCCACATGCCTATGCCATCAAGCACATTTTTCTCCGGCACTGGTCTATCCTGGAATCCGACCCGGCCACTCGTGAGGTATTCTCTAATGGCCCTAGGGTAATTTTCCGCCGAAACCAGAGCTTCGGATACCACCTTGTCCATAGTCGCTTACGCACAGATGCTACAGATACGTCATCTGTGGGCACAATCAAATGCCACCGTAAGAACTGTCTGACATGCCTTTACGTTTTTCAGACACCGGCGATTGCATTCCCCCTAGGCACCTTCTCCCTGAAAGATTCTTTCACTTGCACATCCCGCAATCTGATATATGTCATCATCTGCAAACGATATGATATGAAATAAATTGGTCAAATTGGTTGACACCTTACCGACCGTTTAGGGAACACCTCAGAGATATTAACCAGGGTGCTGACAAACCTGTCCCCAACCATTTTAATTCTTCCAACCATAATGGGTTCGACGATGTATGTGTCACTGCATTGAAACCTTGCTTCTCCAACAGTTCCATCAGGCTAAAACTTGAAAGCCAATTAATAAACTCTCTGGGATGTGTCCATCCAGCAGGTATCAATACCGTTGTGGACGCTACTGTATAACTGTGCCATCTTCCCTCTATACATTCATATCTAACTGTTCACACGCCTCCGCCTATACATATCCAACTGTTTACACTGTTTATAACTATGCTGTCCTCCCCCTATACACTCATACCCAACTGTCTATATTCATATCGGACTGTTCGCAATTTTTTTTTATCTGGCCCTCTGGCAACCTTACCATACTTAAACTCTGTAGCCAAAGAGTGCCTTCTCAACCGGCACAACCGCCATGCTAGTAGTTGTGTTATTGTGTTGTTTTGTTTTTCGTTGTTTTATCTATTTGTGTTGTCCTGTCCTTGACAAAGATTCCTAGAATCGAAACGTCGGCCGTTCTGTGTTGTCCTATTGAACTTATTTGTTATTTTATTATTTCATTTTATATATTTATTGAATGCTTCTGGTGTTTTTGGATAAGTCACACGTTGTTGTTCACCTGTGTACGATGGATTTTCTTAACTTGTAAAGTATGTAAATGTGCATTGTGTCTGTGTTTAGTAAGTCTCTTCTTTTCGCAGGAGCAAAATATACCTAATTGTTTCCAGTTCATATGAGAGGGCAGCTGGCCTACAAACAATGTCGCTGTTATCGGACAGTTTTCACATGGACATATCTTCATTTATGCATGTGGTCAATGCATGACTTGCGTGTAGTAACACGGCATACAGTGAGGCACCAATGCGCACACTTCAGGAATATAACATACACACTAGAACTAGTGCTACACGTGGATTGCATGGATGTGTTAGATGTGTTATATCCCTAGTGCGATTAAAGGTTTGCTAGTTAGCACCCATATAATCTGACATGGGTGTACCGTGTGTCACAGTGTCTCTTGTGTGAACCAATTAACCCCTCCCCCCCCCCTCTCTCTCTCTCTCTCTCTCTCTCTCTCTCTCTCTCTCTCTCTCTCTCTCTACTGCCCGCTCAAGTACAATGGCTGTAGTTTTGGGTGTGCCAGCTCCAGGCCTAGTCTTCTGAATCACAATCCCCAGGCCGTCAGTGTTGCCGTTTTGACGCTTTTCGCACTAAATTTAGTGCTTTTTCAAGTCAGTTAGTGTCAAAATTTTGCAGTTAGCGCGGTCGCGCGAATTTGGTGCTTCACAATTTTTTAGGTGCTTTTTAGTGCTTTTTTGTGGTGGGTAAAAATTACTTTAAAAATCTGGGCATTTTTGTGTCAGCTCCAGCCTAGTCCCCTGAATCACAAAATCATCAGCATTTTTGGGAACACTAAAAAGTCGAATTTGAACTGAAGCGAGGGAGTAAAATAGTTTTAGTACATTAATGCGCAATATTCACGTAATTTAACTCCCTTTAATACGATTTAGTTAAAGTTAGTGACTGCAACGCGCAGGCAAGAAGTAATACGTTAAAAGATTGTTTAAACAAGAATGGACTTGTCTTGCAAAGATTAGTTGCACTCGGCACTGAAATGCATCTGTCATGACAGGTGTAAACAATGGAGTATATACAAAATTAAAATCCGAAGTTCCTCATCTGGTACTAGTTAGGTGTGTATGTCATTCCCTTTAACCTTTAGCTGGCAGTGTCACAGACTGCAGCTGCTTGTCTGCCCAGGAACATAGAGTTCATGATTAGAGAAACATATAACTGGTTTTATCACTCAAGTCTTCGTTAAGCAAAGTACAGGGAGCTTTTTGCTTCAATAAATGATGGACAACATCCGTTGAAGGTTGCTCAATTAAGCCAGACACGGTGGATGTCCATTCATTCTGCCATTGTCAGAATATTGCAGCAGTGGGTCGAGCTCAGAACTCATTTTGATATAGCAAGACTCAACGAGCGCTGTTGTACAGCAGAACTTCTACATTCTATGTTTAGCGACATGAAAAACTATGTGCATCTCATATTTCTCAAGCATATTCTCGGAGAAGTTCAAAGTGTGAATAAGAAATTCGAAGCAGATATGCAGGATCCAACAAAACTACTTAGCGATCTTGTCAAACTCACTGATTCTATCAGTTCAAAGATTGCAATTCCTGGGGGAAAAAATTACAGAAAGTGATGCTATTCAAGATTATTTAGATCCTAATCCCAATCTAAGTTATGAGTTTGAGAAAGAAATAGCAGGCTACCAGGTTCCCGATGAGAAAGAAATTCGTGGAAGGTGCATCAAGTTTTTAATAGAGCTTTTGACAGAGCGTTTACGTTTGCCCGATAACGTTCGATTGTTGCAGTCCATGTCATGTATTTGTGGAAGTGAATGTCTACAGCCAATGAAACCCTGTATATTAGATCTTGCTAAAATGTTTGTAGAAGATGCAGCTACTCTCACCCGCATCGATTTCCAGTGGAGAAAACTTCATCATATGCAGTGGACACAGACCTTGGACTGTGGGCAGAAATAGCCTCATACAGGGATGCCACCGGTGAAAATCCTTTCCAAGATCTTACAGATTTAGCTTTAACTGAGCTCATTTTACCTCATTCTAATGCGGACATGGAGCGTATTTTCAGTTATATGGGAGTTATAAAATCAAAATTGCAGAACAGACTGAGTATCAAGAGTTTGACAGCTGTTTTGACTATTAGATATGGAAGGAAAAGATATAGCAAATGCTGTCATGATTATAAACTACCTAAGGATATTCTACGAAAAATTGGATCACAGGAGGCATATACACGTTTCTTTCAATCATCATCATCATCATCATCATCATCATCATCATCATCATCATCATCCATCATCCATCATCATCATCATCATCATCATCATCATCATCATCATCGGAGCAAACACAGCAGGCAATGGTTACAGAAACTGAAGAGAAGTTGTCTGACTGGGATAAGCTTCATTCCAATATTCAGTGATAATAATAAATTATAATGTGCTACTTTATAACATTTTGAATGAATACCGCCATTGCTTGTTTTAGTGCTTTCCCAAAAAAAAATATTGCAATTTAGTGCTGTTTTGGCCCGAGAGTAGTTCTGATTAAGATTTGGCGGATCTGGAATAAACTTCATTGTAATATGAAGTGATAATAATAAATTATAATGTGCTACCATATTACATTTGTAATAAAAACAGTTGGTGCTTTTTTTTTTGTGCTTTCCGAAAAATTTTAGTGCGTTTTGGTGCTTTTTTGGGGTCGATTTTGGTGCTTTTTCATGAAAAGGAGATGGCAACACTGCAGGCAGTATACAAGTTTTGGTGTTCTAGACCGCTGGTCTGCAGCTGCTCTAAGGCACCCACACACTCTCTATCTTTCTCACCTGTTCAGTAGTCGCCTGCATGATGTAACATACCGTCACACGATAGACACACGTATTGTCTTCTCTCTGGACATTTCTGGTGTCACTTGACAATGGAATAGATACAGCACGCATAGGACACATAACCAACAACGGCCTAACCCTAGCTTGTCTTATGTGACCCAGCTACACCCTTACATGCCTCGTCATAGAAGGGCAGTACTGGTACACTCCGCTAGTTTCTGAGCTGCGATAGGAACATTGGAGCTCAGCAACTGGAGACTGTACTGCTGTACGGGCAGGGAGATGTATTGTTGTACGGGCCGGCGGGGAGAAAGTCTTTACACCAATCTCGCTCCGACAGACGCAAACCCTGTTCTGGGCTCTGACAAACTAAAAGCCAGTGCTTCGAACTTTAAACAGATAACCTCGGTGTTTTAGGGGATTTAGAGACTGAGATTTAGATGATTTAGAGACTGGGCCTCTTGGAAGAGACAATGCCTCTCTTCTCATCACATGACCGAGGAAAGCTGTTTGTCTCTGTCTTATTGTTGTATATTATGTTCTAGTTTCAATAGCCTGTTTCAGGCAGTCGTCGTTAGAGTAACTAACGACGACTGCCTGAAACAGGCTAATGAAACTAGAACATTATATACAACAATAAGACAGAGACAAACAGCTTTCCTCGGTCATGTGATGAGAAGAGAGGCATTGGAGAACAACGTAACAACTGGAAAGATCGAGGGGAAGAGAGGCAGAGGTAGACCAAGAGAAGTGATGCTGGATGGATTGAGACGGTGGCATGGAGGAATATCAGCAGCAGAGTTGATCCAGAAAACCAAAGACCGAGATCTATGGAGAGCCATGAACGCCTACGCCAGCCGGCACGGCACTTGATGATGATGATGAGAGACTGGGTGTTTTAAAGGATTTAGAGACTGGGTGTTTTAGAGGATTTAGAGACGGCGTTTTAGAGGATTTTGAGACTGTGTTTTAGAGGATTTATAGACTGTTTTAGAGGAGTTAGAGACTCGGTGTGTTTAGAGACTGTTTTATAGACTTTAGAGACTCGGTGTTTTAGAAATTCCCATCCAGCTAACTAGGCAGCCTAGCCAACCCAGCAACCAACCACCCACTCAGCCTACAACCCAACCAACCAATACAAGCACACATGCAACCTCGCAACAATGTATGTACACGAGGAGTGACATGTATCTCGCACGTCTGCTGTGCTCTGTTCAACCTGGTTGTACCGCGTGGAACACGTGCACCAAACTGTTGGCAAGCCACGAAGGTAAAACCCACACAATCAGGGGCTGCATCTCTACTCAGATCTCTGCGGAAACTATTCACTACCTACACGATTGGCTGCATGAAAACACAACACGCTCCCCTACACACTCACACACACTCCCACACAAAAACTCATACAACTGCCATCAGGGCTTAGGGCCGGAGGAACGCAAGGGCTTTAGGTCCTCCACAGATTAGAATAATGTCCGTCACAGATTAGAACACACACACTCACACACAGATAGACAACGATACAGGTGGGAAGATAACATCAAGTGATGGACGAACAACATTTTGTTAGAGTAGACAAGCAGAGCCAGCGAGAACATGTTGGAAATTCACTGCAGCCAGCCTTCATTGTGAAGATGGCACATGATTGATATATGAGAGTTTCTTTAAGATGATTCCACTGGCTGTGCGGCGTGATGCCACTAATTTGTGCAGGATAACAATCAGTCTTCTGGCTTTGATCTCTGTTCCATGATGAGGACCTCCGTGTTTTGCTGTTTGTTATCATCATCACGTGCGCTGCCAACTGGTGGAGGCTTTCATGTCCATCCACAGATCTCAGTATCTGTTGCTCCGGATAAACTCTGTTGATATTCCCCCAGCCCGCTTCGGTCTGTCCAGCATCGTATCTCTGAGTCTGTCTCTGCTTCTTCTCCGACTGATCTTTCCAGTCGCCAATTTGCCAATGCCTCTCTTCTCAATATGTGGCCAAAGAACGCTGAAGATTTCTTAAAGCTGTTTATGATGCGCTACTTTCATTACCCTCTGTCTAATTCTCTCTTTAGTACGCTAGTAACTACAGCATGGGCCAATCAGAAGCCTGTAGTCCAGCCCTTTACCTTATATCTCAGTGTTCTCTCTCTCTCTCTCTCTCTCTCTCTCTCTCTCTCTCTCTCTCTCTCTCTCTCTCTCTCTCTCTCTCTCTCTCTCTCTCTCTCTCTCTCTTTCTCAAATACACATTTAACAATACTAATACCAAACCCTTCGTCTCCACTGCCTGCACTGTGTGACCTGTATGATAATACAGTAATGACACCGTGAGTGTTGAATGGAGGCGGGGTTGAACACGTGGTCTAGCTGACAAGTCACTGTATGTATTATACTGCAGTAATGACACCGTGAGTGTTGAATGGAAGCGGGTTTGAACACGTGGCCTAGCTGACAACAGTCACTGGATGAATGAATGCACCACATGAATGTAGTCAGACCCTGGACTGGCATCCCCATGCTCTCCTGTGTTCTAACACGGCTTGTGAGATGTCCGCCGGTAATGTATTCCTGTTTCCTGGCAACGGTGCGCTCTGCTAGCATCATAAGTGAGAACAGCGCCATTAAACCAGGAGAGCGGGAACCTTGTCGAGACGTGGTCATATGTAAGATTTACTGCCAGCCATTGATCCCGTTTTGTGCTGGCGTCCAATATTGCCGTCTTCTCAATCCTTATTCCGCTATCTGTGTCTGATATCTGGATCGACCACTCTGAGGTCTGACTGTTACTCCTCCGTGTTTATGTGTTTATTCCGAGCTGCACGCATTACTCCAGGGGATACCGGTGGTCAAGTAACTACATGTAGACTCTGTCCACTTAGCATGAAGTAACAAACGCTTCAGCTGGGCTAGGTGTAGTATAAGTGAAACTGCATCGAAGATGAATAACATGGGGAGGGCAGAGACAGCTGTTGATGAGAGGTTACCGTGGCAGGCTCACAAGGTTCCAGGTTTAATCCCCGCATGGGCTGGGCATTTTTATCAGAACGAATACAACCCTCTAATCTCTGGTAGTGGGGTTTGTCTGATAAGGGCGAAAAACAGGAGTTCCCGTGTGCAAGTTGTATGCATTAACAATCCTACGCCAGCTGGAATTCGCTAAGAGTAGACTTTAAGACCGCTGTCCTGGCAAACTTGTTCATGACCTTGAATGGAATGCATCTAGAGCAGTGGTTCTCAACCGGTGGGGAATTCCCTCCCTCTCCCCCACTCCCAGGGGGAATTTTATTATTTCAAGATAGTATTAATACAAGAACCAGTTACTTGATATGTTTTTCCTCTAAATTATGCGCCTCTGTACTTCTCGCCCTAATGAAATTCGTTTTATAACGTAAGTAGACCCGCAAATCACGTTTTATGTAGATGTCTAGGCTTGTTCTAGTATGTGTTATTTAATTTAGCTTCCATTTTTATGTATACTATGTAAGGGTGGGGGGGGGGGATTTATAGGGAGGAAATTCGAAAGGGGGGGGGGGGGAATAACGTTCTGAACATATGGTAAAGGGGGGGGGGCATGAGCCGAAAAAGGTTGAGAACTAGAGGAAGTAGTCCTGACACAAGTACATGCCGAAGCTGACACACTGACTCTGATGGATACATAACTCGATATGAAGCGCTCACCTCGACAGCGGAACCATGAAGAAGTAGACATAGGGAGAACATGGATGGGGCTGCCGGAGATAGCATAGGAACCAAGGAGAAGTGGATTTGGGGAGAACATGGACGTGGCTGCGGGAGTTAGCAAAGGAACCAATGAGAAGTGGATATGGGGAGAATATGGACGGGGCTGCCGGAGATAGCATAGGAACCAAGGAGAAGTGGATTTGGGGAGAACATGGACGGGGCTGCGGGAGATAGCAGAGGAACCAAGGAGAAGTGGATATGGGGAGAACATGGACGGGGCTGCCGGAGATAGCATAGGAACCAAGGAGAAGTGGATTTGGGGAGAACATGGACGGGGCTGCGGGAGATAGCAGAGGAACCAAGGAGAAGTGGATATGGGGAGAATATGGACGGGGCTGCGGGAGATAGCAGAGGAACCAAGGAGAAGTGGATATAGGGGGGGGGGGTCATGGGTGGAGCTGCGGGAGATAGCAGAGGAACCAAGGAGAAGTGGATATGGTGAGAACATGGACGGGGCTGCGGGATATGGAACCAAGGAGAAGTAGATACGGGGAGAACATGGACGGGACTGCCGGAGATAGCAGAGGAAGCAAGGAAAAGTGGATGTGGGAGAACATGGACGGGACTGCGGAAGATAGCAGAGGAACCAAGGAGAAGTAGATATGGGGAGAACATGGACGGGGCTGAGGGAGATAGCAGAAGAACCAAGGAGAAGTAGATATGGGGAGAACATGGACGGGGCTGCGGCAGATAACAGAGGAACCATGAAGAAGTAGATATGGGGAGAACATGGACGGGACTGCCGGAGATAGCAGATGAAGCAAGGAAAAGTGGATGTGGGAGAACATGGACGGGACTGCGGAAGATAGCAGAGGAACCAAGGAGAAGTAGATATGGGGAGAACATGGACGGGGCTGAGGGAGATAGCAGAAGAACCAAGGAGAAGTAGATATGGGGAGAACATGGACGGGGCTGCGGCAGATAGCATAGGAACCATGGAGAAGTAGATATGGGGAGAACATGGACGGGGCTGTGGGAGATAGCAGAAGATAATGCGACTTGGCTGAGTTGGTTGAGGGCTGTACCCTCAGTGTCGGATAAGCGACAGAAGAAGAAGAGTTAAGGAATTGGCGAAGGATCGATAGTTCTTCCGGACGGCTGCCATGAGAGTGATGCTCTGCGTAGGACGTGGTACCTGAAGATTATGATGATGATGAAAAACAATATAACAGAACAAGTTAGGGTTAGGGATAACATAGCCTTCAGGAGAGAATAGAGACAAGAGAACAGCCGGTTCCACACGAGGGAAGGCATAGAGTGATTGTTTGAGTGGAACGCTGCAGCCATCACAGCCTCTTGTACGGTGTATCCCCAGAGCTGGTCGCATGGTTGCTGCTGGACGCCTGATTGGAGTATTGAGCGTAGCCATCAGTAAACACAGACCGTGTGAAATGAGAAGCTGTTGACCTTTCAGCTGGGGACAAAGGTTAGAGGTCAGTATAGTCACTACCGCCAGGCAGTAACCCCGCGAGGTCAGCATAACAGATTGTAAATTGTACCGGTATTTGACATTTACGCCTTGGAGCTCCATCATGTGCCGTCTCCACTGTGAAGGTTGGCTGCATTGGATCTCCAACACTGACTGTCTCTCGACTTGATTGTACATTCTGTCAGACTGCAGTTCCTCCATCTCTTGATATTATGTTCCAACTTGTATCATTGCCTACCTATTGCTAGCTTCAGGCGTTGTGTCTGAATGTATCCAGTCACACACACTATCTGTCTGGGCATCTTGTTCAAATCTGACGGACCCACATTATTATATAGCGTTCTCTGTCCTCTCAGTGAACCTGCCACTTTCCTGTCTCTCATAACGTACTCCACCCTTGCACCCAGCAGGCTCTCTTCGCGCCACTAATCTCGTCGTCCTCCTTCCAGGGGTTGGTGACTGCAGTTTCAGAACTGCCCGACATTCCGGCTCTTGGGTTAGATAATAACCAGGAGATTTGGAAACAGATTGCTTTGCGTTGATTTCCATGGTATGAGCGGCAGCCTTTCAGAAATTAGTGGCAAACTGCTGAAAGTAACAATTGCCTATTGCTTGCTTGCTTGCTTGCGTTCGCTGGCTGTGATCTCCAGCGTGAAATCCTGTATGTCGGATGAAGACATCCTGTTGTCCAACATCAGTGTGATGTCATACAGGACCTGAGGTTTGCGTGAGTATCCGTTGTCCCATGTCTGGCTTATTGGTGTGCAGACTGGTGGTTCCTCGCCGTGCAGGCAGACACTCTCCGACTTCGGAGGAATCAACGATCCTACTGACTTTAGCCAGGACCCCAAAGAAACCTGTTGCCCAGGACGCTCGGCGAGGACGCGTCAGTAGGTTTTGGCCAGTATAAAACCCAACCCTGGTGCCTTGGAAACACCTCTGCGTCCCACAATTACCTATTGAATCACAAACAAGTTGTAACTGCTGAGGATCATTCCCACGTCCTGTAAAAGCACAAACTGACAGTTAGCATTTTGTCTCGCCTGGCTTCATTTTCTAAACAAGGCATGTGATAACAGTTTGAATTTCCGTTAATCATTATTACACCATATGTAAAACCACGTTTATACTTCCATCATTCATCACTGTTACACCATCTGTAAAACCACGTATATACTCCCATACACATCATTGTTATTCCGTGTGTATAATCCACGCCTGTACTACCAAACACTCATCATTGTTACACCGTGTGTGTAAACCACGTCTATACTCCCATACACTCATTATTGTTACACTATGTGTTATACCACGTCAATACTCCCAAAGACTCATCTTTGCCCCACCATGTGTACAAACCACGTCTATACTCCCAAACACTCATCATTGTTACACCGTGTATATAAACCCCATCTGTACTCCCAAACACTCATCATTGCCACACCAGCAGCAACAACTCAGTTAGTCACTAATCCCCACTCTCTTCTCACGATTGTTATTCTCCCCCGGGTGTCTACCGAGTTCATTAACCACGAGAGTCCCCAACCGACGGCTAATCTCCCAGCCTCCCTGACATTCAGCCCCACGGAGAATGTCTCCCACAGCCGCGTATCCTAGTTGTGCCGGGCCTGACCATAATCTGTAATAGCTCCATACCGGGACAGTGTAGCAGGCAGCGGACGGCAGTCGCGCACAAGTAAAGGTCAGTGTTGTCATGTATCGACACACCAGCCAGTAGCAAGGTACGGTAGTAGAGCTACAGGGCTAGACATGCCGAAACATGGCCACTTGATACAGACCAGAAAAGCCTGGCCTCATGTAGAATCCTCTTCAGGTTATATAAGGAATGGTCCTTTCTGACTGCGGCCCAGTGGGTGGGTTCCACACGCTGGTCAGCTGGACTTGTGTCAACGTCTCTTTCAGAAAGCAATGCCAAATTACTGGACATCACATGGCCTAGTAAATCACAGCCAGCACAGGCTGGGGTTGATTGCCACGTTCTGTGAAAGGACATATGTCATCATAGTCGAGTCTTAAACTTCTCATGTGCTGATGCTGAGGTAGCGGCTTCAACCCCTGCACCGTTAAGTTGGGCTAAATTGTTTATTCTCGTCCTTGACTTGGGGACGTAAATTACAAGTACCTCAGAAGTCGGAGTGGGTTTTCCTGATGACGAGGGACACTGGCAATAGGGAAAGCTGTTCTCCACGGCTCCCTTGGGGCCCCCGTTGTACACGAGATCTACAGTGTTACTTCCACGGCTCCCTTGGGGCCTCGGTTATACACGAGGTCTACCGTGTTACTATTCTCCACGGCTCCCTTGGGGCCTCGGTTATACACGAGGTCTACCGTGTTACTATTCTCCACGGCTTCCTTGGGGCCTTGGTTATACACGAGGTCTACAGTGTTACTGTTCTCCACGGCTCCCTTGGGGCCTCGGTTATACACGAGGGCTACAGTGTCACTGTTCTCCACTGCTATCTTGGGGCCTCGGTTATACACGAGGTCTACAGTGTTACTTCCACGGCTCCCTTGGGGCCTCGGTTATACACGAGGTCTACAGTGTTGCTATTCTACACGGCTCCCTTGGGGCCTCGGTTATACACGAGGTCTACCATGTTACTATTCTCCACGGCTTCCTTGGGGCCTCGGTTATACACGAGGTCTACAGTGTTACTGTTCTCCACGGCTCCCTTGGGGCCTCGGTTATACACAAGGTCTACCGTGTTACTATTCTCCACGGCTCCCTTGGGGCCTCGGTTATACACGAGGTCTACCGTGTTACTGTTCTCCACGGCTCCTTTGGGGCCTCGGTTATACACGAGGTCTACAGTGTTACTGTTCTCCACTGCTATCTTGGGGCCTCGGTTATACACGAGGCCTACATTGTTACTTCCACGGCTCCTTTGGGGCCTAGGTTATACACGAGGTCTACAGTGTTGCTATTCTCCACGCCTTCCTTGGGGCCTCGGTTATACACGAGGTCTACAGTGTTACTTCCACGGCTCCCTTGGGGCCTCGGTTATACACGAGATCTACAGTGTTACTTCCACGGCTCCCTTGGGGCCTCGGTTATACACGAGGTCTACAGTGTTACTTCCACGGCTCCCTTGGGGCCTCGGTTATACACGAGGTCTACAGTGTTGCTATTCCCCACGGCTCCCTTGGGGCCTCGGTTAAACACGAGGTCTACAGTGTTACTTCCACGGCTCCCTTGGGGTCTCGGTTATACACGAGGTCTACCGTGTTACTATTCTCCACGACTTCCTTGGGGCCTCGGTTATACACGAGGTCTACAGTGTTACTTCCACGGCTCCCTTGGGGCCTCGGTTATACACGAGGTCTATAGTGTTGCTATTCCCCACGGCTCCCTTGGAGCCTCAGTTATACACGAGGTCTACAGTGTTACTGTTCTCCACTGCTATCTTGGGGCCTCGGTTATACACGGGGTCTGCAGTGTTACTGTTCTCGACTGCTCTCTTGAGGCCTCGGTTTTATACACGGTATCTGCAGTGTTACTGTTCTCCACGGCTCTCTTGGGGCTTCGGTTTTATACACGGCGTCTGCAGTGTTACTGTTCTCCACGGCTCTCTTGGGGCTTCGGTTTTATACACGGGGTCTGCAGTGTTACTGTTCTCCACAGCTCTCTTGGGGCTTGAGTTATACACGGGCGTTTACAGTGGTTAATGCCCCGTGGCGAAGTGGTTACGGACACGATTCGTAATCCCGTATACCCGGGTTCGGAACACAACGGAGCTGTTTTTTTTTTCTCGAAAAAAAAGGTATAGGTGCCGGTCGCTCAGAAATCAATGGCAAACTACTGACCGTAAAACTTGCCCAGGAATCACGAACAGCCAAAATACTGGGGTTGACTGCTACGTCCTGTGAAGGACATGCAACTAAATTTAAATTATATATGTGTTTATTTGTGCTGACCCTGGCGAAGGTTCTCCTAAGCGAAACATCAGACATGCTTGGGGTGACGTTAAAAAGTTCACAGACTATTCTCCGGCATTTTCATGTCTTGTATAATAAAAACAGATTCTTAATTTACAATTGTTTTCTGATACTGTTTTGTCTATTCATATGATCTGTTGGGTTTGTGAGCTGTCGTATCTGGGTGTAGTTGTTGTTTCTGCGAACAATCTAAACATACCATTTTTGTTTCATGTTGTTGTTTCAAAAAGAATATGGTGTAGACTGGGGTCGGTGTAAGCCCGGCAAGTGTTTGATATGTACGAAGCCACAGTTAAACTCTCACAGTGAAATGTAAGCCCGACAACTGGTCTGTACGAAGCCATAGTTAAACTCTTCTAGTTAGTATAATTAAACGATTAAAAAAAAACAACGAACATCATCTGCAGCACTTAGTAGATGAGGCTATTGTACACAGTGAGCAAGTTGGGCTAGCATTAAAATTTACTCAAGTAGGATTCGCATTAAATTGTAAACAAAAACATAAATTATTAAACAGTTGCCACGTCATCCCAAAGAATATATACCTAGTGGCTTGACCACATGGCATGGTTGAGACAAGAAGACATATCTGATGCTAGACTGGTAACGTGTGAGAAGGCTAACCATGACCGCTTCTCCGCATGACACATGATGGTGATGGTTGTTTCCCAAGGTGCCAGACGAGCTGTTGTATCTGTGTCCATGCAGACTTCAGATGGCAGCTGTGTACAGCAACGCACAAGAGGACCCACATTTGTGCCCAACAGCTTGTGTACAGCCACGCACGAGGGGACCCACATTTGTGCCCAACAGCTTGTGTACAGCCACGCACACGGGGACCCACGTATGTACCCAACAGCTTGTGTACAGCCACGCACACGGGGACCCACGTATGTACCCAACAGCTTGTGTACAGCCACGCACGAGGGGACCCACGTATGTACCCAAAAGCTTGTGTACAGCCACGCACGAGGGGACCCACGTATGTACCCAACAGCTTGTGTACAGCCACGCACGAGGGGACCCACGTATGTACCCAACAGCTTGTGTACAGCCACGCACGAGGGGACCCACGTATGTGCCCAACAGTTGTAGCAGTACTGCCGTTTGTCTGAAAATTTTTTTTTCATAGCAAACAAGAAAACCACCAGCTTCATCATCATCAAGTGCCATGCCGGCTGGCGTAGGCGTTCATGACTCTCCACAGATCTCGATCTTTGGTTTTCTGGTTCAACTCCGCTGATGATATTCCTCCATGCCACCGTCTCAATCCATCCAGCATTATTTCTCTTGGTTTGCCTCTGCCTCTCTTCCCCTTGATCTTTCCAATTGTCACCATGTTCTCCAATGCCTCTCTTTTGATCACATGACCAAAAAAAAAAATGCTGTTTGCCTCTTTCTTATTGTTGTATATAATGTTCTAGTTTCATTAGCCTCTTTCAGGCAGTCATTGTTAGTTACTTTGGCAGTCCAAGGAATTCGCAACATTCGTCTCAGGAACCACATCTCTGTTGTTTCCAATCTCTTCCTAATGTAATCATTTACATTTCAAGATTCACAGCCATACAGCAAAACAGGTTCTATATAGCACTTCAGCACTTTCTCTCTTACATTCAATGATAGTAACTTATTGCATAAGATAGTCTTCATTTTCTGAAACGCAGCCTTTGCTTGCTCTATTCTGCTCGTAATTTCAGGTGTGCATCTTCCATCTGGTGTTATAATTGCCCCTAGGTATTTAAAACTATCGTGGTGAAGAATTTTCTCTTTTTTCTCTATTTTACATTTGGGTGTCACCGTTTTCTTTGATATCACAATTGTTACTGTTTTCTTGATATTCTTCTTCTTCTTCTTCGTTGATCCGGAGTTTTTTTTTTCCGGATGTGATTGCGTTGTGCCTGTTTACAGCAGAGCTGCGTTCTTGCGCCGTTAGGCCGACACATCCGACTTCTGCGGGCATTTGTTGACCGGGTTAACCTTCCCGGGGGTTTCTTAGGACGTTTGACTCTCACTGGTGTGGTGTTATCTCCCATTCTAGCTGGCCCATATAGAACAGCCAAAGACATCCTGGTCAGCCCTCAAGGGAAGGCAGGGGCAGACCATGGGCATTCCCCGCCATCCAAGGAGGCTTCCATAATTGCAGAGCCAACACACAGCGCTCTGGTACTGGGCTCACCCAAGGAATCGTCACGTCCTGCACATGGCTGCTTAGCCTCACTTCCGTATATTGGGCCTTCCGTTCACCATAGGCTGTTCTTCCGGAAACCAGAAGAATGCAGTGTGCAGATGACATCCACACAGTGAGCTTTCGACTCGGACTTTCCGCGCAATGGATTTGCTATCCGAGCAATATTCCATTTCGTGCCACTAGGACACTTTTTCCACCTTATTTGAAGCCCACACAGTGAGCTTTTGATTCGGACTTTCCACGTAATGGATTTGCTATCCAAGCAATATTCCATTTCGTGCCACTAGGACACTTTTTCCACCTTTTATGAAGCTCACACAGTGAGCTTTTGATTCGGACTTTCCACGTAATGGATTTGCTATCCGAGCAATATTCCATTTCATGCCTCTGGGAGGCTTTTGTAACCGACATACCTGTGGTATGAAGTGTGGCAGTCTGAATACTTCTTCATACACCTTTAAATGTCAACCTGTATGTAGTTAAAGTAAGCTGCGGTCAACTTGAGCTTGTTGATATCTCCATAGAGCTTGTCCTCAAATGAAGCAGGTGTGGGCCAAAATATCTTTCTCTGTTCTGCATATATTGGGCAATCCTGCAGCAAATGTTTTGCTGTCATTTTTCCAGTTCGACAATTACATTCATCGGTATCTCCTATTTTTAGTTTATTGAACAAGTGGTATTTCAGCCTGTTATGTCCTGTGCGGAGTCTGAAGATTGCTACTTGTTCTCTTCGGTCGAGTTTGTAATATGCATCATCCTTCTGGTGGCCTGGATGCTCTGATTCCCATTTGGTTTTATAGGTGCTTTTTATCAACCTCTTTGCCTCATTGTAAGTTATGTCTATGTCAGGCTGTGGTAGTCGTCCGCCCTCTTTTGCCAGTCTGTCAGCCTCTTCATTTCCAGGTATACTGCAATGTGATGGGATCCACTGTATTACAACTTTTTTGGATTTCTGGCTTAGACCATGGAGTGCTGCTCTTAGGTCAGCTATTTCTGTGCTGTTATTGCTCTTCAGTAATGAGACAGCTGACTTTGCATCTGTGAAGATAGCTATTTGCTTCTCTTTATTTTCCTCCATCAAGAGCATTTCTGCTGCAGTTTTCAGAGCCTCTACCTCTGCTTTGAAGTTACTTGAAAACTTTCCAGTTGCCACTGAATGTGTTTTTGTCACTCCATTTTTTAAATTTAGGAGAATTCCTCCTCCTCCATTCTCTATTGAATTTTTGGCTGATCCATCTGTATATGCATGGGTCCAATTGCTGCTTGGGTAATGTTCTTTTATGTAGTTTAGGGTTATTTCTCTTCTTTCGGTTTCATGCTGAGTGTTCTTTTTCTCAATACCAGGAATGTTTTCTATCATCTCAGGCAGTTGCTGCTGTCGCCAAGCTGGGAAGTTGTGTGCATAGTAAATGGGCTTGACTGTTGATATGTTAAGTATGGGATCTGCCCTAATCTTTCGTTTTGCAGTTTCTACAAAGTTGCTACGCTTCAGTCTTCCTTTTCCAAAACCATTAAACCTGTTATACATAGGGTGGTCTGTCAATCTTCTAAATGTTTCTGCTTGTTGCTGGCCTCTGCTATCTCTTCTGTCCTGCATTGGTTGTAAACAAGTGATCTTTTCTAGTTCATTAATAGGCGTTGTCTTCAGGCTTCCAGTTATGATTCGCATTCCTTGGTTTTGGACTCTACTTATTTTGTTAAAGTTTGACTTAGCTGCTGTTGCCCAAGCTGCAATGCCATATTCCAGTACTGGCCTCACCCGTCCAGTATATAGCTTCTTGAGAACTTTCTCATCTGCTCCCCACGTTGTACCAGCAAGCTTTTTCATGATTGCCATTCTTTGCCTTGCTCTTGTTCGATTTTTCTCAACCTGTGTTTTCCATTTCAGGCGACGATCAAAGGTGACTCCGAGATAGTTTGGATTTTCTTCATGGCGCAATATTTTTCCATTCAATACCAGCTTAGGTTGCTGAGTTTTATTTGAGAGGGAGAACACTGTGCATGTTGTTTTCTCCTCACTTATCTTCACTAGCCATGATTTTGACCAGTCCTCTAGTGCTAATAGGGCTTGCTGTATTCTGCTGTTAGCTGTACTAATATATTCTTCAGATGTCCATACGGCTAGGTCATCTGCAAAGGATGATGTGTGTACTCTGGCTGGAAAATTTTCCGTGATGTCGTTTATATATGCTAGGAATAATGTTGGTGAAAGAACTCCTCCTTGGGGGACACCTTGCTCCAACAGCATCATTTTGCTGGTTTGTCCTTGTACTTTTGTCCTGGCAGTTCTGTTCTCAAGGTAGTGGCTGATCCATTTGTACATTTTCCCACAAACATGCATTTTTTGCAGTTTTACTTTCAGTCCTTCCTTCCATACTTTATCAAATGCTTTTTCTAAATCTATCCAGACCGCTAGTGTGTGCGTTTTCTCTTGGAAGGCATCCTCTATTTCCTGAGCTATATAGGTTATTTGATCTTCAGTGGATCTGTACTTTCTGAATCCTGCTTGGTGTGGTGTTAAGAGTTTGTTTTCTTCCAGATGCCATGTTAGCCTGCCATTGATAATGCGTTCCATTAATTTTCCTACACAGCTAAGTAGACTGATAGGTCGATAGCCATTTGGTTCTTCCAGGTCTTTTCCTTTCTTTGGGACTGGTATTAGTATAGCTTCCTTCCATGCCTGTGGGACTATTCCCCTCTTCCAGCTGTAATTTAGGACTGCTAGTAGTTTCTTTTTTGCCTTTGTCCCTAGTCCTATTAGCATTTCATTTGTGATTCCATCCTTTCCTGGTGATTTCTTCTTTTTTAGGGTATTCATTGCCTGTTCCATTTCTTCCATTGTTAGATTTGCCATCATATATTCTGCTGCTGTCTCTGTATTACTATGATGTATCTGTTTATCTTTGATTGCTTTCTTCTGTTCGGTTGTAATATCAATGTGGTTTGCACTGGCATAGTGTTCCATTAGTGCATTTGCAGCCTTTTTTCCTGTAAGCAAGGCATTTCCTTGTTTAATTGTTATTTGTTTGTTTCTAGGTCCTTCATTGTTCATGGCTTTCACTAGTTTCCATAGTTTGTTTCCATCCCTGTCAAAATTCAGGTTTTCTGTTTTTTCCCTCCAACAATCTCTTGTTGTTTGATTTACTGTTCTTTTATATTTTGCTGAGATGGCTTTGAGAGAGATATTCGCTTCAACTGTTTGTTCTCTCTCTGCTGTCTTCCTGGCATCTTCAACTTTGTCCTCCAAACTTTGTAGTTCTTCAGTCCAGTATGGTTTGTAATTTTTCCTCGCTCCTCTTGGAATGGACTCAGTGGCTGCCTGTATTATCGCTCTGTTTAGACTTTCCACCATTTGCTTCATGTTGCCATATCGTGTATTTATGTTTTCACAATATTTGTCTGTTAGTGTGGCAAATCTGTCCCAATCTGCTCGTTTGTAATTCCAGCGGGGCAAGGGCTTTTGCTCCTGTGGAACATACTCCATATTCATTACAAGCTTGATTGGTCTGTGGTCACTACCTGCTAATTGGTCCAGCACATGGCGGTCGATTTTGTGGAGGATGTCTCCTGTGCAGAAAGCTAAGTCTGGAGTAGAAGTGGTAATCCATCTTCTGGAGTAGAAGCTCGGTGTGTCATCCGCTTTGTTGAGTAGATGGAGATTTGAGTCTATTTCCCAGTCCTCCACTTCATCTCCTCTTTTGTCAGTATCTGGGTATCCCCATCTTTCTGAACGGCTATTAAAGTCTCCGACAATAATGCAATTTGTGTCAGTTATTTTCATGTTTGAGAGTGTAAGATCCTTATCTGCTGGGCTATAAAGATTGTAAATTCTTATTTTCACGTCCTTTATCATTATATCAACACCTATAATTTCTGTTTGGTTGTCAGAGATCACAGATACTTCGCTGCAAGGTATTGTATTTCGTGTAAGTATTAGAACTCCTCCTTTATGTCCTTCGCGGTCGAAACGTGTGGCCTGATATCCCCTGACTGAAAATTTGCGCTTGGCGTTGAGGTGTGTCTCTTGAATGCATGCCACATCTATTCTATCTTTATGAAGACGCTGTGTCAGGGATTCTTTCTTGTTATAAACTCCTTCGGCATTCCACTGTAGTATGTTGAGTGTCCTTGGTATTTGGTCAATAGCTCTTAACCTACTCCTCTGTGCCTTGACTCCACAGCACAGGGGAAGGTGACCACCAGTAGTCATGGGTGGACCCCCTCGAGGCAGGGGGCCCGGCACTATCACCGCCTGATGGGACTTCACGGGATTAGCACCATAACGATTAATTTTCATCTGTGGCATCATGAAATGATAAAGTTACGTTGCACTTCTTTGTCAAGCCTGTGGCCCAGTACATCCGATTTCGACAAGCATTTGTTCGGGATGCTTTCCCTAGCCTTTGACTGTCCCCAGTCTACCTACAAGGCAGCAGGTTTTACGTTGCACTGCTTTGTCAAGCCTGTGGCTCAGTACATCCGATTTCGACAAGCATGTATTCGGGGTGCTTTCCCTAGCCTTTGACTGTCCCCAGTCTACCTACAAGGCAGCAGGTTTGTGTGTCTCTTTGTCTGGTCCCTCTCCCTTGACCTGTCCGACATGGGTGGCCCTACCAGTAGCTGTGCTACCGTCAGCATAGCTCTTGGGGTCATTGGGACGCACAAGCCCCTCTACCTCGTCACGGTGGACACACAGCAGAGGGGTTCTTGATATTCAAGGAGAGTCCTTACTTCGCACTCTCTGTCCAGCAATTGTAGATCGTTTGCATTATCCGCCACCAATACTGTGTCATCTGCACAGCGTATATTATTTGTATTATAACCTCCGAATATTAATCCTGGCTTCTCTTTGATCTCTCTCACTATTACTTCGCTATAGAGGGAGAAGAGATCCGATGACAAAACACATCCCTGTCGTACTCCTATCCTAGCCTTATTTGTTCATAATTTCTTTCTTTATTTCCCATTTTAATTGCTGCTACTTGGTTCGAGTAAATATGTTTTATTATTCTGAAATCTTTCCCATCAGTGTTAATATCTTCTAACATTTTAATCATCTCATCATGTTTTACTTTATCAAATACCTTAGTATAATATCTATGAAGCACAAATATATATCTTTCTGTGTCTCTATTGATCTTTCTAATAGTGTCAGTAATATATACATTGTTTGTACCCTTTCCTTCCACAAACCCATACTGTTCTTCACCAATATCCATGTTTATTTTCTTTCTTGTTCTTCTCATTACAATTATGAGTAAAAGCTTAGTGACATGGTTTATCAGGTTAATCGTACGAAAATCTTCGCATTCAATCGCTCCTGGTCTTTTTGGTATAGCTATAAATACAGATCTCAGCATATCGCTTGGTATATATATCCTCTGCTATAAATATCATTCAACATTTTGGTTAATATATCTACTCCAAATTCTCCCATTACTTCTAATTCTTCTATTGTTATTCCATCTGGCCCAGCTGTTTTTCCTTTTTTCACATGTTTGATAGCGTCAGCGACTTCATTTAGAACAGGTGGACCTTCTAAACCACCAGCAGGAAAGACAAAACACACCCTAACACATTTAGCATCGGGTATGACATGTCTGGCTATGGCTGCAGTTACCCTACATAACTTCACATCCTATATGTTGTACCGTGCTGTATCTGTGTAACCTGACATTCTGTATGTTGTACCGTGCCGTGGTTGTGTAACCTCACATTCTGTATGTTGTACCGTGCTGTAGTTGTGTAACCTCACATTCTGTATGTTGTACCATGCTGTAGCTGTGTAACCTCACATTCTGTATGTTGTACCGTGCTGTATCTGTGTAACCTGACATTCTGTATGTTGTACCGTGCCGTGGTTGTGTAACCTCACATTCTGTATGTTGTACCGTGCTGTATCTGTGTAACCTGACATTCTGTATGTTGTACCGTGCCGTGGTTGTGTAACCTCACATTCTGTATGTTGTACCGTGCTGTATCTGTGTAACCTGACATTCTGTATGTTGTACCGTGCCGTGGTTGTGTAACCTCACATTCTGTATGGTGTACCGTGCTGTAGCTGTGTAACCTCACATTCTGTATGTTGTACCGTTCCGTAGCTGTGTAACCTCACATTCTGTATGTTGTACCGTGCTGTATCTGTGTAACCTGACATTCTGTATGTTATACCGTGCTGTATCTGTTTAACCTGACATTCTGTATGTTGTACCGTGCCGTGGTTGTGTAACCTCACATTCTGTATGTTGTACCGTGCTGTATCTGTGTAACCTGACATTCTGTATGTTGTACCGTGCCGTGGTTGTGTAACCTCACATTCTGTATGTTGTACCGTGCTGTAGTTGTGTAACCTCACATTCTGTATGTTGTACCGTGCTGTAGTTGTGTACCTTCACATTCTGTATGTTGTACCGTGCTCTAGCTGTGTAACCTCACATTCTGTATGTTGTACCGTTCCGTAGCTGTGTAACCTCACATTCTGTATGTTGTACCGTTCCGTAGCTGTGTAACCTCACATTCTGTATGTTGTACCGTTCCGTAGCTGTGTAACCTCACATTCTGTATGTTGTACCGTGCTGTAGCTGTGTAACCTCACATTCTGTATGTTGTACCGTGCTGTAGCTGTGTAACCTCACATTCTGTATGTTGTACCGTGCTTTAGCTGTGTAACCTCACATTCTGTATGTTGTACCGTGCTGTAGCTGTGTAACCTCACATTCTGTATGTTGTACCGTTCCGTAGTTGTGTAACCTCACATTCTGTATGTTGTACCGTGCTGTAGTTGTGTAACCTCACATTCTGTATGTTGTACCGTGTTGTAGTTGTGTAACCTCACATTCTGTATGTTGTACCGTGCTGTAGCTGTGTAACCTCACATTCTGTATGTTGTACCGTTTGTGACAGTGCTACACACAAAGGCTATGATCGTGAACGTATAGCACCAGACAAGTCAGTCTTCGCGTTGTTAGAAAAGGATTTTATTGATGAATCATTCTAGCTCAGCACATATGATGGAGACTCTCTTCTTGGTGTTGACATCTGTTCTCGCTGGCCCCCAAGTGACGTGTGTGTTTTCCTAGATACCCTTCTTCATTCGTGCACACACGTTCACTATGGTTTTCCCCCTAGTCAAGGAATGCGCAGCATTCCTTAACTCTTTACTCCTAACCTAGAATCCCTCACTGTTACACGTTCCGTAGTTGTGTAACCTAACATTCTGTATGTTGTACCGTTCCGTAGTTGTTGTCGTGTCCTCCTTTACAGTGTCGTCCCTGGAGTGAAGAGAGCCGACACCCACATTATAATATTTTTTCCCTCTCAATATTCTGGAGAATCCACCAGCTTCCGTCCAACACACTCCATCAGCCTATGGACACCTTTTCCTATCACTCTCACACTGTCGTACTATGCCCCCTTCTCATACTTCCCCAACGCAACATACTCAACAACTCTTGCTTCTAGAAATTAATAAAGAGTAATTTATTAAAATAAAAGTGTAACGTATATGAGACGTGTATGTGAAGAAAATGTGTGACGTGTTCTATAAAGTGTGTAGACTCTGACTCTCAGACATCAACTCAGTCAGCTGATCCCAGCAAAGATAGACCACAGCACGGTACGTCAGAACATGTACTTCTCACCCGTTGCCGAAACCATCTTGCCGGATACTGCTTTGCCTCTGTAGACCTCTGGTAATCCAATTTCATGAACATCCGAAATAGACACCGGTGGTATTAACAGTTAATCATGGACCGGTTGCACTCTACACAATGTCCGTTCCTAACGTTCCTTAACAAACTGCACAAGTCTTTTGTAGTGTGTACGCAGTTAGTTAGTTAGTTAGTTAGTCGACAGATCATCCTCGTTGCACATCGAACCATTCAGTCCATAAGTGCTAATTACTAATGTTAATTGTTACTGTACTAACACTAGGTACTCTTAGCCGGTTCTCGGTTCGTTACTACTGTCTGATGCTGTGTGGTGCATCAGTATGCCTCACTCTCTTTGATGAATCAATTTCCTTCTAGCGTAAGTTACGTTTCTGTATGCAACTTTATTGACTCTTGAACTGGTGTTCTTCAGAATGGGTTTTTTAATTCTTTCCCAAAACTTGTAGAGTTTCCTTGGATCTGGTAGGGAACCTAGGATAGAAACAACACATCTGGTGATAGTACTAGTCACTGATCCCTTCGGCTGAGTGTAAGCCTATCACCTTGCTTAATGATCTTTAGCTAACTAGACTTAGTCACAGAGCAGATTAGCTACCCACCTAGAGTCGAATCAGGCTATGACAAAGAAAAAATATCAGCAAACAGAATGCGGAACCCCGCCCACCAGGGACACCTACGGGAGGATCCCAATTATCCCTCATTACTCAATTCTCAACTAGTAAAGCTTATCAACACTTCACTAATCTATTCTTAACTAGCAGAGTTAATATCACTATTCTACTCTAACTAGTTTCCACTAACAGTGCTAATCATCACACTATAGTTTAACAAGGCTACTGCCTAAAGTAATTATAACGAATATATTATAATAGGTTATACCTTAAATGGCACTACTGCAGTCCTATTAATCATATCTACATCTGCCATTATAGGCACGTGCAAAATTAAGTCACTAATTAACACACGGTAGATATTATTTCCACTAGGCGCTGCAGTGCCTTTGCACTCCGACTAGAGCATTTTCAAGTCCACCCTAGTTGATCTCAACTCGAGTTTATATGGCAAACTACCAAAGTTGGCCACGTGACGTTATCCTTTATTCCCCCACACAGGTGGCACAGTGGCAAATCATCCCCTGTCAAGAACTATTTTCCTGGCTTAAATCCTGTCAAAGTTGTCAGTAATTGCCTAGATTCTCAAAACAAGCCAGCTAGTTTCTGTATACTCCCAACAAAGAGTTTCGATACCAAGCTGCCAATCATCTTGATGTGCCGGAAACCAAGAATTGACAGATGCACTGTTTTCCGTACTAGGAACTTCCGTTTTACATCTGCCCCTGTGATCTCACGGCTTCCATCTGCATTCAAATGTTGACAAACTTGTCAATCTTCTGTTCCGTGGTGACAATCCCAGCAGCCATTTTCGTCTGATGTCCGACCGTATAGATGACAAACGGAACCATTCCATATCCTAAGCTGACAATATATGTGATTCTACTTGTTAATGAACTGCCAACTCTGTGTATCCATTCCTACTCACTCACCACCAAATGTGTATATGGGCTGACACGATGTAACCTGTACAGCTGTGTTTACTCTGTTAGTACGACTGTTGTGGCCCAGAAAATATACGCCACGCAAACGTCGGTATTATTATCTGGGTTAACTCAGGGCGCTCGTGACATAGGCCCCCTCTTAAGAGAGTAGTCCATCTCACTCTTCTCCACCATGAGTTAAATCCAGATGATTCATTCCTCTTCTTCAGGAGCTGGGTGTCTTGACAAGAAGTCCGCTCCAACATTTTCCTTCCCAGGAATGTACTCTACTGTGAAATTATACGGTTGAAGTAACAACGACCACCGCATCAAACGTGCGTTGAGCTTCTGAGAAGTAGACAGGAACATCAGGGGCTGATGATCTGACTGGACCCGAAACTTAACTCCATACAAATATGGCTGAAATTTTTGCACTGCCCGTACGAGGGACAAACACTCTCTCTCGACGGTTGAATAATTCCTCTCCGCCTGTAGAAGTTTCTTACTTGCGTATGCCACAGGTTTCAAAACCGAAGCATCGTCTTTTCCTTCCTGTAATAAAGCGGCTCCAATTCCAATCGCACTCGCATCCGTTCTCAACACAAATGGTTTGGAAAGGTCAGGGAGCTGTAATACAGGTTTGCTGACCAAGGCCTCCTTTAACTGACTATAGGCATTCTCACATTCTGGTGTCCAAATGATTTGATCCGGTAATCCCTTTTTCAAGGTTTCCGTCAACGGAGCTCCCAGTTCCGTGAAATGTGGGATAAATTTGTGGTAGAACCCACACAACGAGAGAAAAGATCGCACATCCTTCTTCGTTTTTGGCCTTGGTGCATTTCTGATTTTCTCCAGGTTCTTCTCTTCTGGGACAATGTGTCCTGGAGTGATGGTGTGACCTAGAAATTCCAGAGTCTGGTAACCAATCATGCACTTGGTTGGACGAGCAGTAAGCCCTGCTTCCTTGAGTCTATTAAACACTCTCTCCAAGGATTGTAAGTGGTCATCCAAGCTGTCACTGGAAATCAGAATATCATCCATGAATGAGAGGATGGATGGATGGATCCTGTAACGGATCTAGTAAAGTCCTCATCATGCGTGTAAACACACTGGGTGCATTGCTGAGTCCAAAGGGCATGACCTTGAATTCGTAGTGTCCACTGGGTGTACTGAAAGCTAACAGTGGTCGAATCTCCGGTTTGACTGGTATCTGATAGTACCCCCGACTCAGATCCACCTTTGAAAAGTACCGAGCCTTATGGAGCCTAGCGAATAACTGAGTTGGATTCGGCAAGGGTTCCACCTGAAATTGTGTGTGACTGTTCAGAAGTCGGTAGTCTATACACAACCGGTGTTCTCCACTTGGTTTGCATAACAAAACTACCCCCGCATTGTATGGGGAGGTGGATGGTGCAATCACGTCATCCTCCAGCAGTTTTTGTATTTCCTCCTCCAGGGCCTTTTCTTTAGAGAATGGCACTGGGTAAACCTTTTGGCGAACAGGCTCCTGTGTGGTCAAAGTCATATCGAACTCAACCAACCTCGTTCGTCCTGGTTTATCAGTCAGTATCTCCTTATGAGACTTGAGAACCTGGGTTATCCTTTCCCTCTCCTGGGAGGTCAGATCAGGGTTCACTTGCACATCCCTATATGTTTCCTGGTGTTCCAAGGGATATTCCCTGCCCTCGCTGGTTCCCACTTCTGTCTCCACTGCAACTGCCATTGCCATGAGGTGAGCTGCCTTGTCTCCGGGTCTCTCTTCGTATTTCCGCAAGAGATTGATATGGAAAATCTTCGACTTTCCCCGGATCCGGATCTGATAGTTGGTTCTGGATATCACCCTTTCCACGGGAAATGGTCCTTGCCAACCTATCTCCAGTTTGTTGTTTCCCGTTGGGAGTAACAACAAGACTTTATCTCCTACCTCTAGAGATCTTTCTTTAGACCTACGGTTGTAGTAAGCCGCATGTCTTTTCCTGGCCTTTTTCAAGTTTTGATTTGCCAGAGTCCATCCCTTGTGGAGTTTTTCTTTCAGTTCCTCCACGTATTGATAGGATGAGATCACTTCTTCTGACGTCCCCTCTTCAGTCCAACTCCTCAACATGGCTTCCAACGGTCCTTTGATTGGACGACCAAACAGCAACGTATCGGGTGGTAGTCCTGTTGAGCCATGAGGAACTTCCCGATAGGCAAAGAGTGCTGCTGGGATATATTCATCCCACCTATCAGGTTTTTCCTGCGCTAGTTTCCTGAGCATTGTCATCAACGTGCCGTTGAAACGCTCCACTTGTCCATTGGCTTGAGGGTGGTAAGGGCTGGTATGTATGTGGTTAGAGTGAAACACCCTAAATACCTCCTCCATGAGTTTTCCACAAAACTGAGATCCTTTGTCCGTCAGAATTTGATCCGGAAAGCCTAATCTGGTAAAGGCCTCCATCAGTGCGTCCGCCACTCGTTTCGAGTCAATCGTGGTCAACGGTATAGCCTCACCCCACATTGTACAGCAATCCACCATTGTGAGTATATACATGTTCCTCTTCCTAGTCCTGGGAAGTGGACCCACGATATCGATGGCTACCCTCTCGAAAGGAGAGTTCATGATGGGCATCTCCCCCAACATCACCGGTGCTGTCCAGTGTTTCGGTGCCACCCTCTGGCACTCAGGGCATGACTTCACATACCGACGCACATCATCTGTCATTCCCGGCCAATAGTAGTGGCAGGAAATCCGCTGCATGGTGGCGGCAATACCCATGTGTCCACTAAAGGAGATGGTATGCCCCATATGAAGAATCTGGGACCGATGAGCTTTCGGGACGACCAACTGACCGTATAGGTTGTCTCCCCTTCCTGCTCTCCTGTAGAGTATCCTATTCTTCATGTAGTACTGCCCCCGTCCTGGTGGATCAGCACTTTTCTGCAGCTTTCTGTAGCAAGGACGTAAAGTATCATCCTCACTCTGGGCAGTTCGTAGCTCCCCCGGCATTGGGTTAGTCACAATTGCGTCTGCCTCTTCCGTTTTCGTCTGAGAGCGAGTCTGCATTGCTCCCATATGGATTGGCTCCCTGGGCATTCCCAGAAAGACATACCGGCAACCTAGGATGACTGGAAAAATGGGATCGGTCAATACAGCGGCCTTGATGGTGCCGGTGACGTACCTTGACCGAATCTCCACATTAGCAATGGGCAACTTCATGACTACAGCACTCTTCTGTGCAGGCTGTATATCCAAGGTTTCACCTGTGAATTGTTCTGGATGTACCAGATCCGCAGAAATCACGGCCTCCCCGTCCAGTCCTGTGTCGTATAAACACTCCACTTGACGACCGTTAACCTCTACCAATTCCACTACAGGTGGTTTTTCCTGGTCTGGAGTCTCTTCCTCGGCCTCGACCTGTTCGGTGGGCTCCACCTTAGGTTTTCCTGAGCACACGACGAATTGAGTGTCTCCTGACTTTCCCCTGCAGTCAATAGCATTGTGCGTGTTTGACTGACATTGGTTGCACCATTTCCCTGTCCTAGATTTTCTATTGTCGGACTTGAATGAGCTCTCCTGGTGGCGAGCTTCCTTGTTGACCTTGGCATTTTCCGTGACAACCTCCTTGGAAGTCACTTGACATGCTGCAAAGTGAGGGTTCTTAGCCTTCGATTTGCAGTCCCTCGTATTGTGAGAGGGTGACTTACAAATTGAACACCACTTCTCCGACCACGGTCGTTTAGGTGTAGAGCTTGAAGTGCTCTTGCTTCCCTCCTTCTTCTTCTCTGAACTATCCTCTGATTTTTGCCCATAAGGTTCCCACTTTTTGGTTCCTGAGTTTTTGGCTTTCTTCTTGTCATGTTTCTCTTGACTTTTGGTGTTGGTGGAAAGGTTTTCCCCTGCCTCCCCATGTACCTCGACGAACCGTTCTGCTAATTTATTCACGAGGTCAATACGTTCCGCTCCTTGTTCTCCCAGGAACGTCCTGAGAGGTTTAGACATTTGCTTCTTCAGCTGGTCGACCACCATGAGCTCTTCCAGACTCTCATAGTCATGTGCGAACCCAGCCAAATCCATCCACTTATGGAGATAAGATTTAAGACGCAAACTGTAGGCGGCAAACAACTCCCCCGGTTCTCGTTTCGCTGCTCGAAATTTTTTCCGGTAGGTATGTGACGTAACCTCGAATCGTTTCAGCAGAGCCGTCTTTAACTCATCATAATTGTTCTCATGTCCTGGTGGCAGGCGAGTATAAACCTCGTATCCCGTCCCGCGTAATCCCTGGGATAGCTTAAGATTCCATTTGTTACGCTCCAGACCCATAGCAACTGACATAGCCTCGAAGCGTTGAAGGTATTGGTCAATCTTCTCTTTGTCCTCCTCGTAGACCGCTAAAGGAAACTTCATAGCATGGTACCCATGTCCACCTACTGGTGTTGATCCTGGGATGGAGGAACCTCCAACTGCTCCCTCAGTTTCTCCATTAGATTGACTCTTCAACTCGAGTTCCCTCATCCGGTACTCGTGCTCCCTTTTCTGTGCTTCTTGTTCAGCTTCTAATTTCCTAGCTGCTTGTTCAGCTTCAAATTTCCTAGCTGCTTGCTCAGCTTCCAATTTCCTAGCTGCTTGCTCAGCTTCCAATTTCCTAGCTGCTTGTTCAGCTTCCAATTTCCTAGCTGCTTGTTCCAACTCCATCCTCCTCAATTCCAACTCGGCCTTTCGATCTTTCCGTTCCGCTTGACGATACTCTCTCTCCACTTCTTGTATGTAATCCGTTAGAGCAGACCCAGCTAATCCCATTTCTTCCCCCCTTGCCTTTAATTCTAACGTGCTAAGTTTAGGGGTGGCCATTATACAGAGAGGTAAGCTAGCAGGTCTAGTACAATATAACTGCAAATTACTATACAGATATATGAACAAGTACTATAAATCTAGATATTACCATGCACAGCACATTCACGCAGTGACAAGAGTAGAATCAGGACCACAGACCTATGCAGACGTGTGAAGTGTGAACAGGTAAGATATTAGTCCTAACTCCTATCCACATTCACTCTAGCTGGATTCTCCAAAATGATATCTCCCTTTTATAACTAAGGATCCCGTGTCAAAAGACCCCGTTGTCAGAAGATCCCCCTGTCAAACGTTCCTGCTTGCAGGAGATCTCGCTGTCCAATGATTCCGTTTACGAGAGATCCCGCTGCCCAAAGATTCCGTTTACGAGAGATCCCGCTGTCCAAGGATTCCGTTTACGAGAGATCCGGCTGTCCAAAGATCACGTTTACGAGAGATCCCGCTGTCCAAAGATCACGTTTACGAGAGATCCCGCTGTCCAAAGATCACGTTTACGAGAGATCCCGCTGTCCAAAGATCACGTTTACGAGAGATCCCGCTGTCCAAAGATCACGTTTACGAGAGATCCCGCTGTCCAAAGATCACGTTTACGAGAGATCCCGCTGTCCAAAGATCACGTTTACGAGAGATCCCGCTGTCCAAAGATCACATTTACGAGCCCCCAATAATGTCGTGTCCTCCTTTACAGTGTCGTCCCTGGAGTGAAGAGAGCCGACACCCACATTATAATATTTTTTCCCTCTCAATATTCTGGAGAATCCACCAGCTTCCGTCCAACACACTCCATCAGCCTATGGACACCTTTTCCTATCACTCTCACACTGTCGTACTATGCCCCCTTCTCATACTTCCCCAACGCAACATACTCAACAACTCTTGCTTCTAGAAATTAATAAAGAGTAATTTATTAAAATAAAAGTGTAACGTATATGAGACGTGTATGTGAAGAAAATGTGTGACGTGTTCTATAAAGTGTGTAGACTCTGACTCTCAGACATCAACTCAGTCAGCTGATCCCAGCAAAGATAGACCACAGCACGGTACGTCAGAACATGTACTTCTCACCCGTTGCCGAAACCATCTTGCCGGATACTGCTTTGCCTCTGTAGACCTCTGGTAATCCAATTTCATGAACATCCGAAATAGACACCGGTGGTATTAACAGTTAATCATGGACCGGTTGCACTCTACACAATGTCCGTTCCTAACGTTCCTTAACAAACTGCACAAGTCTTTTGTAGTGTGTACGCAGTTAGTTAGTTAGTTAGTCGACAGATCATCCTCGTTGCACATCGAACCATTCAGTCCATAAGTGCTAATTACTAATGTTAATTGTTACTGTACTAACACTAGGTACTCTTAGCCGGTTCTCGGTTCGTTACTACTGTCTGATGCTGTGTGGTGCATCAGTATGCATCACTCTCTTTGATGAATCAATTTCCTTCTAGCGTAAGTTACGTTTCTGTATGCAACTTTATTGACTCTTGAACTGGTGTTCTTCAGAATGGGTTTTTTAATTCTTTCCCAAAACTTGTAGAGTTTCCTTGGATCTGGTAGGGAACCTAGGATAGAAACAACACATCTGGTGATAGTACTAGTCACTGATCCCTTCGGCTGAGTGTAAGCCTATCACCTTGCTTAATGATCTTTAGCTAACTAGACTTAGTCACAGAGCAGATTAGCTACCCACCTAGAGTCGAATCAGGCTATGACAAAGAAAAAATATCAGCAAACAGAATGCGGAACCCCGCCCACCAGGGACACCTACGGGAGGATCCCAATTATCCCTCATTACTCAATTCTCAACTAGTAAAGCTTATCAACACTTCACTAATCTATTCTTAACTAGCAGAGTTAATATCACTATTCTACTCTAACTAGTTTCCACTAACAGTGCTAATCATCACACTATAGTTTAACAAGGCTACTGCCTAAGGTAATTATAACGAATATATTATAATAGGTTATACCTTAAATGGCACTACTGCAGTCCTATTAATCATATCTACATCTGCCATTATAGGCACGTGCAAAATTAAGTCACTAATTAACACACGGTAGATATTATTTCCACTAGGCGCTGCAGTGCCTTTGCACTCCGACTAGAGCATTTTCAAGTCCACCCTAGTTGATCTCAACTCGAGTTTATATGGCAAACTACCAAAGTTGGCCACGTGACGTTATCCTTTATTCCCCCACACAGGTGGCACAGTGGCAAATCATCCCCTGTCAAGAACTATTTTCCTGGCTTAAATCCTGTCAAAGTTGTCAGTAATTGCCTAGATTCTCAAAACAAGCCAGCTAGTTTCTGTATACTCCCAACAAAGAGTTTCGATACCAAGCTGCCAATCATCTTGATGTGCCGGAAACCAAGAATTGACAGATGCACTGTTTTCCGTACTAGGTACTTCCGTTTTACATCTGCCCCTGTGATCTCACGGCTTCCATCTGCATTCAAATGTTGACAAACTTGTCAATCTTCTGTTCCGTGGTGACAATCCCAGCAGCCATTTTCGTCTGATGTCCGGCCGTATAGATGACAAACGGAACCATTCCATATCCTAAGCTGACAATATATGTGATTCTACTTGTTAATGAACTGCCAACTCTGTGTATCCATTCCTACTCACTCACCACCAAATGTGTATATGGGCTGACACGATGTAACCTGTACAGCTGTGTTTACTCTGTTAGTACGACTGTTGTGGCCCAGAAAATATACGCCACGCAAACGTCGGTATTATTATCTGGGTTAACTCAGGGCGCTCGTGACAGTTGTGTAACCTAACATTCTGTATGTTGTACCGTTCCGTAGTTGTGTAACCTCACATTCTGTATGTTGTACCATGCTGTAGCTGTGTAACCTCACATTCTGTATGTTGTACCGTTCCGTAGCTGTGTAAGCTCACATTCTGTATGTTGTACCGTTCCGTAGTTGTGTAACCTAACATTCTGTATGTTGTACCGTGCTGTAGCTGTGTAACCTCATATTCTGTATGTTGTACCGTGCTGCAGCTATGTAACCTCACATTCTGTATGTTGTACCGTTCCGTAGCTGTGTAACCTCACATTTTGTATGTTGTACCGTGCTGTAGCTGTGTAACCTCACATTCTGTATGTTGTACCGTTCCGTAGCTGTGTAACCTCTCATTCTGTATGTTGTACCGTGCTGTAGCTGTGTAACCTCACATTACGTATGTTGTACCGTTCCGTAGCTGTGTAACCTCACATTCCGTATGTTGTACAGTGATATAGTTGTGTAACCTCACATTCTCTAATGCTGTACCGTGCTGTAGCTGTGTAACCTCAAATTATTTAATGTTGTACCGTGCTGTAGTTGTGTAACCTCACATTGTATATGTTGTACCTTGCTGTAGCTGTGTTACCTCACATTCTTTATGCTGTACCGTGCCGTGGTTGTGTAACGGCACTACTAGTGCCCACTTTCCATGTCTGTGTAAACTTGGGGAATTGTAATGGCGCTCAAAATGATCACCACCTAGTCTCCTATAAGCTGCTGCAAATGTCGCGGAACAGCCTTAAGACTGCTTCACATATGAACACCCTGCGTCTACATATACGTATCAGCACGGTGTATCAGCCCAGGCTGCCGCAAGCGTGGGAGACTGGTGTACCCCCAGAGAGGCAGGGATGACACTTGTTGCATCCATCAAACATAATGGCTGGCCCAACTATGGGAGGGTGGGGACAGCCACCAGCCATTAGGCGTGACAGTGATCGCTGTTTGAAAATCCTGGCTGGTATTTACTTGCGGCCACCGCCGGATTCCAAAGTTCTCAGCACAGACAGGGGAGGGGAGTGCGGCCCGCAGCCGACTACCCTCGCAATAAACACCCGACAGCCGTGAACTGGCGCTTTCGTGCAGGCGTTATTGTTATCTTCTACCCTGTCTCTGATATATATCTAGTATAGGGATACTGTCAAGTTTGTGAGCCCCTTGGGGTGAGTAGTTGCCTGGTCGCCTGACTGATACATTTACTCTCTCACAGTGGCTGGATTTCTGTCAGTCTCTATGCAGATAAATGAACGTTCTCGTTATATATATACACACATTAACGGTCTCATTGTACATATAGATTCCCAGTCTCTTATATAGATAAATTAACGGTCTCATTGTACATATAGATTCCCGGTCTCTTATATAGATAAATTAACGGTCTCATTGTACAAATAGATTGGCCGTCTCATTGTGCACATAGATTAGCAGGCCACTTGTACAAAGAGATTAACGGTCAAGATGCACAGATAAATTAATGATCCAATTGTGCAAATTGTTTAATTTTTCAGATAGGACAACCGTCTATAGTGCATTTACATTTGGTTGCCTCCATATAAAAATCCATATCTCAGTAACCAACTGAGGGAAAATGATGAGATTTAGCATATAACCTTATCATTATGTCCACCCAACAAAAAATGTTAGTTCTGGCGATTGTACAGCAGATTTCAATGTGTGTTTATATGCGGTATATAATCTACGGGCCAGAGATTAAATCCATAATTTTAAATGTTACACCTTCAGCCAGAAAATCAGCGTTCAATGTTGCATATTCTCCGTGGTTCACGGGATTGGCCTTTATGACAAGAACCCCGCGCTGTTTAAACTGGGAGTGTTCAGAGGTGTCGTCAATGTGGGTTCTTTCATGAAACCTGATTATTATTATTATTATTTTTTAAAAATCTTACCACTTATCGCTAACATTGGAATGTGTGAATATTGTTCAATGGGATTGAATGTGAAATTGTGTACACTTACAAAGCATCGCTATGAAGTTGTACAAATATTTTTGTCAAGAGGCTGATCGCAGGAAACTGTTTCATACTATTACAAATTCCGAAAAAAGAACAGTGCATGCATTGGGTTTGAGTAAACGGTCATTTTGTCGATGGGTGCAACAATCTGGAATTAAACCACCACGCAATAACCAAACGGTAGGCAGAAAGGCTATTGTAGACAGCTTTGACAAGGATGTCTTAAGGCGAGCTATTATAAAAATGCTGGATGCCAAAGAAACAGTGACTGTAAGAAAACTTAGGGTTTGGTTGAGAAAGAACAATAACATAGAGCTATCCAAAACAACTTTGTGGAAAATTATAAGGACATTAGGCTTCACTTTTAGAAAGTACAAGGGAGGTAGAAATATCCTTTGCGAGCAACCGCATTTAGGAGCCATGAGAAGCAGATACCTACGTGAAATAAGGGAAATGCGCAAAGAAAATTATGACATAGTGTATTTGGATGAAACGTGGATCAATGCGCACCACACAAGTGATAAGGAATGGCAATCAGTGGATGGAAAGATAAAGCGATATGTGCCCAGTAGTATAGGACAGCGTTTGGTCATAGCCCATGCTGGTAGTACTCATAATGGCTTACTACAGAATGCTGGACTCGTGTTCGTATCAAAGCATACAGACAATAGGGATTATCATAATAAGATGAATGGTAATGTATTTAGAGATTGGCTCGAGAATACAGTACTTCCATCCCTTGATAGACCGTCTTGTCTAATCATGGACAATGCATCATATCACAATGTTGTTGCCCAAGAAGACAAAATACCTACGGCATCGAGCACAAAGGAAGCAATAAAGATATGGCTCCGAAGGGAAAATATACCATTTCCAGAAACATATTTCAAGCTACAGTTGTTGTCCCTTGTAAAACAGGCGCAAAAAAGCAAGAAATATCAAATCGACAAGTTGATAGAAGAGCATGGCCATAGGTGCTTGAGACTTCCGCCGTATCATTCTCATTTAAACCCTATAGAACTTGTGTGGGCTAAAATTAAAGGACAGGTGGCAGCTGCCAATACTACATTCAAATTGTCTGACGTCAAGATACTAACCCAGTCCGCGCTATTAAATATAGATAAAGGTTACTGGAAAAAATGTGAGGACCATGTGTTGAAAGAGGAAGAGGACTATTGGAGAAAGGATGGATTGAATTTTATGCAACCGAGAGCAGTCATAAACCTACTGGAATCGTCCGACACAGATTAAGGTCTGAGCAGATCGCAGACCTTAATCCATGTGCACACTTACTGGGATATTTTGCTCCAACTATTCAGACGTATTGCAGGCCCTAAACATTACAGCATCAGCACAATGTCAATAGCAACAGTTTGTATTTCACAGTAATGAATTTTCAATTCCGCAAGCCATCAAAACAACTGTACTGGAAAAACACACACACACACACTAAACGCATTGAATACCAACAGAAGAGTAATATTGCTGTGGAAACTGACATATTGTGGCATAACAAGAAACGTGAGAGCAAACACGTTGTCAAATTAGGGGACAACACACGTGCATACGAATCAATCTATAAACTTCAATGAAAAGAGGACCAACATCTTGGTCGTTAAGAAGAAAGCCCACTACAGAGACACTGACAACTATTTTCATAGTGCAAAACAGGTAATCATGTTCCGTCTCTGAACGGTAAACAGCAGAGTAGACAATCTTTCACGAAGACTCAAAGCGGGTCTGTCACCCATGTGTACTTGTGAACAAACTACACAGACAGCTGAACAGATCCTTAAAAATGGACACATGATGACTAAATTGCGGTATCATTTCTGGTCACTCCATACGCACATTAACGCACAGCTATTTGGAAGCTTTCACGAACTCAATATAAAAAGCTAAATGCATCCTAGTAACATGAATACTTGTGTACACATTATTAACCAGCAGCTGAAGAAACAAGAAGGAAATGAAAAATAAGGTAAGAAATATATTCCTTCTACTTTCCTGTCAATTTACACATTATTTACCCCATGCCTCTGTAAATTCTCTGTCTTTACTAATATTACACATTGCACCCCTCTCGGGAGTCTCCGTGGTGAAGTGGTCATGCCGTCTGACCCGGGCTCCGAAGGTTGTATGTTCGATTCCGGGCCGCGTCCTTCATTTCACGAGTGCATTTTTTCGGAGACTCCCGAGGGTCGTCGCTGGAGCTACGGAGTTCGTGCTTTGTGCGACGATTTCCGCGCTGCGGAAAGAGACTGAGCCATATGGGATAAAAACCCGGTGCAATGCAATCGACCCAGTCGACTTTTAAGCTACTTCTTTTATTACCCCCACTCCCATACGAATCTGGCTACGCCTTGTACTTGTGTCGTTACCCGAAATGACGTGCTTTACTGTAAGACTAGTTTGGTAGCGTGAATTCACTACATTTTCGCCAAAACATCAAAGAAATGTCGCCGCTGTCGATGATTTAAGTTGCCTTTGGACCTATCAAAGACATATTCCTTGGGGGGGGGGGGGGTAAATATAAGACGGCAGGAATAATTTCATAACGATGCAACGGACAGTTTTCAAAATAATTGATCGTGAATGACGGCATTCATTTCTGGATAGACTATAATTATACAGATAAACGGCGTAATATGCAAACATATTAGTCGGTTTGTTATACTCGATAGATTAAAGGTATAGTTTTACCGATAGTCGAGCTATCCAGTTGTACAGACAGAATCCTGTTTTTATTGTGTAAATACACGCGGGGAATCAGATCAGAGAACCCAACCAAAGTCCCTCAATACCTCCACTGATAGTTTTTGCAAACGTGAGTCAAGTTATCTAGACACTGGAAACTTCTGACAGGGCGGCCGTGTTGTGTAAACCAAACACACCGACTGATTGATGTTAGTGTGACATTTACAGTTGACATCTTGAATGTCTGCAGCTGACCCTGGCAGCCCTTGGCCTCGACCTCTGACATCCCCTGGCCTCGACCTCTGACATCATAGGTTCATATTAGTAGTTGTTGCACGGGATGGCTGAGTGCTGGTTCAGACAGACGGGTAATTGGCGCAGTAGCGGGGTTAGGAACATTGTTGACAGTTAGACACACAATGTTAGACAGACAGGTAGGCAGACTGAGAGACAGACAGGTAATTGGCGTATCATTGGACTTAGGAACATTGTAGACAGATGGACAGACAGCGGTATGGACCAGGTAGATAGACAGGTAAGCAGACAGACAGACAGACAAGTAATTGGCGTAGCAGCGAAGTTAGGAACATTTAGAAATATGGACAGACAGTGAGCAGCATGACCGAGGTAGACAGACAGGCAGCCAGACAGACAGACAGACATATAGACAGACAGACCGGACCGGACCGGTAATTGGCGCATCAGCTGAGTTAGGAAAGTTGTAGACAAATGGACAGACAGTGAGCGGCATGACCCAGGTAGATAGACAGATAGACGGGTAATTGACGCAGCAGCTGAGTTAGGATAGTTGTAGACAAATGGACAGACAGTGAGTGGGATGACCCAGGTAGATAGACAGGTAGACGGGTAATTGACGCAGCAGCTGAATTAGGAAAGTTTTAGACAAATGGACAGACAGTGAGTGGGATGACCCAGGTAGATAGACAGGTAGACAGGTAATTGGCGCAGCAGCTGAGTTAGGATAGTTGTAAAGAGATGGACAGACAGTGAGTGGCATGACCCAGGTAGATAGACAAGTAATTGGCGCAGCAGCTGAGTTAGGATAGTTGTAGACAGATGGACAGACAGTGAGTGGGATGACCCAGGTAGATAGACAGGTAGACAGGTAATTGACGCAGCAGCTGAGTTAGGATAGTTGTAGACAGATGGACAGACAGTGAGTGGGATGACCCAGGTAGATAGACAGGTAGTCGGGTAATTGGCACAGCAGCTGAGTTATGAAAGTTGTAGACAGATGGACAGACTGAGTGGCATGACCCAGGTAGATAGACAGGTAGACAGACAGGTAAGCAGACAGACAGACAGTCGGGTAATTGGCGCAGCAGCAGAGTTAGGAACATTGTAGACAGATGGACAGAGGGACAGACAGTGAGCAGCATGACCGAGGTAGACAGAACGAGCGAACGAACGAACTTTATTTTTAAAGGTTCAAGAATTGGGCACGCTGGCCCGTCTAACATTCTGCCCTTTTATCACTCTCTTTCATGCATTATTTCATCCACACATCATTGGAGGCTAACCGAGAACAACAACAATATAAAAGATATGCATTATAAAAACAAAACCGTCACTTACTGCCAATATAGTAACTTGCGGAGCCTGAGGAATTAAGGCCGCCTGGCTAGTGCAGTCGCCGCGAACTGTGCAGGTTAGGATTTTCTTTTTGGATGCAAAAATCAATACTACATGACTCACTAATATTAATTAATTATATGATAGTTGTTATTAACCATGGAGAATATACTGGTCTACCAAAAGGGGACTGCCTGTTATACGTTTTTTTTTCTCGCATATCAGGACATCGCTGATCCTCTGCCGTGTGTCCACCGTGACGAGGTAGAGGGGCTTGCGCGTTCCAATGACCCAAAGAGCTATGCCGACGGTAGCACAGCTACTGGTAGGGTCACCCATGTCGGACAGGTCAAGGGAGAGGAACTAGACGAAGAGACACACAAACCTGCTACCTTGTAGGTAGACTGGGGTCAGTCAAAGGCTAGGGAAAGCACCCCTAAAAATGCTTAGTCGAAATCGGATGTACTGAGCCACAGGCTTGACAAAAGCAGTGCAACGTAACTTAATTCATGATGTCACAGATTAAAATTAATCGTTATGGTGCTAATCCCGTGAAGTCCCATCAGGCGGTGATAGTGCCGGCCCCCCTGCCTCGAGGGGGTCCACCCATGACTACTGGTGGTCACCTTCCCCTGTGCTGTGGAGTCAAGGCACAGAGGAGTAGGTTAAGAGCTATTGACCAAACACCCCGGACACTCAACATACTACAGTGGAATGCCGAAGGAGTTTATAACAAGAAAGTCTCCCTAACAAAGCGTCTTCATAAAGATAGAATAGATGTGGCATGCATTCAAGAGACACACCTCAACGCCAATCGCAAATTCTCAGTCAGAGGATATCAGGCCACACGTTTTGACCGCGAAGGACACAAAGGAGGAGTTCTAATACTTACACGAAATACAATACCTTGCAGCGAAGTATCTGTGATCTCTGACAACCAAACGGAAATTATAGGTGTTGATATAATGATAAAGGACGTGAAAATAAGAATTTACAATCTGTATAGCCCAGCAGATAAGGACCTTACACTCTCAAACATGAAAATAACTGACACAAACTGCATTATTGTCGGAGACTTTAATAGCCGTTCAGAAAGATGGGGATACCCAGATACTGACAAAAGAGGAGATAAGTGGAGGACTGGGTAATAGTCTGAAATCTCCATCTACTCAACAAAGCTGATGACACACCGAGCTTCTACTCCAGAAGATGGTTTACCACTTCCACTCCAGACTTAGCTTTCTGCATAGGGGACATCTTCCACAAAATCGATCGCCATGTGCTTGACCAATTAGCAGGTAGTGACCACAGACCAATCAAGCTTGTAATGAATATGGAGTATGTTCCACAGGAGCAAAAGTTTTTGCCCCGCTAGAATTACAAACGAGCAGATTGGGACATATTTGCCATACTAACGGACAAATATTGTGAAAACATAAATACACGATACGGCAATATGAAGCAAATGGTGGAAAGTCTAAACAGAGCAATAATACAGGCGGCCACTGAGTCTATACCAAGAGGAGCGCGGAAAAATTACAAACCATACTGGACTGAAGAACTACAAATTTTGGAGGACAAAGGTGAAGATGCCAGGAGACAGCAGAGGGAGAACAAACAACTGAAGCGAAAATCTCTCTCAAAGCCATCTCAGCAAAATATAAAATAACAGTAAATCAAACAACAAGAGATTGTTGGTAGGGAAAAAAACAGAAAACCTGAACTTTTGCAGGGATGGAAACAAACTATGGAAACTAGTGAAAACCATGAACAATGAAGGACCTAGAAACACAGAAATAGCAATTAAACAAGGAAATGCCTTGCTTACAGGAAAAAAAGCTTTAAATGCACTAATGGAATACTATGCCAGTGCAAACCACATTGATATTACAACCGAACAGAAGAAAGCAATCAAAGATAAACAGATACATCATAGTAATATAGAGACAGCAGCAGAATATATGATGGCAAATCTAACAATGGAAGAAATGGAACAGGCAATGTATACCCTAAAAAAGAAGAAATCACCAGGAAAGGATGGAATCACAAATGAAATGCTAATAGGACTAGGCACTAAGGCAAAAAAGAAACTACTAGCAGTCCTAAATTACAGCTGGAAGAGAGGAATAGTCCCACAGGCATGGAAGGAAGCTATACTAATACCAGTCCCAAAGAAAGGAAAAGACCTGGAAGAACCAAATGGCTATCGACCTATCAGTCTAATTAGCTGTGTAGTAAAATTAATGGAACGCATTATCAATGGCAGGCTAACATGGCATCTGGAAGAAAACAAACTCTTAACACCACACCAAGCAGGATTCAGAAAGTACAGATCCACTGAAGATCAAATAACCTATATAGCTCAGGAAATAGAGAATGCTTTCCAAGAGAAAAACACAAACTAGCGGTCTGGATAGATTTAGAAAAAGCATTTGATAAAGTATGGAAGGAAGGACTGAAAGTAAAACTGCAAAAAATGCATGTTTGTGGGAAAATGTATAAATGGATCAGCCACTACCTTGAGAACAGAACTGCCAGGACAAAAGTACAAGGACAAACCAGCAAAATGATGCTGTTGGAGCAAGGTGTCCCCAAGGAGGAGTTCTTTCACCAACATTATTCCTAGCAATATATAAATGACATCACGGAAAATTTTCCAGCCAGAGTACACACATCCTCCTTTGCAGATGACCTAGCCATATGGACATCTGAAGAATATATTAGTACAGCTAACAGCAGAATACAGCAAGCCTTATTAGCACTAGAGGACTGGTCAAAATCATGGCTAGTGAAGATAAGTGAGGAGAAAACAACATGCACAGTGTTCTCCCTCTCAAATAAAACTCAGCAACCTAAGCTGGTATTGAATGGAAAAATATTGTGCCATGAAGAAAATCCAACTATCTAGGAGTCACCTTTGATCGTCGCCTGACATGGAAGACACAGGTTGAGAAATATCAAACAAGAGTAAGGCAAAGAATGGCAATCATGAAAAAGCTTGCTGGTACACCGTGGGGAGCAGATGAGACAGTTCTCAAGAAGTTATATACTGGACGGGTGAGGCCAGTACTGGAATATGGCATTGCAGCTTGGGCAACAGCAGCTAAGTCAAACTTTAACAAAATAAGTAGAGTCAAAAATCAAGGAATGCGAATCATAACTGGAAACCTGAAGACAACGCCTATTAATGAACTAGAAAAGATCACTTGTTTACAAGCAATGCAGGATAGAAGAGATAGCAGAGCCCAGCAACAAGCAGATAAAATTTAGAAGATTAACAGACCACCCTATGTATAACAGGTTTAATGGTTTTGGAAAGGGAAGACTGAAGCGTAGCAACTTTGTAGAAACTGCAAAACGAAAGATTAGGGCAGATCCTATACTTAACATATCAACAGTCAAACCCATTTACAATGCACACAAGTTCCCAGCTTGGAGACAGCAGCAACTGCCTGAGATGATAGAAAACATTCCTGATATTGAGAAAAAGAACACTCAGAATGAAACCGAAAGAAGAAAAATAACCCTAAACTACATAAAGAACATTATCCAAGCAGCAATTGGACCCATGCATATACAGATGGATCAGCCAAAAATTCAATAGAAAATGGAGGAGGAGGAATTCTCCTATATTTGAAAAATGGAGTGAAAAAAACAGTCAGAGGCAACCGAAAAATTTTCAAGTAACTTCAAAGCGGAGGTAGAGGCTGTGAAAACTGCAGCAGAAATGCTCTTGATGGAGGAAAATATAGAGGGGCAAATAGCTATCTTCATAGATGCAAAGTCAGCTGTCTCAATACTGAAGATCAAAAACAGTACAGAGCTAGCTGAGCTAAGAGCAGCACTCCATGGTCTTTGCCAGAAATCCAAAAAGTTGTAATATAGTGGATCCCATCACATTGCAGTATACCTGGAAATGAAGATGCCGACAGACTAGCAAAAGAGGGCGGACAACTACCACAGCCTGACATAGACATAACCTATAATGAGGAAAAGAGGTTTATAAAAAAGCACTTATAGAACCAAATGGGAAGAGAACAAGAGAACAAGTAGCAATCTTTAGACTCTGCACAGGACATAACAGGCTGAAATACCACTTGTTCAATAAACTAAAGATGGGAGATACCGATGAATGTAATTGTGGAACTGGTAAAATGACAGCTAAACATTTGCTGCAGGAGTGCCCAATATATGTAGAACAGAGAAAGCTATTTTGGCCCACACCTGCTTCATGTGAGGACAGGCTCTATGGAGATATCAGCAAGCTCAAGTTGACTGCAGCTTACTTTAACTATATTTAGGTTGACATCTAAAGGTGCATTAAGAAGTGTTTAGACTGCCACACTTCATACCACAGGAATGTCGTTACAAAAGCGTCCCAGAGATATGAAATGGAATATTGCTTAGATAGCAAATCCATTTCTTGGAAAGTCCGAATCGAAAGCTTACTGTGTGGGCTTCATAAAAGGTGGAAAAAGTGTCTTAGTGGCACGAAATGGAATATTGCTTGGATAGCAAATCCATTACGTGGAAAGTCCGAATCGAAAGTTCACCTCAGTGCCAGGTGGCTGAACATAGTTCTCTGAAGTGGTGACCTATATAGCTGGCAAACTACAGGCACGTCAACAGAGTCCAACGGGGAGCTGTCATTTCTACTTCCGTCAATCGAAGCACTTTCCACGCACGCGTTTCCTCAGACGCGCGCACACCCACATTAACTCACACGCCGTCTCTCTTTCTCTTCTCTGTCTCTCATCTCCGCCTCTTTTACCTTATACTTTTCTCTCTCACTCTCTCACTCCTCTCTTGTGTCTCTCACCTCCGTCTCTGTTACCTCACACACTCTCTCGCATACCTCACTCTCTCTCTCTTTCCCCCTCAATCAGCCCCACTCTCTTTCTGCCACACTCTCTTCATCCATTCTCACTCACTCACTCTCTACTCACCTCACCTCACTCTCTACAGTCTCACTCTCTCATCCTTCACTTTATCTCATCCCTATCTCTCTGTGTCACTTTCTCCTCCCTCCCTCTGTTTCTATCATTTTTCTCACGTTTATTTCTTCCCCATCTCCTTTGTCTATTTTCACTCTTCCCCCACTCCCTTGTCTTTTTTCTCTCACCCTCTCCTCTCACACTCCCCATTTCTGTCCTCTCACTTCACCTCACCATCTCCACTCTCTCATCTTTCACTCTCTCCTCTGCGGCCCCCCTCCTCCACTGCCTCCCCCCTCTCTCTCAGATATCTATACATTTTTCTGTATGTCAGACACCATCTATAGATTCACTTTCCCCACAGCATGCTACAGACAAAGCGCCGTCTGCTACTGTCACATACTGGTCTGGTGTTGTGGCTTCAGTGGGACGGTAGACCCGGCTAATAAAGGCACCATTTTAGGCCTGCTAGTTCAGTGGGACGGTAGACTTGGCTAATAAAGGCACCATTTTAGGCCTGCTAGTTCAATGGGACGGTAAACTTGGCTAATAAAGACACCATTTTAGGCCTGCTAGTTCAATAGGACGGTAAACTTGGCTAATAAAGACACCATTTTAGGCCTGCTAGTTCTGTGGGACGGTAAACTTGGCTAATAAAGACACCATTTTAGGCCTGCTAGTTCTGTGGGACGGTAAACTTGGCTAATAAAGACACCATTTTAGGCCTGCTAGTTCTGTGGGACGGTAGACCTGGCTAATAAAGGCACCATTTTAGGCCTGCTAGTTCTGTGGGACGGTAAACTTGGCTAATAAAGACACCATTTTAGGCCTGCTAGTTCTGTGGGACGGTAAACTTGGCTAATAAAGACACCATTTTAGGCCTGCTAGTTCTGTGGGACGGTAGACCTGGCTAATAAAGGCACCATTTTAGGCCTGGCTAGTTGACTGAACGGTGAAGCACACGTGATTCCTTCAGCGAGGCGCTGTCGTCATTTGGAAAGGGCAGATCTGCATCAGGGCGTGGCCACCATAGGCTTGTCATGTGTAAACTGTCTAGTGCAGTGGTTCTCAACCTTTTTTTTGGCCCATGCCCCCCTCCCCCTTACCATATGTTCAGAACGTCATTCCCTCTTTCGAATTTTCTCCCTATAAATCCCCCTCCCCGCCCCGCCCCCACCCTTGCACGGTATACATAAAAATGGAAGCTAAATTTAATAACACATACTAGAATTAGTCTAGACATCTACATAAAACGTGATTTGCGGGTCTGCTTACGTTATAAAGCGAATTTCATTACGGCGAGAAATACAGAACCGTAAAATTTAGAGGGAAAAACAATATCAAGTAACTGGTTCTTGTATTAATGCGATCTTGAAATAATCTTCATTCTCCCCTGGAAACCCTAAAATTTTCCCGGGGGGGGGGGGGGGGGGAATTCTTCACCGGTTGAGAACCACTGGTCTAGTGTGTCCTGTAATCTCTACTTGCTTTCTCTACTTGTATGAGTGCCCATCAATACGCGCGAATGTATTTGTAGCTAATTCAAACACACTAAACACATAGGACCTCGTCGGTTAGGTTTTGTCCATATCTACGAGTTTCATCGAGTCTCATTTTGTTTTCAAGACAGCAGAATGAATGGATCTACAGGAGTCTATGCAGGAATGAGTGGATTTCTACGGAATCTCAGCAGAACCACAGTATAGTCTACCGATATTACTTTCTCTCCCATATTGTTTTATCATGTCGCAGCCAGTCAGCCACACATACGTACGCACACGCACACACACACATATTCACACACACAGATTCACTCACACAGACTCACTCACATAGGCTGGGCTTGCCTTTTATAGGATCCGCCTGTTTGATTCCAATAAAGTGGCTGAAAGACGTGTCCAGCCTACAACAAGGATACAGATAAGACAATTTCGTATTTATATTTTCAGGTCGTGTGCTGACGAAGTCTTTAGCCGCAACGTCCATTTTGTTATTTGTGATCGTGTTCTGGTAAAGCTGAACATGTGCTTCTCGGTTTTTGACTATTTGTTCATTGTATGTGTGAGCTTTACCGCAGTTCCCCTTGTTCTCATGGAATTAAGGAGAACGCCGGAACTTCTATAGAAGGGGAGGAAATCTGGAAGCTTCACGACCAGCCCAAGGGTTGCAATACTTGATGCTAGTGATGACAAACTGTCAGGTCACGTGCTTCCGGTAAACAAAGAGAACCATCGGACAGCTAATCTCATCCAATCATGTAGTCATCAATGAATGTGCTCGGGAGCAAATCCTGCCAGTGACCGAGACTTGATGCCGGTGACCAAGTGCCTTCTTTGATTTAACCTGATTGCCTACATGCCAGTCTCTGGAACGTCCACATTGAGAGGATATGTCCCGCCATGACACGTCCTTGCTCCACAACCACCTCCATGGGCCAGTCCGGAAATATGACTTCAGTCACGCCACCGCCACTTCCTGGTATTTAGGAAATTATGGCCTAGTTCTCTCTCTCTCTCTCTCTCTCTCTCTCTCTCTCTCTCTCTCTCTCTCTCTCTCTCTCTCTCTCTCTCTCTCTCTCTCTCTCTCTCTCTCTCTCTCTCTCTCTCACCTGGAGGAGAACGTGATGTAGTCCAGAGGTCAATGATCTTTGACCGCATTCACGCGACTCTATAATATTGTGCCAGGTCCGCCCCATGATGTGAAGACGAATGCCTGTCTCCAGAAATTCATTTATGACCGTTGATTATTATTGAGTTGACCGAGCGGCCTAGATCCCGCGCTAATCACATAGCTGTTGTATTGTTTCCCAGTGCGGCAGACAGTCCAGGCTGTCATACCGGGCACGGACAGAAGTCAATATTTGACGAGTTGATGCCGGGAACTAGGAGGGAATACTACAAAGTTAGTGGCTTGTCTTTTACAGGGCGTTGACTTAACCCTAGCATTTATTGCCAGTTTGCCTTCGAATTAAAAAAAAACACAAAAAACAAAACAAAAAAACAACAACAGTGGAGCTAAAAATACACGGAGAAGAGAATTGCGAACATAAATGAATAATACTGGGAGGAAATGGAGGGGGTTGATGGAGATAGCAACAGATAAGAAGCTTGATGTTGTTTGGTTGAGGGTCTATGCCTCAATGTAGGATAAAGTCCAGAAAAAAATGAAAACGTTTGCTATTCCTTTCCGAACGACTGACGCTCATGCCATCGACATCAGCGCAAACAAGATCTGCTCCCAAAATTCCTGCATATAATTGCCAACCCTCGAGCCGGTCTGTCGGGGAATGGCGAAACTGCTTTCACTAACCCCTAGGCCCTAGACGCCGTGTACATGTATATATGCTCGCACACCACACAGGACGGTACACCTTTCCACTCAATCTGTTCACTGAATGCACGCATACAGGGGGTAGGGGGTATAGGGATGAAGAGAGCGAGAGAGAGGAGGGAGAGAGCGAGAGAGAGGGGGAGGTGGAGGGAGATAGAGAGGGGGAGGGAGATAGAGAGAGCAAGAAAGAGCGCGAGCGAGAGAGAGAGAGGGGGAGGGAGAAAGAGAGAGAGCGAGCGCGCAAGCGAGAGAGGACGCGAGCGAGAGAAAGAGAGAGAGAGAGAGGGGGAAGATAGAGGGAGAGAGGGAGTGAGAGAGATAGAGGGAAGGAGACAGAGCAAGAGAGAGAGAGAGAGAGACGGGAGAGGAATATTTGATTTGATTTGATTTGATTTAACATTATTTTTAAAGGGTCACAAATTGGGCACGCAGGCCCGTCTTACATTCGGACCTTCCAATCACTCATCTTTCCTTCATCAATAGTGCATGATACATTCACATAGGAAAAAAAACATTGTCAATGAATGTTGTAAACATAAATAATGCACATTACCATGTTATGAGACACATCCCCCACCCACCCACACATGCCACACCCACCCATACATTCCCCCACATACATTACCCACCCACCCACCCACCCACATACACCCTCCCCACACAGACATCCCTAGGCACATATCATTTCCATCACCCACCCATACATACACCACCCAAAGACATCCCCCACCTACAGACACCCCCCACCTACAAACATCACCAACCTACAACATCCCCCACCCACACACACACATCCCCCCACCCACACACACACACATCCCCCACCCATCCCATATCCCCCACACACTCACCCACCCACATATCCTCCACCACCAACCCACACATCCCCCAACCACACATCCCTCAACCACACATCCCTCAACCACACATCCCTCACTCATACATACACCCCACCAACCCACACATCCCGCACCTATCCACACACACACATCCCGCACCCACCACACACACACACATCCCGTACCCACCCACACACACACATCCCGCACCCACCCACACATCCCCCACCACACACATCCTCCACCCACACAATCTTCCCCCCACCCACCCACACATGCCACACCCACCCATACATTCCCCCACATACATTACCCACCCACCCACACACACCCTCCCCACACAGACATCCCCAGGCACATATCATTTCCCTCACCCACCCATACATCCACCACCCAAAGACATCCCCCACCTACAGACACCCCCACCTACAAACATCCCCAACCTACAACATCCCCCCACCCACACACACACATCCCCCACCCATCCCATATCCCCCACACACTCACCCACCCACATATCCTCCACCACCAACCCACACATCCCCCAACCACACATCCCTCAACCACACATCCCTCAACCACACATCCCTCAACCACACATCCCTCACTCATACACACACCCCCACCAACCCACACATCCCGCACCTATCCACACACACATCCCACACCACCCACACACACACACACATCCCGCACCCACCCACACATCCCCCACCCCGCACCCATCCACACATCCCCCACCACACACATCCTCCACCCACACAATCTTCCCCCCACCCACACATCCCGAACCCACTCACACATCCCGCGCCCACCCACACATCCCGCACCCACCCACACACACATCCCCCATCCATCAACCAATCTACACATACTCACTCACCCACACACCCTCCACCCACCCACACACCCTGCAATCACCCTTCCCCCAACAGTGTTTCTCTCAACCACACATCTCCCCATTCACACCACCCACCCCCACCCACACACATCCCGCACCCCCGCCAACTCACACATCCCCCGCCAACTCACACATCCCCCACCAACTCACACATCCCCACCCACACATATCCCCACCCACAGAAATCCTCCACCCACACACATCTTCCACCCACACACACCCCTCCACCCACACATACATTCCCCATCCGCACACACATATCCTCCCACACGCATATCCCCATTCACACACACCCCCACCCACACATCCCCACCCACACATCCCCACCCACACACATCTTCCACCCACACATACATTCCCCACCCACACATTCTCCTCCAACACGCATATCCTCCACTCACACACACATTCCCCGCTATACACACACCCCCACACCCATCCTCCACACCACTCACACCCATCCTTCACACCACCCACACACACCTCCACACACCCACTACACATCCCCACCAACCCACACCCATACATCACTACCCACCAACACCCACACACCCCACCCACCCAAACACATACTCCCACACACACATCCCTATTCACACACAGTCTCCACCCACACGTCCCCCAACCACACACGCATCCCCACCCACCCGCAAATTCCCCCGCCCACACACACACACATCCCCATCCACACACACATCCCCATCCACACACACACACACACATATCCCCACCCATACACACATTCCCCCACACACATCCCCCACCCACACACCCATCCTCCAAACCACACCCCCACACATACCCCACCACACAATCCTACACACACCCACACCCACACATCCCCATACATGTACCCCCCACACCCACCCACATATACACATCCTCACATCTAGACACATACATGATGCCTTACATAATCACTGAAACTAATATGAACGAACTCCCACACTTTACACACACACACACACACACACACACACACACACACACACACACACACACACACACACATTGACGATTATCGTGAGCATCACACAAAAATGTAATAAATTATAAACAATTATACATATACATTGTGTAACGTAAAAAAATAGTGATGCTGCCACACATAGAGACAGGCACGCACACACTTTCACACTCACACTCACTCACTCTCTCTCATTCACAGTCGCCCTCTCTCTCTCTCTTTCTTTCTCTCTCTCTCTCTCTTTCTCTCTCTCTCTCTCTCATTCACACTCACTCTCTCTCTCACATACTAAATAAGTGCATGTGTTCATATTATGCATGATAAAATCAAGTGGCATTCAAAATGGTAATATGAACGAATGAGAATATTAAATAAAAAATATGGAATAGCATGTTACATGACATGCATGCGCTCAACTCTCTCTCCATTCTTTCATACACACACGCTCGCACACATGCGCGCAAACATACACACATACTAGCACACCCACTCTCCGCCAACCAACACATCCTGCACCTACCCACACACACACATCCCGCACCCACTCACGCACCCCCACCCACTCACCCCCACCCACTCACCCCCACCCACTCACCCGCACCAACCCATACACACACATCCCCACCCACACACATCTTCCCACCCCACAACACCCCCACTCATCCCCTAACGAACATACACTCACACACACACACACCCCAATAACCCATCCCACAACCACACATCCCCCACCCAAACACACATCTAATACCCACCAATACACACACATCCTTCACCCACTCACACATCACCACCTACTCACACATCACCACCAACCCACACTTCCCCACCCACACACAAATCTCCTCATCCACCCACACATCCCCCGTCCACCCACACACCCCCGTCCACCCACACACACCCCGTCCACCCCCACACCCCCGTCCACCCACACACCCCCGTCCACCCCCACACACCCCACACACCCCACACCCACACATACACCCCCACCAACCCACAATCCCCACCCATACACTCATCCCCCACCCATACAAACATCCCCCACCCATACAATAATCCCCCACCCACGCATCCCCCACCCACACACTCATCCCCTAGACATACACACATCACCCACACATACACACATCCCCACACCCATCCCCCACACCACCTACACACCCCCATATATCCACACACACATCCAAACCCTTACATCCCTCTACCCACCAACACCCACACACTCCACCCACCCAAACACTTACCCCCAACCACAGATCCCCACCAACACACATCCCCCACCCACGCGTCCCTCATCCACACACATTCCCACCCATCCTCACATTCCACACCCACCTTCACATCCCCCATACACGTCCCTTCCACACATCTCCTCACTTACCCACGCATCCCCACCCACCCACACATCTCCACTCACCCACACAGGCATCCCTCACCCACCCACACACATCCCTCACCCACATTAATCTCCTCACCCACATTCATCTCCTCACCCACGCACACATCCTGCACTCGTACACACACCCCCACACTCACACTCACACACACCCCGACACACCCCCATTTCCCATCCCACACCGGAGAAAGATGGGGAGGGCAGAGAGGGAGGAAGAGAGACGGGATGGAGATTGAGGGAGAGAGGGAGAGAGAGAGAGAGGGGGGTAGTAGAGAGCGTGAGAGAGAGACGGAGAGAGCGAGAGAGAGCAAGAGAGGGAGAGAGGGGGCGGGAGAGAGAGAGAGAGAGAGAGAGAGAGAGAGAGAGAGAGAGAGAGAGAGAGAGAGAGAGAGAGAGCAAAAATATTTCCCCACATTCCTCCTGGTTTCTCTTTCCGATTTCTGTGTTGTTCACTTGCCTTGGACTTTATGCGTCTGATTTTTGTAGTTGTTATGTTTCACTGAATGTGTCTGTTTGCTGGCTGTTCGGGTTACTGGTTGTGGATTGTGATATTTTTGTTTACAGCTAAATAGTTTCATATTTTACCTTTCGTTTCGTTGGTTGAAACAATTTTGGTTGTAAACATTTGTATTTGTCACATGTGGTTTTACGTGTCGTTATGAGCTGCAGTATATGTCCGAGCTTGCTTGTAATACGTTAGCTGACACGTGCCCATGCTATCTAAAGATCTTCCTATAATGATATGTATTTCATTACTGCATCTTCACTCGAATGGCATATCGATTTGATGGCGTTCCTGGGCTAATAACATGTCGATTTCATTATTGCAACTTACTTAATATGGATGGGATATTCACTGATGCGTTCCTGGGCTAATCACATTCCCTCATTGTTTAGTAAAGAATGGGGATCACAACATTCCCATACGCGTTCCGTCCTCATCTTCAACAACCAGCGGAGAGTTCCGTACCAGTTGAAATATGATAATGTATCGTCTGTCTGGCCTATTCTCGGAGCATTGCATGTTGGCCAGATCCTCTAGTCACTCCCTATCGCACCATTCTCCGTATTTTCTTCCATGTACATGTGGTGTATGTTACTTATGTTATAAAGTAGATATTACATAATATAAACAAGAACAGACATGAAAAATTTCATGTGTGCGCTGAACGACTTCAAAATAGTGCTGAGTATACACAGATGGCGTTTGGTCGAGCTTCCCAACTGTAGCGACGAATTCGTCCACACTTGCGATCCCCACGAGTGAAATTATGGGTTTGAGTTATACATTCATGACAAATGTGTGGACTTATGAATGGTTTCGGACACCGAGAAGTTGGAGTTTTTGTGGGCCACTGGGTGTAGTTTTGTTGTCTCCCACATTACCATGTTTATGAGGCATTAGAGGTGATAACTCACGCCTAAGAGATGAGATAATGTACGCGGATGGGTTTGTGGTGCCAGGTACACGGGGTGGGTGAGGCTTCATTGTAAAGGTTGAGGGACCCTGTTTAAAAAAAGGAGAGTCTAGCGTTTGATATCACGCCTTTCAGCACGAGAATGGAGTTTGAGGTGGTATACCATGTTTATGAGGCATTAGAGGTGATAACTCACGCCTAAGAGATGAGATAATGTACACGGATGGGCTTGTGGTGCCAGGTAAACGGGGTGGGTGTAAAGGTTGAGGGACCCTGTTTAAAAAAGGAGAGTCTAGCGTTTGATATCACGCCTTTCAGCACGAGAATGGAGTTTGAGGCGGTATGGGTAGCGCTGCGATGGCAGGAGAGTAGTGCAGCCAGACAAGTTGTGTTTGCAGGGGACTGGCACAGCATGCTACATAGAATACACATGGGTATGTTTCACGTGGAGAGGCTTGCACCACTCTAGTCGAAAGTCAAGAGGACATCATGGACTGTCTGCCCAAGGCCTGCGGGTGTGTGAGAAATTGGACAGGCTGATAGAAGGATATCACGGACTGTCTGCCCAGGGCGTGCGGGTGTGTGAGAAAATGGACAGGCTGATAGAAGGATATTCTCTGCAATTTATCTTTGTTAATCGAAGTGAGGAAAAGAATTCTAAAGGGCCATATTGAGCCAATCCCGATATACGGAAGAGAATCATGAACAATAAGCAGACACGTGAGGAATTTTATGGAAGCTGCAGAGATTTGCTTTTATAGAAGAATCATGACAACACCGTGGACGGATAGAAAGATTAATGAGGACATCTTGAAAGGGGATAACTCACAAAGAGAAACAGTCCATAGTCTTTCGGCATGTCATGAGAAGGAGAGTATGTCGTCACAACGGGAAGGTTAGAGGGGAAAAAAGGGGGGAGGGGCGTGGACCAACAGAGAAGATGCTGGACAGTTTGAGCATGTCTAGCCAAATCCAAAGTGAATGCATCGGGTCTGTGAATAGACTGATTGTAATGTTGTGTTGTTTTCTGCATGCATGGCTCTGAGGTGACAGTTATATTTTGAGACTAGGGATACGCATGCCATTCTCTTGTTTTCTAGGAATCAGGTTTCGGGTATCTTCTCCTCTCTTCTGACTAGAACATTGAACTCGCGCACCAGGTAGACGTTCTGTCACTGCTCATCTGCTCCGATCTTTCATCCCGCCTGTGACGTCTGCACTGTGGCACATCTTGGGGGGTACGGTGACGGTCTAACATCTCAGGGATTGACTGTGACAGCTGTAATGCAACCCCGAGGCAGTAACCCATGTAGGCCGGTCTATAGCTGTACTCTCTGCGTGTACTGGACAACTACTGCGTGTTACCAGAGCTCCTGCTGTACACATGGTCACTGTAATCTTCTCCATATGCAAACTGTATGTCTACGTGATTCCATAGCTGCAGCGGTCCTGGCTTCGTTTTAGATCATCATCATCACCATCGTATTTTGCATTCCGTAATAAGACTTCATCAAATGCTGTAATGTGATTTTAGAAATAAATGGTTTGACCATTTATGTCCAACTTTTCCCCGTGAGACTCCTGGTTTTCACTTGTGTGTGTGTGTGTTTTTTTTTTTTTTTCATATCCCTTACAGGACGTTGCAGTAAACATCAGCATTTTTCAGCTGCTCTTGATGTACTAGGCAAGATTACGCTCAGTAGTTTGCCATTGATTTCTGAGCGACCGGCTCATATGCCCCGTAAGTTACCAACGCGGCGAGAACCGCTACCAATTCTCGCGCAGGTTACGTTACTCATGAGAATATACGGGATTATGGAGAGAGACGTTAACCCCTAGGGCCAGGGGACCGGCCACTTGTTTCTAGCAAACGCATATATTCCAGCCCCAACTCATTGTGCTGACAGGTTCAGCCGTTGCGCGCACTCTCAAGCACGCACACGCACACACACACACACACACACACACACACACACACACACACACACACACACACACAGATTGCAAGCACGCGCGCACGCGCATACATTTGCCAGTAATGGCTTGTTGCGTTGCTGGATATTTGCGTATGTTATTTATTGATCTATTCGTTAGTAGCCCGGATCATGTCACCGGCATGAGATGACGTAGTGCTAGTGAATGTGTGCCGGTTGTCGTTGACACTGTCTAGACTGTAAAGTATGTAACGGTTGTAAAAGTGCTGTGTGGTTTGCATGTTTGTATGGATGTGAAACGGGGACAATTAGTAGTAGTTAGTTAGTTGCATATCCATTACAGGACGTCGCAGTTAACCCCAGCATTTATTTGACTGTTTGTGATGTCTTGCAAGTGTACCTTCACTAGTTTGCCATTTATTTCTGAATGACCGGCACTCATGATATTGGATAAATACAACGCAAGGCGGTCTGCTGCCAAATCGCACGCAACTATGTTTGGAACGCGGTATGCGGAATTACGAACTGCCTTCGCAACTCCTTTCACCACAGAGCAGATATTAGTAGTAGACAAGCTGAAAAAAACAACATCTGATGGCAGCGGAGATGTGGTTTCTCATTAAAACGCGAAAAATACTATGGGCAGACAGATAAAACCAGTGAGCAAGTCCCACAAGAAACTTATGAAAACCGTAAACTGATTACAGAAATTAGACGTAGACAGTCACAATTTTTGAGAACGGCATGAGTTTAAATAATATTGAGAACTTGGTGACAACTGGCAAGACGAGGGGAAAAGAACAAGGAGAAGGCAGGGATGTAAATATCTGGATAGATTGACCATATGGCATAGTCGAGACAAGACACATGTACTCAGAGCTGATCCGCGACTCTGGTGATCATGTGAGATGGCGGAACATGATCGGCATGGCGCATGATGATGATGATACCGTTAGGTTGTGTTATCTCCACTCTACGGCGTAGTTGTGACATTCTGTAAAGCTACAACATTTGTAAAGATGTTATCACCGTTAAGTTGTGTTATGTGCACTCTACGGTGTAGTTGTGACATTTGTAAAGCTATGTCATTTGTAAAGTTGTTGTGTGATACCGTTAAGTTGTATTACAGTATGTCCACACTACGGCGTAGTTGTGATATTTGTCAAAGTATTGTGTGATAGTGTTGTGTTGTGGCCACAGTACGGAATTGTGTTTTAAATCGTGTTTGGGCAACTCAAGAACATAAACCTGGCATTTGCGTGTGTCTGATTCGGTAATGCAGAGACATGCCATGTTCACACCACAGCATACACGCCATGTTTGCCGCCCGCAGTCGCTGTTGGTGATCTGTGGAAATGGTCGTGAAATTCCGAGTTGGTCAGAAGCTGTTGGCAACCAGTGTGACCTTGTTTGTGTTGGCACTGTCCTCTCCCCGAGTCTGTGTGACTTCCGTGTTGGTCCCCACTTGGCGAGTTTATAGGATGTTTGTCAGTACGGCAGGCTATGGCATGTCTAGGTGATATCTAATATATAGTGGTAGAAGGTTAGCACCCACGTCTAATATGACTGATGTGCATGGTTCTAATATTCCGTGATGTTGTATGTGATGTAGTCTGATATATCAAGGCCATTTGTGTTCATTATAATGCCTACCTGGATACAAGAGGACATATTATGAACCAGTCAATGATAGTACATGTTCGAGTACACGAACCAGTCAATGATAGTACATGTCCGAGTACAAGAACCAGTCAATGATAGTACATATCTGGGTACAAGAATCAGTCAATGATAGTACATGTCCTGGTACAAGAGGATAGATAATGAATCAGTCAATGATAGTACATGTCCGGGTACAAGAATCAGTTAATGAAAGGTCATGTCTGAGTACAAGAACCAGTCAATGATAGGTCATGCCCGGGTACAAGAGGATAGATAATGAATCAGTCAATGATAGTACATGTCCAGGTACAAGAACCAGTCAATGATAGGTTATGTCTGGGTACAAGAACCAGTCAATGATAGGTTATGTCTGGGTACAAGAACCAGTCAATGATAGGTTGTGTCTGGGTACAAGAACCAGTCAATGATAGGTTATGTCTGGGTACAAGAACCAGTCAATGATAGGTTGTGTCTGGGTACAAGAACCAATCAATGATAAGTTATGTCTGGGTACAAGAACCAGTCAATGATAGTACATGTCTGGGTACAAGAACCAGTCAATGATAGGTTGTGTCTGGGTACAAGAACCAGTCAATGATAGGTTATGTCTGGGTACAAGAACCAGTCAATGATAGTACATGTCCAGGTACAAGAACCAGTCAATGATAGGTTATGTCTGGGTACAAGAACCAGTCAATGATAGGTTATGTCTGGGTACAAGAACCAGTCAATGATAGGTTGTGTCTGGGTACAAGAACCAGTCAATGATAAGTTATGTCTGGGTACAAGAACCAGTCAATGATAGTACATGTCTGGGTACAAGAACCAGTCAATGATAGGTTGTGTCTGGGTACAAGAACCAGTCAATGATAGCTTATGTCTGGGTACAAGAACCAGTCAATGATAGATTATGTCTGGGTACAAGAACCAGTCAATGATAGTACATGTCTGAGAACAAGAACCAGTCAATGATAGGTTATGTCTGGGTACAAGAACCAGTCAATGATAGGTTATGTCTGGGTACAAGAACCAGTCAATGATAGGTTGTGTCTGGGTACAAGAACCAGTCAATGATAAGTTATGTCTGGGTACAAGAACCAGTCAATGATAGGTTGTGTCTGGGTACAAGAACCAGTCAATGATAAGTTATGTCTGGGTACAAGAACCAGTCAATGATAGTACATGTCTGGGTACAATAACCAGTCAATGATAGCTTATGTCTGGGTACAAGAACCAGTCAATGATAAGTTATGTCTGGGTACAAGAACCAGTCAATGGTAGATTATGTCTGGGTACAAGAACCAGTCAATGATAGTACATGTCTGAGAACAAGAACCAGTCAATGATAGGTTATGTCTGGGTACAAGAACCAGTTAATGATAGTACATGTCTGGGTACAAGAAATCAGTTAATGAAAGGTCATGTCTGAGTACAGGAACCAGTCAATGATAGTACATGTCTGAGTACAAGAATCAGTTAATGATAGGTCATGTCTGATTACAAGAACCAGTCAATGATAGGTCATGTCTGTGTACAAGAACCAGTCAATGATATGTCATGTCTGTGTACAAGAACCAGTCAATGATATGTCATGTCTGGGTACAAGAACCAGTCAATGATAGTGCATGTTCGGGTACAAGAACCAGTCCAGTCAATGATAGGTCATGTCAGAATATAAGAACCAGTCAATGATAGGTCATGTCTGTGTACAAGAACCAGTCAATGATAGGTCATGTCAGAATATAAGAACCAGTCAATGATAGGTCATGTGTGTGTACAAGAACCAGTCAATGATATGTCATGTCTGTGTACAAGAACCAGTCAGTGATATGTCATGTCTGTGTACAAGAACCAGTCAGTGATATGTCATGCCTGGGTACAAGAACCAGTCAATGATAGGTCATGTCTGTGTACAAGAACCAGTCAATGATATGTCATGTCTGTGTACAAGAACCAGTCAGTGATATGTCATGCCTGGGTACAAGAACCAGTCAATGATAGGTCATGTCTGTGTACAAGAACCAGTCAATGATATGTCATGTCTGTGTACAAGAACCAGTCAATGATAGGTCATGTCTGTGTACAAGAACCAGTCAGTGATATGTCATGCCTGGGTACAAGAACCAGTCAATGATAGTACATGTCTGAGTACAAGAATCAGTTAATGATAGGTCATGTCTGATTACAAGAACCAGTCAATGATAGGTCATGTCTGTGTACAAGAACCAGTCAATGATATGTCATGTCTGTGTACAAGAACCAGTCAATGATATGTCATGTCTGGGTACAAGAACCAGTCAATGATAGGTCATGTCTGGGTACAAGAACCAGTCAATGATAGTGCATGTTCGCGTACAAGAACCAGTCCAGTCAATGATAGGTCATGTCAGAATATAAGAACCAGTCAATGATAGGTCATGTCTGTGTACAAGAACCAGTCAATGATATGTCATGTCTGTGTACAAGAACCAGTCAATGATATGTCATGCCTGGGTACAAGAACCAGTCAATGATAGGTCATGTCTGTGTACAAGAACCAGTCAGTGATATGTCATGCCTGGGTACAAGAACCAGTCAATGATAGGTCATGTCTGTGTACAAGAACCAGTCAATGATATGTCATGTCTGTGTACAAGAACCAGTCAATGATAGGTCATGTCTGGGTACAAGAACCAGTCAATGATAGTGCATGTTCGGGTACAAGAACCAGTCAATGATAGTGCATGTTCGCGTACAAGAACCAGTCAATGATAGGTCATGTCTGTGTACAAGAACCAGTCAATGATATGTCATGTCTGGGTACAAGTACCAGTCAATGATAGGTCATGTCTGGGTACAAGAACCAGTCAATGATAGATCATGTCCCGGTACAAGAGCACAGCATTTGTTGTTTAGCTTGAGAACCGGTTAGCTCCCTGTATTCTAGCATTAGTATAAATATTAATGTATTTGTGTCAAGTAGAAAGTATAAACACTATCAGCGCATCTATACACTTTTCAGCGCTGCTTAATCAGACAGAGCACCCATAACTGTGGTTGGAGTGCAGTGACGAATATTATTTGCAACATCACATGTGGCTATTAGATACAGATAGTGTGCATCGATGAAGCATTTTCGAGAGAAAGAAGATAATTTGTCTCGGGGGCTGCGTGGTCTCGAGGTATGGTGTCCGCCTCGAGTGCTGGAGGTCCCGGGTTCAAGTCCCGGTGAGGACCGGGATTTATTTCACTTGGACTTCTAGTAATAAAATTTCCCCTGGTCTCTGGGTAGTGGGATCGGACGCCCGTGTGTATTGTTGCGCACGTAAAAAATCCCTTGGCGGTTGGAAATCGAAAAAGAGTAGCCTAACGGCGCTGGCCGGGCAAAATTTCGAGTTAAAAATCTACCCAAAGTATTTCAGGATCCTCGCCGGTACTACGGAGTTCCTGCACTGAGCTGAGTTTCTCCAGACTCAAGTTTGAGTTAGGAGGAGAACGGAGCACGTATGGATTACACTCGTGTGCCATCATGTTGATCCGTCGACTAAACTAAATTAAACTAAACTAAACTAGAAGATAATTTGTCTTAGCGTGATCGTTGGCCAATGGCTTAGATTAAATAAAGCATCGTGGTTCTCTTTAGTTACAGTACCTGTGGCGTGTAGGGGCGCCTCTAGCGACCCACCTGGCAGGTAGGCGTCTTGCGTGTGAGAACGCCAGTTGAGGTGAGTCAGGTGCTAAAGAGGCTGATGCACAAAGCACTACGTGACCAGTCTTTTCCTCTTTTAGCGGACGACGAGTGTGGAACCCTAGTCCGACCGTGCTCATGACATGATCAGCGCAAACATATTTCACATCAATGTAAAATCACCAACTGTATGTCTGTGAAATCATCAGTTGTATGTCTGAAATCACCAACTGTATGTCTGTGAAATCACTAACTTTATATCTATGAAATCACCAACTTTATGTCCGTGAAATCACCAATTGTATGTTTGTGAAATCACCAACTGCATGTGTGTAAAATCAACAACTGTGTGTTAGTGAAATCACCAACTGCATGTCTGTGAAATCACCAATCTTATGTCTGTGAAATCACCAATTGTATGTCTGTGAAATCACCAACTGCATGACTGTGAAATCACCAACTATATGTCTGTGAAATCACCAACTGTATGTCTGTGAAATCACCAACTTTGTGTCTATGAAATCATCAATTGTATGTCTGTGAAATCAACAATTATATGTTTGTGAAATCACAACTGCATACCTGTGAAATCAACAACTGTGTGTTAGTGAAATCACCAACTTCATGTTTTGTGAAATCACCAACCTTTTGTCTGTGAAATCACCAATTGCATGTCTGTGAAATCACCAACTGCATGTCTGTGAAATCACCAGCTGTATGTCTGAAATCACCAACTACATGTCTGTGAGAATACCAACTGTATGTCTGTGAAATCACCAACTTTATATCTGTGAAATCACCAACTTTATGTCTTTGAGATCACCAATTGCATGTCTTGAAATCACCAACTGCATGTCTGTGAAATCACCAACTGTATGTCTGTGAAATCACCAACTTTATATCTGTGAAATTACCAACTTTATGTCTTTGAAATCACCAATTGCATGTCTTGAAATCACCAACTGTATGTCTGTGAAATCACCAACTGTATGTCTGTGAAATCACCAACTTTATATCTGTTAAATCACCAACTTTATGTCTGTGAAATCACCAATTGTATGTCTTGAAATCACCAACCGCATGTCTGTAATATCACTAACTGTATGTCTGTGAAATCACCAACTGTATGTCTGTGAAATCACCAACTGCATGTCTGTGAAATCACCAATGCATGTTTGTGAAATTACCAATGCATGCCTGTGAAATCACCAACTGCATGCCTGTGAAATCACCAACTGCACGCCTGTGAAATCACCAACTGCATGCCTGTGAAATCACCAACTGCATGTCTGCGAAATCACCAACTTTAAGTCTGTGGAATCACCAAGGTGTTTTTATTGTATATTATTTGCAGGACGTTGCGATCAACCCCAACCCCAGGTTGGTTTTTAGGCAATTTTATGTTCATTAGTATGCCTTTGCTTTCGGAACGAAGTCCAAATTAAAGCAAGCAGCTGTCAAATCACTAACCATTAGGACAATTACTGTTTGACACAGGTGTAAAATACACACCTGTCTGTAAACTAGCCAGCCACCTGTCTGTAGAATTACCACCCACTGATTATCTTGTGATCTACAGGTACCATCCGAAGCAGCCAGGTGTTGGACAGAGAAACTAGCCCTCATTACTGGCTGACGGTGATGGCCCAAGATCGCGCCCTGGTGCCCCAGTTCGCCCGCCTAGAGGTGCTGGTGGAGGTGCTGGATGTGAATGACAACGTACCTCTCAGTGTGGAGCCCGCCTACGCCACACACATTGAGGTAAGCACCTGCTCGTGGTCTACCTGTTTGTTACAGGTGGAAGAGAGAGAGGGAGGGAAAGTAAGAGAGGGAGGGAGAGAGATGGGGGGGGGGAAGAGATAGGGGGAGAGAGGGAGAGAGAGAGGGAAGGAGGGGAGATAGTGAGAGAAAGTAAGAGAGAGAGAGGGGGGAGAGACAGAGAAGAAGAAGAAGAAGAAGAAGAGAGAGAGAGAGAGAGAGAGAGAGAGAGAGAGAGAGAGAGAGAGAGAGAGAGAGCTGTATTTTCAAAGAATTAAGAATTGGGCACGCTGGCCCGACTGACAATCTGCCTTTCTGATCTGTCTGCGCTCATACATTATTTCTTTCATTCATCACTTATGAAGGAAATCTTCGACAACGACAACAACAGCAATAACAATATATCTTCTTCTTCTTCAGCGTTCCGAGCCATTGAGGTTCTTTGCTGCAAATAGAATAACAATATATGCATTATTAAATGTGTAATGATAGTACATAACTCACTAAAACTATTTTCTGACATGGTAATTTTATAATTAGCCAGGGCAAATGTAACCTACTACAGTTGGGAGGATTTTTATTATACTAGTTATATATATCGTACCACAGTTATGAGAATGTTTATTATACTATTTGGGCCCGTCTTACATTCTGCCCTTCTATCACTCACTTTCATACATTATTTCATTCATACATCTTTCAAGGCTAACAGAGAACAGCAACAATATACAAGATGTGCATTATAAAGGCATTGGCAAAATGCGAACATCAATACTACACGACTCAGTAATAATAGATAATGATCTGACACTTGTTATTCCATCCATCCATCATGTGCCATGCCGGTAAGCGTGGGCGGTCATGTTCTGCCATCTCACTCGATCACCGGAGTCGTGGATCAGCTCCGAGTTTCTGTCTCGACCATGCCACAAGGCCAAGCCATCCAGGTACTTGCTTCTAGGTCTTCCCCTTGGTCTGTTCCCTTCGATCTTACCAGTTGTCACCAAGTTCTCCAATCCATTTCTTCTCATAACATGCCCAAAAATTTTTGACTGTCTACGTCTAATTTCTCTAATCAATTTACGATCTTCATTTGTTTCTTGAAGGACTTGTTCATTGGTCTTTCTGGCTGTCCATGGTATTCTTTGCATTTTCCTCAGAAACCACATCTCCACAGCCATCAGATGTTTTTCAGCCTGACTGCTCATTGTCCACGCTTCACATCCATATAAAAGTACAGGTTCTATGTAGCATCTCAACACTCTTTTTCTCGTTTCAATTGACATCTTTTTATTGGTCAGTATGTTTTTCATCTTGCTAAAGGCTACCTTTGCCATGGCGACTCTTGTTCTAATCTCTTCAAGGCATCTCCCATCAGATGTTATTACTGTTTCGAGATAATTGTACCTATTCACTTGTTGAAGAATATTCCCATTTGCTTGTATATTACATTGTGGTATTTCGTTCTTCCTAGTGACAACCATAATCTGTGTCTTTTTACAATTTAATTCTAACCCTAGTTGTTCACTGTGTGTAACAATCGCATCTACTAAATTTTGCAGGTCCTGTTCATTATCTGCAATCAAGACTGTATCATCTGCATATCTAATGTTATTAGCTATGTGGAATATACTGGTCTACCAAAAGGGCTGTTATACTAGGGATTGTTATCGATATTATTTCTATTATTAAGGGGGAAAGTAATCAGTACTGAGATAGTGTTCAAATAATTTGCGATTATATGTATAGGGATTGGTGATGTCTTTGATTTCTTGTGGAAGATTGTTCCACAGCTGAGCCGCAGAGTACGTTAAGCTTGTTTTGTATAAGTCAATCCTAGGCTTCTGGATGTGTAGTATATTTAATAGTTAACTGTGTCTAGCATTATATTTAAACAATGGCCAAAGGTAATTTGGGGCATTCCGATGTAGGATTTTGTGAATTAGTTTAGCCTTATTGAAAAGCAGGCGTTTGCGGAGTGGTAGTAACTGAAGGCGTTTATGAAGGCTAGGATTGTCAGATAAATGTTTGCTATAAATTAAACTCATGGCCCGTTTCTGGAGTGAGTAAAGTCGCTTGGTGCTTGAATTAGAACAACCGTCTCACATTGTAGAGAGAGAGAGAGAGAGAGAGAGAGAGAGAGAGAGAGAGAGAGAGAGAGAGAGAGAGAGAGAGAGAGAGAATTACAGAGGCTGGGTTATGTTCCAAGCATGTTATATTAGTTCCTGTAGATTGCGTTGTGTGTGTGTGTGAGTGAGTGTGTGTGTGTGTGTGTGTGTGTGTGTGTGTGTGTGTGTGTGAGAGAGAGAGAGAGAGAGAGAGAGAGAGAGAGAGAGAGAGAGAGAGAGAGAGAGAGAGATATTACAGAGGCTGGGGTATGTTCCAAACATGTGTTATATTAGTTCCTGTAGATTGTGTTGTAACCATTTTATTTTACCTGGGGGTTATTCTTATGGAAGTCCACAAGGGCTGTAACACAATGGACCTGCTCACATTGCAACATCCCTGAAGAATGAAGAGGCTGACAGACTGGCAAAGGACAGTGAAAGACTAGCGGGCTCTGTGCCGAAGGACTTACCCACGCAATTCGCGTTCGAAACACAGCTGCGGGAGATTTGAAAGCAGGCCGCCTTGTGCTGGTTTTCGTTCGGAAAATCACAAACAGTAAAAAATGCTGAGGTTGACTGCGATGTCCTGTAAAGGATATGCAACTAACATACTAAATGGAAATCAGAGCATCCAGGCCACCAGAAAGATGATGCATGCTACTAACTCCACCAAAGAGAACAAAAGTAATAATCTTCAGTCTCCGCACAGGACATAACAGCCTGAAGTGTCACGTATTTACTGAACTGAAGATAGGAGATATTGGTGAATGTAACTGTGGAACTGGTAAAATGACAGCTAGACATTTGTTGCAGGAGTGTCCAGCAGATGTGGAACAGTGAAAATCATGTTGGCTCATACCCGTTTCATTTGAACACTATGGCAGTGGTTATCACCCCTTTTTGACCCATGTACCCCTTCACCATATGTTCAGAATGTCACCCCCCCCCCCCTTTTTCGTATTCCCTCCCTTTAAATCCCCCACCCCTACACAATATACGTAAAATGGAAGCTAAATTTAATAACACATACTATAAAAAGTCTAGAGGACTACAAAAAACGTGATTTGCGGGTCTACTTACGTTATAAAACGAATTTCAGAAGGCCGAGAAGTACAGAACCGTAAAGTATGGAGGGAAGAACAATATCAAGTAACCGGTTCTTGTATTAACGCTATCTTGAAATAATCTTAATTCCCCCTGGAAACCCTACATCTGAATTCCCCCTGGAAACCCTACAATTCCCCCTGGGGTAGGTTGGAGGGGGGAGGAATTCCCCACAGGTTGAGACCCACTGCTCTATGGGGATGTCAACAGGCTCAAGTTGATTGCTGCTTTCTTTAGATTTATTCATATTGACACCTGAACGTGTGCGAAGAAGAAGAGGAAGAAGAAGGAGAAGAACAGTAACAGGAGAAGAAGAAAAAGAAGAAATAGAATAAAAAGAATTAAGACGAAGACGACGACGAGGAAGAAGAAGGAGAAGAAGAAGGAGAAGAAGAAGAAGAAGAAGAAGAAGAAGAAGAAGTATGAGGAGATCCTGAAGCTATCAGACCGCACCAGAAACCGACACGTGTGGACAGTAGATTGCTAGTCGCGGCTGTCAGAGATCTGGGCATCAGTATCACCATGGGGGAGCCCAGCTGCCTCCTTATCTTCCATTCATATAGCGTGGTAGTCTGTAACGATACCTGTAGATTGCTGACTGCAGGCGGGGAGACGACAGTGTCCAGAATACAACTTGTTGTGTGTCTCTGCTCTAGGAGAACAACAGTCTCGTCAAACGGATAGTCCAGATACAGGCCTCGGATGACGACGCCGGCGGGTCTCAGCCTCTGACCTATTCCATCACCAGCGGTAACCCACAGAGCTTCTTCTCCATAGACACCTTCTCTGGTAAGTGTCGTTCCTCATCGTCGTAGTTTCGTTATCATCATCATCATCATCATCATCATCATCATCATCATCATCATCATCATCATCATCATCATCATCATCATCATCATCATCATCATATTTGATTTCGTTGTCTGTGACCTATTCCATTGCTGTGACTTATTCCCACGCCGCCGCCCCACGCCGCCGCCGTTTCGTCTCCTTGTTGGTCTTGTTCTTTATGATGAGTATTTGCGATCTGCATTTGTGGTCTCCTCCTCTGCTTTAGTGTCCCTAATATCTTCCCGCTTCACTTCCTTATTCATCCCTTCCCGCTTGTCATCTATCTCATTTCAGGCGCTGCCTATCTCAGTGTAATGTCAATAAGGGTGTAAACATCAGACAAGAATATCATTCATATCTTATATTTAATGAAGGGCATATTTGAGGCTTTGATGCAAGAGTTGTGTTTGTCTCTAGAGGGCATCCAATGAACTCAATCGGGCTTCTGTGTGAGCAAGCGCCTCCGCTGAAAAAAGTCTATATATTTGACACGACATTCTTGCTTCTGGTGTCAATGGGAGAATCACACAAGGAGCTGCTATCTCTGTGACGTCCCAAGAGACTCGTCGGCTTTCTCTAACTCAAGTTTCTTCTTGCCGAGCCGATCAAATATTCATCAGTTTCTCCGTCTCTCTGTCACACGGGGCCTGCCGAATATCTGCTTTCAGTGTGGTCGTTGTTGCGGAGAAGATGTGATTACTGTCTCATTGGGACAATGAGAATTATTTGCTGTAAGATTGAGATAATGTGGATTACACTTTGACTCGGATAACGGGAAATTCTTACTCTCTGAATGAAGTCATGGAAATTTCGTACTTCCTACTTGGAATAATAAGACATACCCACCCCCTGAATGAGATAATGGGAATTGCTTACTCTAAGATTGGGATAATGGGAATTATTTGCTGTAAGATTTAGATAATGGGTATTACTCTCTGACTCGGATAACGGAAAATACTTACTTACTCTGAATGGGGTTATTGGAATTTCTTACTTTCTGTTTGGGGTAATAGGACATACCCACCCCTTGAATGCGATAATGGGAAATTGCTTGCTCTAAGATTGGGACAATGGGGATTACTTGCTCTATGTTTGGAATAACGGAAATTACTCACTCTAAGCTGGGGACAGTGGGGATGTACTCTTATTGGAATAACTGGAAATGCTCAGTCCCTGAATAGGATAATAATAATTGTTTGTCTGTGCATGGGATTTTGCGGGAGGATTAATTTCCCATATTACCGGTGTCCCCCCGCCATCATGAAGAAAATGGAACACGGTGGAGCTCCAGTGCCGCACAGTATCCCCTCTAGAGATATGCGATGTACTGGCAGCACTTGCCGTGGAGGACATCACACAGCACAGCAAACATTTGTCTGAAGCAGTGACCTGTTGGCCGTACTACGTGGCTATAGAGTTACGGACGCGATTCGTGAGCCCGCTTACCCGAGTTCGAAACACATCTGTGACCGATTTGGCAGCAGACTGCGTCACCCTGGGTGTTAGCGTGTTGGTATGGGACAAGTCCTTCAAGAAACAAATGAAGATAGTAAACTATTTAGAGACATTAGACGTAGACAGTCAAAATTTGTTGGGCATGTTATGAGAAGAAATGATTTGGAGAACTTGGTGACAACTGGCAAGATCGAAGGGAAGAGACCAAGGGGAAGACCAAGAAGTAAATACCTGAATGACTGATCACTTGGCATGGTCGAGACAGAAACACGGAGCTGATCCATGACTCTGGTGATCGAGTGAGGTGGCAAAACATGACCGCCCACGCTTATCAGCATGGCACATGATGGATGGGTGGATGGGAGCCGGTCGTTCAGAAAGCAATTGCAAACTACTGAACGTAAACGTGCCAAGGCATCAAAAACAGTATAATGCTGGTGTTGACAGCGATGTCCTGTAAATATGATATGAAAAAAGTGACATGTTGTGGGTCTGAATGTGATGGGGCCATCACATTTTGCCGGAGAATAACGGATTGCGAGATAGAAGGATCCGTTTATGGAGTCACGTGATCACACTGTTCTTTCTTCATTATAATGGAGAGGATAAGACAGAAGCTACGGCCACACATCTCAGTAACCCAGTTTGAGTCTGTTGCAGATAAGTAAGACAGGGGTGCAATTGTAGTTGTATTGATGCTCGTGCAGAGATGCAGCCCGATGCCACATGACCCATCTTTATGCTGTATAGATGATTTAAAATGTAAGCTTTTAACACAGGGAGACATCAGGAACCTTTGAACGTTTTGCATGAAATCAATATTGCACAGCTCTCAAGATAGCCATTTATAAATGTTTAGTGGTTGGGAGCAATAATCTGGCGCATATATATATATATATATATATATATATATATATATATATATATATATATATATATATATATATATATATATATATATATGTGAGAGAGAGAGAGAGAGAGAGAGAGAGAGAGAGAGAGAGAGAGAGAGAGAGAGAGAGAGAGAGAGAGGGAAACCTAGCGAATACGGAGCAATTACAAGAGCAGTTAGACAAAGCTGTGTTTTATCACCTCATGCATGTTTTGTACTTGTGCAGAGAGACGCTACTAAGAAGCATGAAACATCTAGCTAGAGCAGTGGTTCTCACACTTTTTTGCCCCCCCCCCCCCTATATTTTCAGAACGTCAATCCCCCCTTTCGAATTTCCTCCCTATAAATTTCCCCCACCCTTATAGAGTGTACATAAAAATGGAAGCTAAATTTAATAACACATACTAGAACAAGTCTGGACATCTAATAAAACGTGATTTGCGGCTGCTTAAGTTATAAAACGAATTTCATTAGGGCGAGAAGTACAGAACTGTAAAATTTAGAGGGAAAAACAATAATAAGTAATTGGTTCTTGTATTAATGCGGTCTTGAAATAATCTTAATTCCCACCCTGGAAACCCTAAAATTCCCCCCTGGGAGGGGGGAGGGGAGAATTCCCCACCGACTGAGAATAACTAAGCTAGAGGGAGTTACAGTTGGAGGCCAAACAGTCTAGAGGGAGTTGAAAGTTTGTGGCCAAAATATCAATGAAAATAATAAATACTGTGAGATATGGCAATAAGTTTGGTGAATGGAGTCAGACATACCAAGAGGAAGACCGAGAGGAAAATAACTGGATGGTTTGGCCACGTGGCATGGACGAGACAGGAACACTGAGCTGATCCACGACTCCGTGATCGAGTGAAATGGCGAGTCATGACCGCCCACGCTTTCCGGCATGGCACATGATTGATTGATTGATATTTTTCTAGGCAGGGTGGTGGAGGAGAGTGGGAACAAGGGGTTATCTTTAAATTGTAGCAATATTTTAAACTTAAGAACCATAAACAAAATGTTGCACGATTTCTCGTCAGGTGCATACTGCAGAGTGTTGACCGCGTTACTTCTTACCTTTCCGGTGGCTGAAATGTGATGTACATCGTCGCTGACATTGTGCGAATGTGTAGAACGTTATACCCACGGGAGTCGCTTAGCAGGAAGTCCTTTCGCGAAATATGCCAGGCAATATTTAATGTGTGGCGTGTGTGTTTAAATTCACTAAGGGAATACATTGTTTTGTAGCAATACTGTCTGCCTGGCAGTTCCTCAGAAATACACATTACACTTGGCTCTGTATATACTGAAGATGTCATCATCATCATGATCACCATATGTCACTGTTGCCGTCAAGCGTCGTGGGGAGGAATGGTAGACGTTCCAAGGCCCTGGTCGGTGTCCTTCCCTGTGATTATTGGAGATCTCCGTGGCCAGGTGGCCTCCCTCGCGCTACAAAGGTTGTGGATTCGATTCCCGACTCCGTCATCCGATTTACGAGTGCAGTATTCTCGGGGACTCCTGGGGTCGTTGCTAGAGCTACCAGTTCTTGAATTGTGCGACGCTTTCAGCAAGAGACCGAGTCGTGTGGGATAAAACTTGGTGCAATGAAGTCAATCTTCTCGCCATTTAACCCCTTTATCCCGTGTGATTGAACCATGTCTTTGATGTCGTCAATCCAATTTCTTCTCTGGCAGCCTCCTGCTCTCCTATCAGATGTTCTTTGATGTAACGCTGGTATTTGATGGTGTTGCATTCTGACGAGATGGCTAAACCATGTGATCTTCTGCCTCTCAATATATGTGGCACACGGTGTTGAACCCACTGTCTGTCTGATAACATCATTTGTTACTAGGTCTCGGATAGTTAAATTGGCAGCTGCCCTCAGGCATCTCATCTGGCATGTATGGATGTTGCTTTTGTGATTTATATAATGCCAAAGTTAGTGATGGAAGAAAGAAGGAAAAAGATTGAAGATGGAAGAGGAAGAAAATGGAAGAAGAAGATGACAAGAGATGCTTGTAAAATGGCCGCTTATTTAATACGGACAGAAAGTGTATTCAGCTCTGCGAGACTGAAGATGGAAGAGGAAGGAAATGGAAGAGGAAGAAAAGAAATGTCTATAGAATAGCGGGTGATTTAATACAGACAGAAAGTGTACCCAGTTCTGCGATACTGAAGATGGAAGAGGAAGGAAATGGAAGAGGAAGAAGACAAGAAATGTTTGTAAAATGGCCGGCGATTTAATACGGACAGGAAGTGTACCCAGCCCCGCGAGACTGGAGATGGAAGAGGAAGGAAATGGAAGAGGAAGAAAAGAAATGTTTGTGCTTGCTTGCTTGCTTGTGTTCGTTAGCTTGAGCTCCAACGCGAAGTCCTGTATGTCGGATGAAGACATCCTGTTGTCCAACATCAGTGTGATGTCATACAGAACCTGAGGTTTGCGTGAGTATCCGTTGTCCCATGTCTGGCTTATTGGTGTGCAGACTGGTGGCTCCTCGCCGTACAGGCAGACACTCTCCGACTTCGGAGGAATCGGCGATCCTACTGACTTTAGCCAGGACCCCGAAGGGACCTGTTGCCCAGGACGCTCGACGAGGACGCGTCAATAGGTCTTGGCCAGTATATAACCCGGCCCTGGTGCCTTGGAAACACCTCTGCGTCCCAGAAATGTTTGTAAAATAGCCGGTGGTGTAATACAGACAGAAAGTGTACCCAGTTCTGCGATACTGAAGATGGAAGAGGAAGGAAATGAAAGAGGAAGAAGACAAGAAGTGTTTGTAAAATGGCCGGTGATTTAATACGGACAGGAAGGTACCCAGCCCCGCGAGAGTTAGTGTGCTGCTGTACGAGTGGACATTGCCTCTGCTATCCTGTCTCCCCACACACGCGCCACAGATGAGTCCGCAGCAGATATTAATGATGTGGGGTTTACAACAACCTCGATGGGCCAGTCCTTCCTCTCGTCCGTCCAATGTGTCCACGCCGATACCCCAGCCCTCCCCCTCATGAATACGTCAATTTCATTATTGGGGTCATACCCGGGCCGTCCAGTTGAGCAGATGTTGTTGGTCATTGATTATATTTGTGGACTGAAGTGTTCTAGTGGTCTCCTAGCACTGACCACTTACACTGAGCGGTTGTCATCTAGTGGACACAACTTGCTAGAAGGCGCAACATAAAGACTTGCAGAACACAGACAATGCCGCGTGTCAATGCTTTCCGAGTTCATTGGTTACTGTCCGTTGATTGGATTGTATACAGTCCTCCTCCTATTTCTCCTCCATCTTCTTCTTACTCCCCATCCTCTTCTTTTCCTCCTTTTCCTCCATCTTCTTGCTCCTCCTCCCATACTTCTTCTGTTTATATCTCTCCTCCGCAGTATGAGATACAAGTAGCAACACGTAAAAAAACTGTTAGTACACACCCCGCGGCATCCTTCAGTGCACTTGCCAGTCAGTGTCTGTCGGCGGCAGGCCGGGATGCTGAGATCGGGGAGGGGGGGGGGGGGGTTTGTTTGATATAGACTGTATAAAGACCGTCTCTTGGGCTTGTGGCTGGGGTCATCAGTTGGTGTGTGAGGCCACGTCACGTCTCCGCCAGCACTGGCAAGCTGGCAGGTCACCAGTACTCTTTCAGTTCATTTACCCATCCAATCAAGCATGTACTCACCCACCCACCTACCCAATCATTCATGCACTTATTCACTCATTCCCTTGACCAATTATTCACAAACTCACTTGCTCACCCACTCACCCATGCAGCCATTCATATACTCACTCACTCAGTCACTAACTCACTAACTCTCACTCACTCACTCACTCACTCACCCACTCATCTCACACTCACTCACTCCACTCTCACACTCACTCACTCACTCACTCGCCTCTCACACTCATGCACTCAATCCACTCTCATACTCACTAAACTCTCACACTCACTCCACTCACTCCACTCACTCACTCACTCACTCACTCACTCACTCACTCAATCTCCTCTCATTCACTCAATCTCCTCTCATTCACTCAATCTCCTCTCATTCACTCACTCGCCTCTCACACTAACGCACTCAATACAATCTTACACTCACTCCACTCTGACACTCACTCACTCACTCACTCACTCACTCACTCACTCAATCCACTCACTCACTCAATCCACTCTCACACTCACTTCACTCTCACACTCACTCGCTCACTCTCACACTCCACACTCACTCCACTCTCACATTCCA